>OY292531.1:8658942-8767211 GCA_958496365.1 Subacronicta megacephala | reverse complement strand
CTCTTATTGTATGGGAAGCCTGTGCAATGCGAGATCAGCTTAAACTGGATTTGTATAGGTTGACCTGTGTGTACGCGGTGTTCAATGTAGAAATACCAAATTTAAATTCAATAAGAAAGATGACAAACAAGCATTCGGGCCTCCTGATGGCTACCGTAGCCTATATACGCCAGTAACACCAATGTGGTATCACTATGTCTCATTTACATACATTTCACTGGTTACATTAAAATCGTTAAAACCATTAATTAAAGGCCTATCGCAGTGAGTGATAGAGATGTGTAAGTAGTTATGTATCATGACCCGAAGTACTCTTTAAAAATATACATACAACACAGATAGTGAGGAGACATAAAAAGGCAGTGGATAAAAATGGTAGATGAAATATGATTGAGCCTTTTTAAGATGACGGTCCCGTAACGTGTTTGATGGTTATTATCGCTGGTATGGGTATACAAACAAACACACGCCTTTTTTCCAAAGGGGTAGGCAGAAACTATACCACTTAGTACGACTCCTGTCTACCTCTTTCACTTCTACATACACACGCGACGGTTGCGAGTACTACGCACCAGACCTTTCTGAAAGACCTCACCAATAAGATCGGTGTGTCTTTCTAAGGATAGTATTTACTCTTCATATATTTTTGAATGCATTAACTTTCATAGCTGTAAAAAACTTTCAACATTTCTGCCACATTATAGACTTCTCATTGCTTATGCTATTTACATATCATTTAATGATAACAATATTTGTCTTCAGTTAACAAAAAATATTTTTTTCACGATGATAAGGCTTAGATTTGTTCGAAGTTGAATCATATTCAACCCCAGCCAACATTGCGTGAATGAATTATAGTGAATGAATGACAAGGGCCCAACCACCAAGCGCGTAAAACTAAAAATAATGTGAAAAAAAATAAAAAAGGAATGCATACAGTTGGAACACTGACTTGGTGTCGTCTACCACGTCGACGTCGTGGTGCGGCTGTGTGATGGGCGTGTTGCTATGCCCGGCCGTCGGATCGTCCGCGCCCAACTCGCCATTCGTTGAACTCACCACCTATAGATCAATATACCGCAATGGCTTGAGGAGTTGCCAATATATATATTTTAGATAGTAATTGGACTGGATTTGTACTACAAATAATACTACTAACATTAATAGCTCAATTTACGTTTAGATTTAAGAAAAAAATAATGTTGAACTTGGTTCATTTTTATAAAAACAGTTTTTTTCTTGTTGTATTTTTCGGAGTAAGCCAGAATCATTTGGATTTGAACCTTATATTAATGTCTTTATAAGTCAAACGAAAGTGCACTCGCAAAGAGACACAACTACAAGCGTATCTATTCATTTTTAATAAACATTATATTATATAAACAAATATTTTTTTAGTTTATGGATCTGGCTAGTCAAATTTTTACTTAAAGTAGGAAGTTTGCACTTATTTCCATTGAACATGAATCATTTAAAAATAAAAAACAATTGCTTACACATAAAACTATTATTAATAATACCTACACACAAAATAATTCTTACAACACCGAGCTTATATTGAATTCGTATTCCTAACTATTATGGATGTCTGAAAACTTACAAAACTACAAGTTTGAGGTTAAATAATAAAAAAAATACAATGATCTAATTTTAGTACTTAAGCGGTCAGCCCCTTAAGATAATATCACTTTCTACAATTTAAGTAGATAACACTTATCATTTAAATAAGGAAACGGTTTTTTTTTAGATTGTAGAACAGCTTTATTAAATGGTTGAGACCTTAAATTTGTATTTCCCCGCCTGCCGTACCACTGTTGGGTATGGGTCTCAGAATCAGACGAGATGAAAAGTAATCTTTTAACTGCAATTTATTCTATGAACTTGTAGTAGCAGCTTTGAGTAAGGGAATAGCGATAGGCTTGTTCCATTATAATTATGAAACCTAAAAGCTTATAGACCAACTGTTGTGTACAGGAAAATATTCCGTACCTTATCCTGTACAGTATTACAAAAACTGGACCTCATTACAAAAGCTTCTGATTGGATGTCTAAATAATTTCAAAATTCATGGCATCTGATTTGACAGCATAAAAAATGACAATAAATACTCTTTGACAATCAAAGTAATTCCTGTTCCAGATTTTAAATCTTTGCAAATATGTAAGTGACAATATCCAAGGGGCTATATATTTACAAAAAAAAAAGCATCAACTTTTGAGTGAAACACGGAAAATAAGGGCTTATTGATTGCAGATAAATGCGTGCAATTTCATTACGAAAAACATAAAAAATAGCATCCTAATTTAAAAGCTCAACTCGTGTACAATACTTTATGAATGAATATTGGCAGTGCTCTTTTTAAAGCTTTCACAGTAAGGCCGAGTTTTCACGTATTGAATATTTCCCTCTTTCGCAGTACATGAATAATAATGATTACCAGCAGGTACAAGTTATATTCTCTTATGCCACTAAATCAAACAAATGAAGAGGTAAGATGGAATCCTAAATAGCGTTTGTAGAAGCTACTTTTGGACACGGAAAGTTTCTCTCAATGGTGGTATACCTACTCGTAATTGTTATCAAATCTAAAGACATCAATATTAATCTTAACATTTTACGACTGATCTGTATTCGATATTCAGCTGTTTTTAATGACACAATCATGTCTGCTGTATTTCATTCTTTTATTTCACTAATAAAACATCTACAAGAGGAAAATATTCAATTCATACAAGGGCCTTACTGATTGCACATAATAAGCATCATGCAGACAGTCACACAAGGATTGCCGCAAATATATTTAAAACTGACCGTTGATACCGATCCGGGAAATTTCACATACCGAAAATGTTTATTCTTCAATAGCTAAAAAATAAATACACCAATATACATTCACAATTCACGAATAAAAAAATAATGCAAAAATAAAAAATAAAGTACAATAGACATGCAATAGTGTTTGTGTATTTCATTCAAATGGTCTACAGTAATAGGACTTTGGGTTTTAAATACATAGTGGAAAGGTTCACTAAATAATCAATATTCTAAACAGTGAAATTAATAGTCATAATACGGAAAAAAGAGATAGTTACTACTGTATACGAAATAAGTTCTAGAAAATTGTATTAATAGAATAACATTGTGTCGTGTGTTCTCTCTGCGGCTGAAAATGGCATTATCATATTTCTTAACACTTCCGACTTATTTTTGGTACATTTCCAAACACAAATTCTCACATAAACCAGATCAAATTTAATCCTAATTTAAATTCATATTCTAACTCGTAGAGCTATTCTGTAAAATACCATCTCTATATTGAGTCTCAATTTGCTTAACGATAAGGAGGGGAAATCGAATAAACTTAAGACCTAATACTAAATAGATACAATATATAAATATATATAGAATACTTAAAATTTCAACATTGTCACGTTTGACAGTTTATTTCATTTCTGCATTCGAGAGCACCAATGGGTCTCTATCGAATTTTAGAGCGCGGATTCGTCATCGAGTTGTGAGAACGTTTCTACAGAATAGCCCTACAGTTCTGGGTGGAGCAGGCAGTGGAATATGTTTCATAGTGCCTTGCTCAGTAATGGAGCGTAAAGAAAAGCATTATAAAAGTAAGGATTTCAATACGCATGCTGCTGCTACTAGTTGTCGTCCGCGGTTTTTCTCGCATACCAAATGTTATTTTTCTAAACCAACCCAGTTTCTAAACCAACCATTTTCGAGATTTTGAGAGACTGAGCACGGCATTTGATTTTTGTATATACGTTACTGTAAAAGTCCTAATTAAGGTAAATTCTAAGTTTAACCAACTCTAAATGGTAAGTCAGATAGTTTAGATTTTAAAGTAACATATAAGTATATATTTTGCCAAATCGACGCTAATCAGTATAACCGTATGCCTTTACTGGTCCAGATCATTTTTTTACCAATTTCCTTGCAGTACAATAAAATCTGACCTGCACAGATCCATGTCTATCGGCTGGCGTGAGATGCCCAGTATTGAGCGGCGTGGCCTTCCCGCTGTGAGGCCAGTTTCCTCCCGAATTCCCCGTGCCGCCGGTACCGAAGTCCTTCGTCTTCGCCAGTGCCGCCATCTGGAGGTATAGGTGGAAATATAATTTAGAAATAGAACAATTATATTATTCAATGAGGCAATTCATTGGAGGTGAGTTTTTTTGTTTATAAATAATATATAGTGTTATCTCGTTCTGACATCTTAAACCTTTACTATCTTAAGGGGAAATAACAGTATTTGACATTTCATGTAGTATGCTTTAAATCAGTTTCCATATGGATAAACAAAAATTGTTTAGTATCTCTACTCTCTGGGGAAAATCCCTTTTCAGATAAACCATGAATATCGAATTAAGTCGTTATAAAACGTGTTTATGATAATTCCTACATCTAATTTATTAACCATCTTTTTTTATTGTAGTTATCAAGTATTATGTCGTTAGTAAAACTACAAAAATAAACCTGCATAAATGTTTTAAATATTACATCAATCATTTTATTATCAGTCGGTTTTAGCACAACTTTGGAATTCAAAAACAAACCATGGAAAGGGTTTCACACGAATCTTAGTGATCGGGAAAATCCAACAAGCATTGCTGGTTTACGATAAGCAAAGGTATTTTACAATGAACATAAAACAAATGAAGGACTACTGTAGACTACGAATATTAAAAATAAGTATTTAATCATCAAAACATTGTTCATCGAAAAGAACCAAAATTAATTAGAGTTATTGACGATATCTCCATTAATTGAATTTTGTAATAATACTTTACAGAAGACATTAAGGTTGATAATGTTTTGACTAAGTCTTTATTGTAGTATAATGTTTAGTACTTTTGCAGTAGACCACCTGGCATAGAAATGAAGGAATAAAAAAGCTCACAGTTGTCCTATAAAACTATTTGGATGGGCTCTTTGCAAAACCACACAAAAACATTTTCGTTAATATGAAGGCAACTAGCGATGAAATCAGTACCTTACAAAAGGGTATTAATATGATCGCAAGGTAATTTGAGGATTTTGAGGCAAAAATATAATCACGATGGTTTTATTGAAAACACAAGCATAAGAATATTACCAATGATAAAACAAAAGATGGCAACACAGGGTGTAAAGGGTAATTTGTACTCTTTAGAGCTTTACTAAACACATTTGGAATTTCGTAACTGACAATGTTTTTGATATTTTAATGGAGAGATTTGAGGTGAGCTTCAAGGGTAATAATGTAAAAAAAAACAATGATAAAAGCGGACCAAACCTCTCCGGATATTAGCGCCGCCTCATCGTCCTCAACCAAACCAATCATATAATCACACAAATCATCCTGCACCGACAAAAAATCTGTATCAGTTCGCGCCACGAAAACTGCAGTGTAACTGTGCCTGTCTGAAGCTATGCGCAAGTCGCTGCGCAGTAAGCTATAGTCCGTTTCAAAATCTCTGAGACCGAATTGACACATGCTAAATGTCAAATTTACACATATGTACTGCTCTACGAATAAATAATACTCAGGAAGCGTAACTCGGAACAAATTCCGCTCAAAAAGTGGACCTACTTCAAACCAAATGACGACTATTCAAAATTCCGAATCACTTGCGATGTTTCAAATAGACATGCTTGGTCATTGGTTTAAATTCAGAGAGAAAACAGGGATTGGTTCGCGCGCGTGCTGTAATGTCTGTTATGACATCGGAGTCAAAATGGCGTGGACGATATTATGCAATAAGTAGACCGGACCAAGTCAATAATAATACAATATTATAATTATATTAAATATTTTATACTATTGTGATTTTTTTAAATTTTACTATATTAATACAGGGTGGAAGGGACATCGACGCACAACCGCTTACCATGACTTCAGTACATGATTCTGGACCCCCCCCGCGTAGATGTTTTTCGTCGTTTACTAAAAAGGCTTAGATTGGGTACTTTTTCGTTTTGTTGTATGGTGCTAAAACGAATAAAGCCGATGGTTTGCCAATAAGATGAAGAATTGCGACTTTATCTATTGTTGGAACGTTGAAATAGTGTTAGTGTATTCAATTAGGTCGTTTGTTTGCTCTGATCATAACCTTGGCAAAAGGTCACCATGTTCCTTTAAGTTTTCTGTTGACCTGGTACTTCAGTTGTATGTGGATATTTGTACAAACTGGTACTGCAGTTTTGTGTAACATGGTATATTCCTTTAATGATTTGTAAAAATATTTATCATCAAAATGCATGGAGCATACTCTGCTAGTTTTCACAGGCATTCAGTCATACTCTCGTCTTTCTAATAATTGAACTGCAGCTATCCACTTATTTTGCCAAATGGGATCAGCAGGGAAATTAAAAAAAAAACAAAATACATTAGTCTTATAAAAATATCTAAATTTTATCGATTTACTTTTCAATATTTCATCTAGAAATTTTTTTTTCTAAATTAGGTAAAAAAATTACTGACTTCATTTGGCATAATATTGACCATCTCGTTTTGATAACGTATTTGAACAACTTTGAATATAATTATAATTAAGCTACTACTTTCAAGTGAAAAATGATCTCTGGACATTTTAGTCTTGTATGTCTCCTGCACCACTTCACAACACATGATGGCATGATGATTCACAATGATATTAAGCTAAAACGTTTGACATATGCTCGCTTGCAAGGAAAATGTCCGACTGATGGCGCGCTGGACACAATTTTGAAGCCCCGCCTACTTGGACACAACTTTTGTTGGGTCATTTTCTTAACGCAGTTACATTTCCTGAGTATTATTTATTCGTAGGTACTGCTAACATTATTTGTAAATTTGACATTGAGCATCTGTCAATTCGGTCTCAGAGATTTTGAAACGGACTATATATTACAATACAAAACAGGATAACGTGGTTTTCACGTGCAATCTCACCGCTCTCAAGTAGCAGAAAAGAGCGGCACCCTTACATGTATCTATATTAGTATAATAAAGCTGGAGTTTGTTTAACTTTTTGTTTGAACACACCTCTGCAACTACGCATTGCATTTGATAGCCCCATTCTTGAGAAAGATTATTTAACATAATGCATTTAGGAGCCGAGCAAAAAAAAAATCAGAACCAGAGAAAACATAAGAAGGAACGGCGGGTGAAACCACAGGGCAGTGCCTGTATATGGATATTCAAACAGAATAATACTTTTTTATGCGACTATACTTGTACGACCATTCGGAAACGTTAAATTCAGAGAAGCACAGTTACATTTCTCACTCGAACTGTATATTGTCTTTTACTACACATTTACTTCAAAAATTTAATAACAAATGGCGTTCAACTCTCATATTTAGCGAGAAGCAAACATTTATAATAATAAAATCCAAAAATATGATAAGTTGCCATCTCTTATCATATTTTTGGAGTAAACTAGTAGAATTGGGCGCCGATTGTGCAAAGAAAATAATAAGTTCTTTTTAAATATAGTTTACAATATTCAAATCATTGGAAAATTTAATTTTAAATAAATTGTATACTTAAAGTAAAAGTCAATATAACGTGATGAAATCCGTAAAAAATAGTTTTATTTAAAGTTTTGAAATTGAGGGTGTACAAGTAGAAATGTGCTTTAAATATGTTTAAAAAGTAAATTAAAAAAATAATTATAACAGAAATATTAAACAAAAGTCTGGAGTAAAAGATTAGCATTCCTATGACAATAGCTGTACTATTCATAGTCACCTTATTATTGGGTGTATATTTAAACTGAAAGAATTTAAAATACCTAACATATCCTACGCTTTCCTCTCACTACATTTACTGTACTTCTAAAGTTAAATGACTTGGCACGCTATGGCACAGCGTAATAGAATTCAGTTACCTAATTAATATTATATCTAGAGTTTAAAAAAAGTATATGAATAACTGAAATGAAATAGGAATATTTTTTTGCATAACTCGTTAATAATTTGCGATGCTATCTCAATTTAGGACCTGCCCTGACTTAAATTGTAAATGTGTGATTCAGAACCTTAATAAAACCTCATTAAAGTTTCGTTTTCGTAAAAATATACACCCATTTAAAAAATATAAACAATTACCTTATGGAAGGGTTGATGGCTGTCGCGGTTTGGTGAGACTACGATCTCGTGCCCAGTCTGGATCGAACCCACTGGTGTAGACTGGAATCATACCAACATTATATAAACATAGTATTCAACATGAATTAAATCCACTCAATATCTTTATCATAGAAGATGAAAGGTACAGTCGCCAGACAATCAGGTTATACAAAACATTAAACCTTAAAGTGTTGATTATTAAGTTCAAAATCGACTGAGAAAATTTGACATTTTGTGGTAACTTGATGTGCTGGCGACTGTACTTATACTACTCAATGAATGGATTTTATATGAAAGCATATTCTTATAGAATCTTGTTAGTATACAATGGAGACAAAATAATGTGTAAATGACGGTGTAGATAGTCTATGGGTACCAATTTTGATATAATAATTCACTATGTACAAACATTTCTGATAATTTTCACTACGGAATCATTTGTTGGTAATTTCTCTTATAATAGTATAACGTCACTAACCTTATCAGACTTATTCCTAACCACATTGGAGGGCGGTGCGTTGCGCAAGATTCGCATCACGTGAATGTTCTTAGGCTGTCCAACAGCAACGGACAAAAGCGGTAAGCATGCATGCAACACCAATGTTAGTGAACGAACAAAAAAAAACATGCAATCGTTCCATTAGAAATAGTTTTTTTTTTAAAGCTAGTGAATAGATGAAGGAGGTTAGGCTCTTCAGGTTCCATATTTCTTTTACACTTGCAATCATTTGATAGAGGTGCAAGTATCAACTATGCTTAGATCAAGCACCTAAGTAAAAAAATCTACATGATCTCTACATAAAAACACACTGATAGGGGCATAAAATTTTTATTTTATTAAACAAATATAATAAATTATGCAACGTCTACCATTAGCGATGTTATCTAAGGAAATATAAGGCAAACAATTATGTTAATTCATTAATTAGACCACCATTTGTTATTATGGTATATTCGTAAAAGAAAAATATATAACAAAAATTATGTCCAAAGAACAATAGTTGGGAATAATTAATATAATGCTGTTTGATGCAGACTTAGCACGTATATTTAACAAAGAAAGGATATAATTTGGTAGACAGCGAGGAAGCAGTTCAAAAACTTAGGTAACTAACAAAGGTCAAGTCTTCAGTAAAAATTGTGCAAAAGTTGACATGTGCGGAACCATGATTTTTATATTTTTCCTGCAATTACTTTACTAAGGCAGTAAATAATTATGTAAGTAGATCGAAATTGGCGCATGCGGTTCAAATGCTCCGAAGCATTAACACGGGCTTCTTAATGGCGAAACGATTTGAAATGTCAACTTTTGCAGGTCAAAGCCAGATTAAGAAAACATACAAGCAATGTACAGATGATTCTGGATTGTGCGTTCTATAGCATAGGAAATTATAAGACTGCATCCATAAAACTGTACCTATCTCGTACCTTCAATAGTATAAAGTGAGTACGAGGCTTGCAAATTGCTTTTGTCTAATAAATATAATTAAGGTCATGTTGACATGGCATTTAAAGCTCAAGTGTCGTTTATTTCCCAGAGATGCAAATTTGAACACAAAGAACCTGAATTGATTTTTATATTTACATATCAAATAATGAAATTAATCCAGTTATTGATTTTGTCGAACTAGTATGTTACCTAGATAATAAGTGAATGATGTGATCTCCTATAATTGGTGGAGCACACTGTTTTTTTGGTCTCTGTACTTGATTTCTTGTTTGTAATTGTGTATCTTCCGTTGGCGATCCAAATAAATAATAAATAAATAATAAATAAATTCTAAGAAACTTATTTTCCTTGCCTAGGTAATTAAATAAACAAAATTTTCATATTAATATTCTTTCAGTTTCTTGTATTATAATGTAGCGATATGGTACATTTGCATCTCTAGTTTAAATACCAGATTCTGTTTGGAATTAATTGTGGAAAAGTATTATGTAGAAGCTAATAAAATTCTACGACAATACTCGCAGGAGTTTAAAATGATACACTAAGTTCTTAATTCATTTAAAGAGCATTAATTAAAGAAGCCGTTATATAGAATGTTGATTATTATGGGATTTTAAACAGCATATTCTTAGAAAGGAGTTCCTGTTATGAATAAAAATATTACCAGTTGCTCTTTGAAGTTCAAAAACTTAGAAACATAAAAATAAAGCTGCGTTGGCAAGATTCGAACCTGTAGTATACAAGTACCATTTAAGAAGGTAGGTAGTAAAGATTTGATGAGTGGACTACATTCCCTCTGCCTTCAATAACCCAGTGTGCTCAAATTTTCCAATGCTATACAAATCACAATCCAGTTGCCAGTTTGACTAAGCCCTAACGTGAATGAAACTTTAATCAAGTAGGATATCGTTACAAGCTGATTAGTCACAGTCAGGTTTGGCAAGGCTATTCAAGAATGATGCTCTTTCTCACCGCTCAATTAGCATTCCTATAACGTATTTAATTATTTATATGAAATATCTGATTGCCGCTCAAGAATTAATCGCAGTTCAAACGCCATTCTAGAATAGGTGTAATAATCCGGTATTAAAGTGATATACACATAGTAGGAGTATAAAAAGCACTCATACACGCGATACTTGGTTACAGATTTTCAAAGGTCACATGATTCAAAACATGTGCTTGAATATGTAAGTCACTTCTTAAAACAACTTGTCCGTTGCTCAAGCTGGTTAGTGTCCAGAATCCCAAATTTTTAGATGCTCTAGGCTTCACTAACGGGCTGATGGACAAATAGAAAAAAAAAACTGTCATAAATGAACTAACCTTGGTATAAATTTAAATTGCTTTTGTATTAAGATGAGCTTGCTTTTTCATTCTAAATATTTTGAAGATTTGAAACTCAATATACACAGCTATTGAAAATTATCTTTCTATAGGTTATTATTATCAAATCGGCTGTAATTCACAAAATCTTGCGTGTGAAGAAGATTTGTGTTCACCACACATAATTATGTATATGTCATATTTACTAAATTTATCTTTAGTCTCCCCAAGGATGTGCTCTGAAAGGCGTAACAAATGGGGGTTCTGGGGTGGTCGTTTAAGATGACATAATGCTTTTAAGGAAACTTGTGCCACCCGGGTAGTTTTAGTAAGTATGAATCTGATACTCCCCGATCCCCGAAAACCGGTAGCATTCTGAAGGTTCCGCAACCATCATATTTATTTACTATGCTCAAGCTGAAAAACTACAAAATTTTTAAGTTAATAGATGAATAAATGGATGGGCACTGCAGTAAATTTTAGGGCTCTTAACGGAGTCTTGTTTCAATATATAGGTTTTCAATAAAATCGCGATTTAAATTAAAAGTAAAGATAAACCGAGAATCACGTGTATGACTGTCAAGGAGCGCGTCCACTTATCGGCAAGTATGCAAATACTTATCATATCGGCAGTATTATCAAGGACACGGCTAACGTGTGACTTTCAAGAGGTACCGGCTCTTTGCCTATAAGTGAACAGAAGCAGGGTCGTAGCCAGGCAATTAAATCTAAGGAAGACATAGTTAGATTTACTGTCACACCAGACTTTGGTTGCTAACTCTTACACCGAGCCGGATTATTCTCTTAAATTCTAACAAATAACTGTGAAAGGTCAATCACAGTGTTCTACTTAAAAGTTCTCGACCAGATTCTGACGAGTTAGCAACCCTAGCCACGCCTACGAAGGTATAATCAAAGAGACATAAAAAAACCGCGTAGGATTGTCATGCTACGGAATTGTTTACCATGGTCTTGCCAGTCCAGTCGAACTCGCCGTCGTCGACGTAGCCGCGGCGCTCGAACAGGTCGCGGAACATCCGCCGCAGCTGGTCGTAGTCGGGCGTCTCGAAGAAGTCGAGCCGGCGCACGTAGCGTAAGTACGTCGCTAACTCTTCGGGGTGGCCCTCGCACAGCACCTGAGTACAAATTTATCTTTATAACTAGCTTTCCGCCCGCGAATCGCACGCGTTTCTTTTCATTTTATACGGGATAGCTTTCCGCCCACGGCTTCGCACTCGTGGTTTCTCGGCATTTCTGCATTTAACTTTTTCCCGTTTTTGCAACATTGTTCATTTATGCTCCGCTCCTATTGGTCTTAGCGTGATGATATATAGCCTATAGCCTTCCTCGATAAATGGGCTATCTAACACTGAAAGATCTTTTCAAATCGGACCCGTAGTTCCTGAGATTAGCGCGTTCGAGCAACGAAACAAACAAACTCTTCAGCTTTATAATATTAGTATAAATATTATATAACTTATGTCACTCAGGAATAATGTAGCTTTCTATTCGTGAAAGAATTTTCAAAATCGGTTCAGTAGATCCAGAGATTACCCCCTAAAAACCTCACAAACTTTACCTCTTTATATATATATATATATATATATATAAGGTAAAGTAAGTTAGTAAGTAAGTAAGTAGAGGTAAAGTATATATTTAAATAAAAGCTTACTAGCAATGTGGATCACACATTACTAGTAATCTTGTTAACCCCTCGTACTAAGCTAAATACTTGTGTTACGAGTGGTTTCACGTCGGTAGTGCAATGGGTGGTTTTCGAACCGGCAACACAAGATCGCAAGTCCGACACCCTAGCCATTAGGCTACCGCCGCTTTCTTTATAGGTATATAAGTATAGATGAAGTTCTACTGTGTAGTGGTCATGGGCGAGCTCTTTGCCCAATAGTGGGATCGTATAAGTTTAAAAAATATGGTCTAGTCATAGCCTAGCTAAGTCATAAGCAGGCCATAATGCTTATGCTGAGCATTTTAGTTTCGATTTCAATAGCGACTTATATTAATGGGGTTTTCTATGTGTTTCTGAGTAGTACCCGAGTTTGAATTTATGCTCACTTTATGGAAATAAGCTTAACAACTATTTGATGAGAACATACCAACAAAGTGTGGTTGTACGCACGGCTACCCATCAAGCTAAGTATACAAAACCAGTATAGGCTGGACGTAAATTGTGCGGAAACCCTTTATAATGGGAGATCAGTCTAAACTGGTATTGTATAGCTTGATGTGTAGCCGTGAGTATATTAAGCAGTTTACAAGTTCGATGATGGTGTATTTTTCGAATATTTTAACACTTTCTGAATGGCGAAAAATGAACCCTAAAAATACTTGCCTTTCACAGTGCAATAATAGGGCCTAGACATTGTACGGACCTGAGGTCAGGTGTTCAGAAATTTAGAAACTAATGTACTAAATATACCATAATATATCATGGTGCCCTGGTTGCCATGTAGAAAACAACATTTTAAACTACACAGTTATCACAATGCCATTTATACAATAGAAGATTATTTAATTATTCTTAAAGGCCTTTAATACTATACTTCAGCTACCGTTTTCATTTTACCTACTTAATTTCAAACTCAAGACACATCAAAAAAAAAATATTTTGCCTTAAATGTAAAAAATATCATTTTGTGTATACTATGACGTCATTTGTCGTATTGCAGGATCGTCCCCACGTCTGAAAGCATTGTTTTATTAGAACAAAACACTTAGTCATCATGAACGACAGTTCTATGCATATCAGAAATTTATTTTCGTTTTTGTCATTAGTGAGTCAATAAATTTATCTTTTATTAGCCCTGATTAGATTGGTGTTTATAATATTATTGAGTACGCATCTATTTCACCGACACAGAAGCTCTCTTGTAGAAGAAATGAAGATTTTCTTAACATTGAAATTAATGCCAGCTGAAGAGTCAACAATCTTTGACTAAGGTTTCTCCTGTATATGCAACGCACCCAAGGTTAAGAAACAAAAAAAATAAAATGCACAATCCAAAGTCAGAACAAGTGTTTGTTGAATTATTTAATTATCCCAAATCTGAAACCCTCGCAGGAAAAAGTTTAAACCTATTCTTATACCAACCACACAAGAATGTCGTGAAGCACTTTTATTTAAAAACTTCCCTCACATTTTTCCTCATTTTATTGAGGAAACAAACACCTATCTATCTTAATATTTTATTAGTCACAAACTGAGCAAGGACGGGCGCCCTCAAGACTTAGTCTTGACCTCAATGCGGTAACAATGTAAATTAATTAATTCGATCAATAGCTGCGCCTGCAGTAAGAAACGCTTCAGTCTACTAGTGATTTGGCGACCTTAGTACCTGTCAGTTACGACGCTACACAAGTCTTCGACCGATCGATGACTCAAGGCCTAGTCTGATGCATCTATTCACCAGTTAAAGGTTAGCACGTCTCGCCATTTTGTTTAAAATCTATGATACCACATGACATAACTAGCATATAACAATTAAATATCGATAAATAAACTTTTTGTTTATATTAAAATAATTGCGATGATGCGAACTAACTTCATGTGACAGCACTACCCATAAAATACCTGGACATAATTCGTCAAGTATCCGAATCTTACGTTGGTTTGTGCTGAGGCTTTGGTCTGCCGTGTAGGTCAATCGAAATGTAATCGAGTTTATCTATCGTGTGATCGTAGTGATAAATTGCGATAGGCGCCCGCCATTGATACGCATTCAATACAGTCATCGGAGAAATATGGAATTATGAAAGTACATTTGAGCAACGCCTATTTAAATGTATAACCATGCATATACATGAACAAATTTGGATGAGGTTTTCGTTAACTGAATTTTATACCATTTTTGATAACCAAATTAATACAAATTTTAGCATTTTGGACACAATTTGGAATAGGGAAGAATAGCATACTGGATGGAAATTTTGCTCACAAATACTGAACGTCGTTAATGACCTGAGGCATGACATCTGCTTTGATCTAGTGGTCGCAAGTGATTCACCCGAGAATCTAGTTCGAGGTCTTTGATTCTGAAGTGAAGCGTTCATGTGTTAAGATTTTCTGTGAGGATATTTAAAGCAACGTCATCTTGAACTACCTCATTAGTCTAGTCCAAGTATTGAATGGATAAATTGGATTTCTGTATGAAATTATCAGGAGTTCGGAGTTTAGATTTGTGCCCGATTAATATCAACAAGCTCGCCCCCTATTATAGGGAACTAAACATAACGGCGACCTGTGGGTGTACATAATAGTACATCTCTGTCTGAACCTTCGGGTGGCACAGGCTTATGCCGTCATTGACAAAATGTGGGTACACCTCTGCCTACACTGGAGAATTGTTTTGATGGTTAACTATCAACTATATCTTTTTTTCTTTTTTTATATAAAAATAATGTAAATGAATTCATACCTCTATAGGCGTCGCTCGTTTGGTGTCACCAATTTTTTGGTATCGCTCTTTAAGTGTATCAGCTTTTAAACCCTGCCAGGGTAAGGAACCACGTAAAAAATACATAAACATATGCCCAAGAGCCTCTAGGTCATCGCGTCTAGATTGTTCTGAAAAATACAAACATACATGTTAGTTTTAGTATGAATTATTGTTTGAAGTTGCATGTTGAATACAAATTAGAGCATATTTTACAAGTAATTTGAATGTATGGTATGTTTTGCGAGTGTCGTTAACCTGTTGAAGGTTATAAGGGTGTTTAACACATCACACTAGTATAGAAAGATACTGGTTGATATATTACCTTTTCCTAAATGTGTATTTATTGACATGTATCTTGCAGTCCCAGTAAGAGACTTGTGTTCCCGATATGGAATATGTTTGTTTGTCTCTAAGTCTATATATTCTTTGGCCAAACCAAAATCTGGAATACAACAGACACATTGATTAATTTCATTAAAGCATTCATTGTCGACAAGTCGGCTAGGTATAAAACGTGAACCTCTGTATAAAAACCTATCTATAAATAATTGCCATTACTGTAAAGACCGTTAAATTCATTGACCTCGTCATGTCGTTCATTTTATCAGTTTAAAGAATATGCATTCGAACATCAACGGTGTGATCGATGATTGTTAAATGTTCATTGTAGAGTTTGCAATCAAATCACACCATTCAAAGTTCCGAAAATCGAGTCATAAATATTTAAAAGTCGAAGCCATGAGGAATAATAGTCGTAGAAAAAAATCTATACAATTCGAAGTTAGAACACGAGTAGTAAACCACAGACCTCGTCCTAAGATTGTATTACCTCACTATTGTTATATATCTCGTTACCTAATCACTGTGACGTGAACGTACATGAATGAGACTTTATCACTTAACGAAACGAGCTGATGTCCAGAGCAATACTTCATTACACAAATGACTCTCGTTGACACTGCCCATTATAATAGCCATAACTCCTGTATTATCATCATCGTGGGTTTTACCGCCGCCTATAATTACTTGTGAGCGTAATAAAATTGCTTCCAAGTTTCGTGGCTCAGTTTGACGTCGATTTTTTGTGAATCATTAAACAGGTTTTCCCATAGATTTTAAGTCTGTTCTGTATCTAGACTTTCTACGATCATATTATTGTTGAGAGTCAATTGAGATCTATTCGATACAGGTATTACATGGTGATACTCCAATACCGCCTAACACTTTGCATTAACGCCAGTTTTCAATGGTCGTCCATCAAAGTTGGGCTTTATAGCAATATATATACATATAGTGTTATTTACATAGCATTGGATTAGGTAGCACCAACGATATGTAGTTGTTTAACATACTCAAGCGTCTTTGCGGTAATTACAAGAAAAAATTTAATCTCATGTCGTTTCGGTGTTCCTAAAACTTATGATAGGTGTATCTATTTTACAATATATATGCAAAAATTTACCAGACTCAGGAGAATTTCTTCTATCTTTTCTTGGTTTCTTTTCTTTTGGAATGTAAATTATGTAAATAGGGTTATGTAGGTATGTTATCAACGTTTCATTATCAGTGTCATCGCCTAGGCTACTAATATGACCACAATTACAATAGTGATTCCAAGAATAACTCATTTTATAACAAGGCAATCAACCAAACATTCGCGAATAAGCATAAAGCTATTAGTAGAATTACACTCATTGAATAGAATTGAAGTTTCATTTATACATTTATAAAGACAAGGATTTCCAACCTTCATAGCATGTTAATAAATGTCACTGACTCATCTGGACTTTATTGAACTTATCCATAGAGGAACCTTATGGATAATTTCAATAGAGTCCAGTGTTACGGAGTTTTTTGGAGTTTGCTATTTGTAACAATTGTTATTTTTTTAGGTCCCTCCTAAATAATTATGACATGGGAAGATTTAAAATCCATTAAACACATTGCAGTTAATACCTTGCATATCAAGTATTGCACAGATGTTTTAAATAAAACCTTTTTTACTAAAACTTTTTGCATATCTCATGCAAAATCCACGTCAATAACAAGGAACTCGGCGGTGTAATTAAACGGAGCAGTTAACAAATGGCCGGTCTACGCGAACTTTCATTTTTAAATACTTATGACTCAATCTGATAATCATGACAGCGCAATTTGAATAATCAATTAAGCGTATAATAACGTGAAACAAACTGATGACAAATGTGCTACAGTTGCGAATGTATGCAGGCTATGTAGGCAAAAAAGGGCTCAATCAAGAGACGATCATCGATTTTTTTGGCCTAAGAGCTTGACATTAGAAATATGTATCTCTATAGGCCAAACACTCGATCGATACGTTCTTCATTATCGAACTCCTTAGACACCGTTCCTAGAGTCGTCTGGGGTGGTAGAACCGCATCAAATGCAACATTAATTTTATGTATTTTTCATGGCTTATTTTTTTACTTAAATGGCACATTTAAATGTACCGATTTTGGTAGAACAGTAAATATTTAACACAGATACCTACAGCTGTTGTTACGGTCAATATTTACTATGGGGTGAGTCAATGACCTCTTTACAGCATACGTTGATGAATGATGACTAATACAGATTTTCAGTATTCTACGTTCTGAGACTTGACCTTATTCGGTTCCAATTCGACATAACCCCTCTTTTTTTCACTGACGACGAAACATGTTGCAGTCATCTATCTAACTCTCAAATAGTGAGTGGGATAGGTAGCTGTTTGAAACATGTTTTGTCGTCATTGGAAACGCGGGATGACGTTGACACCTTGATGCAGTAAATACCGAAGTTGGTATAATACATAATGTACATTATGTACATATTTTTTTAATACAAAAACGTTATAGCAAATCGTGACTTACCAATGATGTGAATGATTTTTTCCCTTTTAGTTGCAGTTCTACCTATTAAAAAATTCTCCGGTTTTACATCTCTGTATATTAGATGTCTCGTATGGACATACTCGATACGATGCAACTGAAACATACATGGAACACAATTAGTTTATGCCTTTGCCTGTCACTATCAATTGGCATAGACACAAATAGTTTCATTGAAGGGCATATCATTATATAATCGAATATTGATTCATCAAACTAGAGTCAAGTATCAATAAATGTCAATCGATTCTTGAGGAGGGAGCATCTCATTTTCTTTTTTAAGTAAAAAAAGAGGTGAAGCCTATTGAGTTGAAAGATCTTTCTGTTACATAAAGGTCAGTTACTTATACTGCCAAGTTATGCCATGCCTATTACTGCCACGATCTTAAAATGATTTATTTGAATATAATAATTATATATTGAATTTAGCTTTATATTGAGTTTCCGTTTCCGTGTTTGATTACTAATCTTTTTGTTTCATACTTGTTTACATAAACATTCTAATAGTCATTAAACAGCTTGAAACCGTTTGTTGTGAAGGTTTTTCTTATTTTAAATAAATTAATCGAGATTAAATCAACTTGCTACACACAGATATTCCCTTCCATTTAGGTTAGTTGGTTAATCGGTAGATCGGGACATTTTCTTTTTCGTTAATTGTTTGTACTATAAAAAATCTGGGCTTCAATTTGTGCCTTACTTGTTAGCTTATCAATGCATCCATCTGTACGTCGCATTGCATCAGTTACGTCACAATAGTCTGGCAGTAAAAGCGCTCTCTACTAAACAGTGTTTCCTAGACGTTCTTGCAAGTCAGTGCTGTTATTTAGGTTCAATGACTTTAAAAATGTATTTTAGCAAAATTTGTAATGGTTCATGGATTGAATTCAATACCTAAATTTGATTTCATAAATACTAGACTTCGTGAAAATATAAAAAAAATAAAACTCACCAACTGCATAGCGATCATTAATACAGTCTTTAGAGAGAATCGACGGCCGCAAAGATCGAATAGATCCTCCAGCGATGGGCCCAATAGTTCCATCACCAATGCGTTGTATTTACCGCAAGGGCCGAAGTAATACACCTCCGGTATGCCCTCCGCTGTCGATGGTGCTACAGGAGCCACGGGAATTAAGGGTGGGAAATGGGAGAGACAGACCGGATACAATAAGTACTCACTTTTCAATACACGAGCATTGCTCTCACACGCACCTGTACGACACAACACTGTAGCCGATATTTACAAATTACATCATCAAACATGACAGGACACGCGAGAGCATTGCTACGTGTTCAGCCTAATATATCAACATAACGAAAAAAAAAACACATTTTGACGGGCCCCAACAACGACCATGACCACGGCGTGCGAACCCTCGGACGTTGAGATCGTTTCATTTGATTTGAATATCGGTTACGGTGTTGTGTCAAAAAGACATTCACCTATCTACCGGATTAATGGTACGGCACTTACGAGCTGCATAGCAATCATAAGGACCGTCTTGAGTCTGAACCTCCTGCCGCAATGTACGAACAGGTCCTCGAGCGAGGGCCCTAACAACTCCATGACCATAGCGTTGTAGCGGCCGCCACAAGTTCCCAAGTAGTACACTTTTGGTATGCCCTCTGGGTAAATATTTGAATTATGGTCTAACTACATTATTGCACGAATAGTACGAACATTGCGGAGTTTATTTAGATAATTATCATTCTCGGAAAATGGTTGCCTGCTGCTATCCATTCCGCCGACCATATTCATATAATACAGTGAATTGAACGTCAGTGACATTCATTCACCTAATCTGGTACTCAATTATTTTATCAGTTACGATAAATATAAACCTCAATTAATTAATACCTAGCTTTTTGTCTTTGATTTTACAAAGACAGTTCTTGAAATACTTTCATGAGGACCACACTCATTTCTTTGATCACGCTAAATTACAATCATTACCCTCATTAACTCTTCAAGTCGCCTAAAAATGTTCACAGTTTAAGATTAGGCGACTTGAACCCACTGCATTCGTACTATTTCGTATGAGCACCGAGGCTATTATGACTGTCCGATATTAGCCTGTCTTTAATACTTTTGTAACATGCTGTATATTAGGTATGTGATAACAGTAGAACTTACCATGTGTGCCTAATAACTTGTAAAATCGGTATTCTAGATGCAATTGTGGAGCCTTTGACTTCATAGGCTCCATCTTAATCGCTACATGTTCATTGTTGTAGAGATTTTTACCTGCAATAGAAAAATTTACTTAGACCAAGTTCAATGAACTGCTTTTGAATAACTTTTTAGTATTTGAAGAATAAAGAAAAAAAACAGATTTCATTGGATAGTTTTACGTTACACACGATTATTTTCAAGTTATTGCGAACGTCACAATCCGCTTGTTATCAGTGTTATCGTTGATCATAAAGATCGTCATAGTGCCGTATCTACATAGAATTAGATCTCAATAATTAATATCTTATCGAAAGTCAAATTAAATTAAGCAATAATGTTCTTGGTTTATATTATAGAACTTGATGTAGCGGTGACACAAATAAAATTAGGTAACCGCAAACGACGTTACTCCAAATGTCGTATTCGGGACAAACAACGTCTTGAAGACTGAAATCCTAATTATACTAGTACATAGCATTAACATTTCACGTCAACATAATTCTCTAACTATTAACAAGAGTACCTAGTTCGTTAAAAAACGTGTATGACATAGGTACCTATTACGACTAGATTAGCCTAATATAATTATTTATTATAAAGAGTAATCGAATATCGTTTTATTTTAGTAAAAACAATCGATTATTGGTTGACGTATGTGTGCAAAATAAACGCAAATGGCTGAACAAGATGCTATTAATTCTAATTGCTCTTTAGATTACAATCGTTACAGTAAACCGGTAAAATATTAAATGGAGGAAACAATTAAAAAGCCCACACAGGAAACTAAGGAGTGATTAGGTACTTTTTATTTGTGGAATTTTTACAAGATCAATGTGTCATGATAATGTTACATTTTTAAGAATATCGGTCGGAAAATAAATAATGTATGCAGTATCGGCTTGATCACCTCACGCACGTGTCCGCAATAATGTTATTTTCAGTGACGCGAGGTTGAATCCAATTCTCATCCGCACGCAGCCATATAATCTCCCAGACAATATAGCCATGTGAAACCTTACTGCCTAGAAAATAAGGCTCACGTGGTGTGTTTCTGACATTTAAAAAACGTTAAATAATGTTCTACTCCACCACTTTGTTTCAAAGATTTTGTGATGGTTGTAAAGTGAATATATTGTTGGGCACGTGTGAACGAGGGCTAAGGCGCATTTGAAAGAGCGTTTCCGAATACTGACAGCGAAAGAATGAGTCATAAGTCTTCCATTATTACAAAGGTTCTTTGTTGCGTCTGCTACCTGCTGGTTGAATATTTAAAATATATTATAGTACGGTACAATAACACTACATATTTTAACAAACTATATTGCCAAGTTCGATTACGTTACACAATAAAGTTAATGAAACTCAAACCTTATTAAAACTAGCACAAAAGTTGAATTAAGTTTCAATTATTAACAAACTGTTGATGAATCTGTATAAGAATTATTTAACTTTTTGGCCTAGTTTGGCGATTTCGCAAAATGTTTACGAGTTTACTGTAATACACTTTGTAAACATTAGTTTCGCTTTCTCCTCTTCAAGATAATGGATCTTCAGCCACCATCAAAATAAAATGTGTATCGTATAAAGCGGCGTGCAGCTATTAGGTATAAAACTTATGTATTTGCTGTGATGGAAAGCTTGCTAGCCTTTCGAACTCAGACAACACGGTGACCTATTTTCTTTCAGCTCACTGTTACAATAGGACATCTACATTTGATTCAGTCCATTTCCTATCAGTTCAAGATTTTCATGACAATGATAATAAATATTTAAGTATATGGTATGATAAATAAATATTTTTTCGTTAACTTTACTTAACTTAAACCGTCAATGAATCTTAATAATATATTCACTCGACTTCACTTAAATTTCTTATTTCTGATTTTATTCACACTCAAGATTAAGAGAAATTACCAGTTCCATAGTATTATTTCTAATACATCAGTCGGAACTGGCTACAACATCTATACGTATGACGAAATTATACATAGAATCTGTACAGCAAAATGTGGCGGCTGTAAAATCCAGATGTTCAACTTCTACATAAATCTAACAAACTTTTCGGAAAGAGACTATTACTTATTGCTAAAAATGACTGCACCGACCGGTCAAAAGGAATGTTATCGTTTGTTTTCGTTATGGCAATTTAGAAGACAGACAAGGACATTAGTAGATTCTTACTTAGAATTGGATGGGGTGTGCCTAAAATAGTACTATTAATAGCTTTACATATTTCAGTAACCGTGCAAGGTCGACACGACGCGTTGTTATGAACATGTCATTGAGTGACTTAAGTACGCAGAAATTCTAAGCATCTTAATTTTGAAACCTACCAAGTTAACATACGTTGCACCGCATTTTTGTGGTCCCAACTCTCATCCAATGAGTCATCGCATAACGCAGTTTGGAAGGAGTAGAAAACCAATCACTTATGAATCATAATATCAAAGCTCTTAGATTAGAATTCGCTGAAGTTTTGTTATTAAGATTTAGAGTAAAAATAGATTCGTTTACTAAACTTTGTGATAGGCACGTGCCAATTTTATTGAAACCCTTCGGATACCTGAAGGGTTATTCGCTGACCGACTAACACAAAAACCTTTCTCGTTGCGAGATAAGAAATTGTCTGCATAAATACTACATTCAAGATTTCCATTGAACTGACGAAAGGTATTCGCAAACAGATCTCGGAAAGGGCAATATTCCCAGAAAACCTTTTTTTACATTCGTACTGAAAATGGAAAAAATAAACATGTTTTGTAAGTAGTTGGGAGGGTTTTTCAATTGATACAAAATCAGCAATTCCTTAACAAAATCACGCAATGTTACAGATTACAAGTTGATAGTAAAGATGTGGTTACACTTACCGAGCCTAAGTTCACCGAAGTTACCACAGCCGATCTTTTTGCCGACGCGGAAGTTAGGCCCCACCATAAGAACGCCCGAAGACGAGGTGACGGAATGCCTCGACGTATGCATCGCGCTGCTGCCGCCAACACCACGCCCGCCCACCGCACCGGTTGCGCTGCAACAGTGTACACACAGCTTTAGATCGTGTAATATTACATTTATTGGATAACAAGGACGAAGAAAGGCAAAAAGGAATTCACCTATATTGCAGTCTTACAATCAAAAGTAGAAGGGTGTCTTATGCCTACTCGGGTTCAAAGTCTGCTATTTCAATATAAGGTTAGTTGACTGGCGTTTGATTTATTTAAAAAAGGTTAGTGAAAAGTATGATTAATATTCTGAAAAAAATAAAATAATAAATCGGCTAGTAAAATTTAGGACTTTAGAATATGCGGTTATTTTTTGGAGAGGGGTTTCGCCATAGAAATCTAATAACTGTGGGTTTCTCATTCCATTTCCCGCATTAGGCTTTGTGAACTTGGCCCCCGACATCGCAAAAAAAAACTGTGTTTGTGTTTTTTAAAAGAGTTCGGTAAGTAGTGGATAGTAGTAAAACTTTTTTCGTTTGTAGTAATTCTAAAAAAAAATAAAAAAACAAATAAATTTGTTTGAAAGAATACTTCAAAACAAAAATATTTTTTAAAAATTTTGACATTTTACTACAAACGAATAAAATTGCACTACAATCCACTACTAACGATTATTCAACAGAAACAATCGAAAAAAGTCGGATTTTTTAATTTGGGGGGATAACATTTTTTTTTAAATTTTTAATTTTTTTTAGAATTACTACAAACGAAAAAAGTTTTACTACTATCCACTACTTACCAAACTCTTTTGAAAAACAGAAACACAAATATTTTTTTTCGAAGTCGGGTGCCAAGTTCACAGAGCTCCCGCATTAGTATAGAATTTGTATGGCGCATTGGTTTGTGACGTCGAAACCGCTATAGGTACGCTCTTTGTCAAGAAGAATAAAATTATAATGTTTCTATCTTCATTATTTGTGAACCAATCTTAATATTGGCTTTGTGGATCGGGTCTATTTATGGTTAAAAAATGTAATAGGCCCTAACAAAAGTTATAAATACATCAAATTGGTCGTCTGTGACACTAAGTGACAAAAGGACTGAAAAAATTTGGAAGAGAAAACTGTCAAATAAATTGATGATTGAAATGATAATTTTGTCTTAGTAAATTAGCAGACTTGAGAGGCTGGAAATCAAGGGGCTTTTAGTCATAAAATAATTACTATTTACCTAGGTACATTTCATACCAGCGGTAGTGCATTATAATGTAGTAGGTAGTACACCAGGAACCCAAGTCTGCTTTTTCAATTATGTCAGAATTCTTATCCAATGGCACGTGTTTCGGACCCCTGATCGGAACTACTCGGGACTCTAGGTGTGTGCGTATCAAGATTTTTCTTCAATATAATTTAAACCTATCGTTACAATTCTAGGTACATAACCACTGCTGTTTGCAATGGTTATTTCAATGTATTGGATGCCCATTGTAGTTGTTTCATATATCTGACGTTGAGCGATAAAAATATACTGAAGTAGGTAGGTACCTACCTAGGTAACGACTGATAAAACTAGCGAATAATACGGTATATTACTGGCAATAATTTGTTATTCATTGATTCTAGAAATTAAAATTAACAAAGTCACATTAATCTACTATATAAAAATAAGTCGGGTTTTCCTTCCTGACGCTATAACTCCAGAACGCACGAACCGATTTCCACGGTTTTGCATTCGTTGGAAAGGTCTCGGGCTCCGTGAGGTTTATAGCAAAGAAAATTCAGGTAAAACATGCGGGCGAAGCCGTGGGCGGAAAGCTAGTATTATATAAAATTTACTGGCATTTACAGTAATTAGCTTCGTAGACACAAAAACAGTTCATCATCACGCAACTGGAAACACTAAAATTTCATTTAGAAATAGTGTGCTTTGTTTTTGGGATTTATATATTTTATTTATATATTTCTTATGAAAATTAAATTTCGCTATAAGTGTTTAATGGAATGAGCAGTCAAATAAATCTTTACTTTAAAATTAATAAAATAAAGACCGCTTTACGTCCTAATGCCGCCTGAAGAACAACCTGTAGAGTACTACCAAAAAGATCTACACATGATGTTAAGATTGATAAATTTGCTAATAATTGCAGGCCCTAAAGTCAATATAGGTTAGAAGAAGATCCTGTATATTTTCGATTGTCAAGTCAACTCGTCTTGCCTTAACTAAACTGAGCTTAAATTAAAAGAACACTGACCTCAACTTTCTCATTATTAGTGTCAACAATTATTAATTAAAAAGAAACGGTTGTAGGAAAGGAAAATCCAACATACCCCTTATGGTTTTATCATTCAGATAATTTGAAACAATAGGTAATGCACAAGACATTGCAATATTTGGTTCTGCAAGCCTACAACAATGCAATAGGAAAATCTGATTTGCACAGATTTGCATTTGTGTTAAGAAATTTGATGACAATACCGTTTATCATAGGGGTGTGATGAAATATTGTTATTGTGAATAAACAATAAAGGTAAGTAAAGTCCCGTTTTTTTATTGTAACAGTGTATAGGAGTGAGCAACACTAGTGTTATCACTCGCTCCTTCTCATTATGGAGTCTCATTTTGCCTAACTTTAAACCGGAACCCAAAAGCGGTAGTTAATGTGGCAATGCGTTGGTAGTACCTGAGACTCCAGCAGTGTTTTACCACCCTTTACCAGCTCCGTGCCATTTTCCAATAAATATTACTACATGAAAGGATCAATCTTCAATTGAATAATTAGATAGATAAAATAATAGATCTGGCGTGTATGTGTTCATCATTAATTACAATCTGATAAGTACCTCGATGAGAAGCTTTAATTATTAAGATAGCTTAACTTTATAATAAGCGGAAAGTCTTGTTTTGCAAATATAGCTCAATACACAGCAAACGCTAAACAATTTTGTCATTAATAGAGTTGGATAAATAATTAATTAAGTACTAACATACCATAAATCTTTTAGAAACAGACTTCAAAAAAGGACGTTCTCTATTAACTATATTTTTTACCCGATATCTTCTTTACTGACTGTACTTATCAGCTTTGAAGATACACAACAAAATGCTTGAAGTCAGTTTTCGTTTTCAAGATGCGACGCAAAATATTTTAGTGGCGTGAATCTTGGTCAGCAATTCTTCAGAATGCTAACGGAAACTTTTTAGACGGAAATTACCTGGTATAAATTAAGAACGTTCCCTAAAAACATTAATGTAAGAGTTCAAAGGTCAAAAAACTACCTATTTTTTTTTTTTTTTCGCATAAAACATCATCTCAACGGAATTTACGGAAGTGCTTCTAGGAAATAAGGAATTCATACCCAGTGGTTTTTATTAAAAAGAGTACCAGGACAAGTAAGAACCTCCGGAAGATAAAAGGCAGCTATGCGAGAATAGTAGAGGGCGTAGTACAGTAAGTATTTAGATGGTACACACTATCTACAATTTAAGTTACTAGGTAGGTAGGTCTAGGTACCAACGTAAGTTTAAGTAGTAAGTGGGTACCTAGTGCGTAGGTAGGTACCGATATATGTCGTAATGCAATGTAGTGATAAAAGGTGTAAAAATCTACTAAAATGTACATAAGTACTTACTTACAGACTAATAATAAAATATGTACAGCATTTAATCAAGGAAATAAGATTTACTTGGCCAGCTCTAGGCAGAATTTTAATTAGGTTGGTACACCTACTCAATGAAGACTATACCGTAGCTACTACATTACCTACTAAGTGAGGAAAATAAGATGATAATTCCTACTCTAAAATTATTAACTGAGGTCAGGTTTGTTAATTAGGTTGTGCTAGGGAACTGGTGAATGTTTTCTCGAGTCCCGTGGCTCCAGCCGTCAAACAAGGCAGAGACAGTAAGAATCCGAAATAGGCAAAGATATTTAATATGGTCATAGATGAGACTTGGGAACATTTTTTGTAAAACGTTTTATCCCGGTTTGATTTCATTTCTCACTTTACAGTCTAGTCGATTTTTGGACAAGTAGGGGGCTGTCCATTAATCACGTGAGGCTCGAAAGGGGGGGAGGGGTCCATAAAAAATCACGAAATATCACGAGGAGGGAGGGGGGGTGTAGTAATATATCACGTGTATTTATTTTTTGGGCATACGCGCCGCAAATTTTTAAAAAATAAGATTTTTGTAGGTACAAAAAAATACACGTGATATAGGGGTGTGGGGGGGGGTAGTCTTAAACCTCACCATGTATCACCAAGGGGGAGGGGGGTTAAAAAATTCCCAAAAAAACATCACGTGATTGATGGAAGGCCCCTAGGTATTTAGATATTTGGACATGGTGACCCATCTCCCCTGACGACGCCCTTTGAAGATAGGTAGCGCATGATAAAAATATAAGTTAAAACTGGCACAAAATTGAGGTCAAGGTAAAAAAAAAGTATTTGAGATAGAAAAAAAAACATCTTATTGACAATGACGACAAATAAAAAATCTAACACCATTACTCAGTCACACAAATCTTTTAAGTAAATGGACTGAATAAACCAAAAGAAGCTCGCCAATTCTTAATCTCTTTAAAGAAATATGTACCTAGTTACCTACCTACTTAAGAAGTTAAATATATAATCTGACCCATAATCTTATTAGTGTATTCATATGATATGTTTTTAGCTATTTATTAGTTTGTATGTAAGTAGTACCGTAAATCTTTTACATACTGAACACTGTTTTTACAACATTCTTCATTTATGCTACGCTAAGACCAGCGTAATGATATATAGCCTATTATTATATATTATATTATAGCCTTTCTCAATAAATGGGCTATCTAACACTGAAAGAATTTTTGAAATCGGACCCGTAGTTCCTGAGATTAGCGCATTCAAGTAAACAAACAAACTAACTCTTCGTAACTCTTCTTATAATATTAGTATAGATAGTATAGATAATACAGGTATGGTATTGCTATCAATACCTACATCTCTACAACATAGTGTGTAACAGGTAATCTGCTCTTAGGACCCCGAAAGGATGATACATGTTGAAAAGATCCTTCTTTGTGGATATTCAAGGAAATTTATGGATTGAATTTATTCTGGAAATATGAATGAAATTTTTTTACTATGGGCCTTGGGCAGATGAAACCTGTATCCTCCAGTTTGGTATACAAGATGCTTTTGTCAATAAAGCTACTTCTGGCTTCGGCTTATATCAAATTACTCTTCCATTTTATCCTTCTTCAATCAAGCTAACATGTGTCAAGTGGAATAATCATGTCATAGCATATCTCATCTTTAACCAATGATTCAGCATGATAGGACAACAAAACTTTTGTTTCTTTTTAATGTAAAACATGTAAGAGAAAAGATTTCATAACTATTCATTTTTATTGTTTGTACAGTCGCCAGCAGGTCAAGATACACAAAACTGTCAAATTTCTCCAAATGATTTTTAACCTTAAATTGTAAAACCTTAAAGTTCAAAATCAACAGGAAAAATTTGACATTTTGTGGTAACTTGATGTGCTGACAACAATGTAAGTGAATGAGAATTTTGTTTTAATTAAATAAGCTGCATATTTACAATTTTAATATTGATTTATTTAAAAGAAACACAACAAAAAACAAATTAGCTAAAAAACACTTAGGTACAGTCTTCAAATACCCAATCTTTCATGTATGCCCCCTAAAAAGAACCTTATTCCCAAACCCAATATTTGGCCTTATTCCAATGTCAATGTCAATAATTTGTTTAAATCAAAACAATAAATTGTTTGAGTTTAAGAAATCACATATTATTTCCTTCAACTTGAATAAAAAAGCATACATAATTTATAAGATGCTTTATATGCTACATCTAAATGTACAAGAGCTATAGTGAATCATACCAACCGTTATTGGCATTGAGTCTAAAAGTGAAAGTTACAATGCACTTCCAACCACCGAAAGCATGGAAGGAGACAATTATTTAGCGGTGCGAGCTACATGTGTAGATTATATTTTTTTCAAAATATCTAATTTCGTAATATCCTCTCTTTCTTATTTTAACATAAACATTTTATTATAAAACTAGTTTCTAATTTACTCTGTTTGCAGATTGGTAGGCAGATGTTACAAAATATTAGCCAGAAAATTGAGTTTTATTATTTTGTGAATACACTAAGTAAATTTATGTTATAATAAAAACTAGTACTGTTATAGTGTACCAGGTAGGTAGGTTAACTTTTTAGATACCATAAAATCCAAATAAAATTAGAATTTTTACTGAATAAATCACCAATGCTGTCTCATAAGGAGCACCAAAAACCATTATAATATAATTTGCACATAAAAACAATTGCTCATATCTCTCACTAATACTCACTATTTCCTATGCATTGCAGCATGTATTAAAATAAATGCAATACAAAACACTTTCAATATTCATATTTTTTTAAATATTAGTCACCAGATAACAGACAATTCACTTGTCAATTTTGAGTAGTGACATATAGCCAAAGCACTCTTGATTTCTTTAGAAAACCTGACCTATGTTAACAGTTATAATATGAAATGTCACCCCACAACCAGACAGAAATATTAGCTATAGTCTTCATAAATGTAAGTAGGTATTATTTTTGTTTTATTGAATCAATTGAAACAATAAACAATGCTTAACTGGACACAGATTGTGGTTATAATGTATGATGATAACGTAATGTTTTTATTAAGAAAGAACATGTTATCAACTGTATGTACTCTCAGCTACTCCCTACAAGATGTTTATGGTTCATGAATCATCAGCACTGGAGTATTTAGCTATATATATGATAGCTGGTGTTCATTTACACTGGGTGACATAATTAAGCTTTCGTTACTTAATCAAATAATTTCCTAACAATCAGGTTGCAATCCTTTTCAGCTTTTATTAATGCAAATTTATTTATATGATTATGAACATTTTGCCTAAAGCTAATATACTGTGCTATAACTGATTGAATTTCTCCAAGTAAATCTGAGGTTGAGCAACTTAATTTTATAAGAATTTTTTGTTTACAATCTGCCAAATATTTATATTACAATATTTACTTGTCCTGTGATAGGTCATTGATCTCCTTAAGAAATAGTTGAGCTACACAAGGACTGATATATGCATGCCCTTAGTTAGGATAGGTCAACTCAAAGCTGCTTTGGCTGGTTCTTTTTTTCAAAAGGCCTTATCAGATATTGCTCAACAATGTAAAACCTACATATCTGATAATACTACTATTGTCCTGGTCTTTAAAAGAGACTATGAGTGAGTTTGTTTCAGCTCATTTCTTCTCAGAAGTCATCAATTAGAAAATGCTGACATGCATCTAGTTATAAAAAGGGTTGCTTAAATGTTTTTAATTTTTGTTAGTTACATGACTTGTTAAAAAAGTGTTTAAAAATCTTTATACAGAAATAAACATTATTTTCAATAGACACACAAGATGGTGTCATTGACTGTCAACATCATGGATATCTTTACTATTATGAGCATCATTATTGGTATGCCATCTAAAGAGCTCCTAAATGAAATTGACATAACAGTATTTCTAGCCTTCATGGACAACCAGTAAATAACAATTAAGTCTATCACTATATTTCCTAGATAAGTTATGCAGATGAAAACATTTCTTCCAATAGGTCTGATATATACACAGTATCACATGTTGGTAGACATTAAAAGAATATGACAACAGTACCCCAACATAACATATTAATTTACAGTTTATACAAACATGAAAGCATGTACCTATACTTTTTTGTTACATAATTATGAATTTAGTAATCTTGTAACTTACTGAAATTGAGCTCAGATTTTACATAGCCCTTCAAACATTATAATATGTGCTTATCAAAGTTCTTCATTACTTATCTTGATTGTGTTGGATATTAATCAGAGATAACATTACTTACAATTAATTATATAGAGACCCCTGTTCTGTAGTTAAAAACCTAATATTCATATTTATTTAAATATACTAAACTCTCCCTAGAACTAGTTTTAAGATAAATATATGCAGTATTGTTGATATATGACCTACCATTGCACAAAATCTTGCATACTTTTAAAGTATGCAAGTAGTAGGTAGTAAGATTAGTATATTTTTTTTCAAAATGAATTTAGAGGTCAATGACAGGTATATATTCTGATGCAATCAGTTTATTTCATTGGTAACCTTTACCTGCTAGCAGTTTAGACCTATTCTATAATCTTTTTTTAGTAATAATTACTGAACTGGTTACTTATTCTTTAATTTTTGGCTTATGAGTAAAAAAATAGGTTTTTATAGACTGAGATTAAAAATCAAACTGAAATTTTAGCCATTATAGTTTCTTAAAACCAATCAACCAACCAATCAATGTCAAATTGAAACAGTAGGTAAACCAAATTTTGTTTGCATCAATAAAAAGATGGAGTTCAAGCTGAATCTACTTTTAGAAACATGTGATTGAACTGCAAAAACAATGTTTACATTCACATAAAATCTGTGAGATCATTGACATGACAGGTATTAACTATCAAGTTTTTGTTATATGTTTAGATTACAATTACTGAAAAACTAAAATTCCAATTAGTTTGACAGAACTAGGTATGCTCCATTTTCTAGAAAACTATTATGTTTGTTTGTCATAACTAACTAATCTATCAGGTGAGTCACTATTTTTATTGAGTTGGTAAAATATTTATAAATTGGGCCTCACCCATTTAACAAATATTGTTATTATTGTGTAGTTTTGATGTAATTTCAAAACCTCATTGTCATATAATCAATCTGTAAAGTTGTAAACATCACTGAACATAGGCATGCCAATGACTAATAAATGGAATGGTTAAATGGAAAATTGTCATAATCAACACTGGTAAGATAGATTTCTGCTTACATTATGTTGTTATTAGAAGGCAGGAAGAAGCTGTTGCTCATCCTGTTGACAAAATCCTTAAGATCTATAGATAGGGATTGGCCTATTGTTTAGAACTGCATTGGATGTTGATTGGTATACATAAATCTATTGTCTATACCATTCATTAGAATCATAAGTTTGATGAATTGAAAATTTGTGTAGGTAACACTGGTTTATTATGTGTGGGATTTTATTAAAACAGAAATTATATATATTTTGGTTTCCCTCTGGGTCAGAAAACACAAGATAACACTGGCAACACTATACAGTAAATATGTGCCTCTAAAACAAGACTACCTAAATGTACCTCACTTCAATTCAAAATGTTTTTTGTTTGTTATTTTCTTTAAGTTCATTCTAGCGAGAACAATCTCTCTTTCAGCTTATTATAAAGAGGAAAAAATATAAAACGCATTTTGTATAGATTTTTTTCCTAATTAAATAATTGAAAAACATTGTGTAATAATGTGTGTTTTAGCCCCACATGGCTGGTGTCTATGTATTGGATAGGCAATCACTTCAGCTTGTTTTTTTTTGAACATGCCATTAATGACTAATATTCTATTATTAACAATAGAGGAGACAAATAGGTTTCTGGTTCATACCTACTCATGATTACTAGTTAGTGCATATGCACATATTCATCTTCTGACCCTTTTCGATGATCAAAAGCCAATTAACCTAGAATAAGTAGTCATTTTGTATTAAAAAAGGTGTGATTTCCTTGTTATTGCAGTGAGATCCACAGGACAAATATGAAAGCTACTCAAAAATCACTTTTATTACCTTATAGAACAACTACCGATGTCATAGGATGTATTATAAGAAAGAACAAGCTTTGATTACTCGGTTGTCAAAGATTGTTGCTGTGATTGAAAGGATTTGGTCAGTTTGCTATTGATAAATGGGTGTTATGAATATTGGTAAATAAAGATGCTTACGATGTTCTTTTTTCTTCACTCTGTCGTTCTTTGTCCTTGCTGCTATCACGCTTATTCATAATACAAGACTTGATGTGCAGGCGCAATGCCCAGCACTCAGCTCACTCCCAGTTCCCAGCGTCTGTCGGGGCCGCAGCGCAGCCCATGTCACCACAGCCTCCACGACACCAACCAACGACGCATCGCCATAACACAATCCAACACAACACTTTTGTCACTCTTTTTTATTATTGCTATTTTTTTTCTTCACTGCAATTACTATTACCACTTCACTATTTTACAATTTATCTCAAAATCATTTTTGTTACACTGGAAACACAATTTGAACGTGAGCACGGAATGTTTCGGCGACACCTGACAACACGTATCGGAAATCTCAAAATGATAATTGTCCGTTCTCTAGCAGTGATAATTGATTATTTTATGCGATATTATTCGGAAAGGGAACGAGATTGAATAGAGGTCGCCGTGCCAATGTTATGTTCATTGAAGAGTAACAACAAGCGATGTGGGTGTCCAACTCAGCCAAATTACCAAAATCACCACGCAGTCAAACAATCTTCCACGAATTGTAGTGATATGTGTTGAGCTAATTAGTATTTTATTGACAAAAGAAATGAATGTATCGAAAAATTGTAACAATTGACAGTTCCTTGTGAGAAGTCAACCCCAATAATTGTCGGTCGGCACAAAACGTTTTGAAATAATTTACGATAAGGATACTCAAAAATGGACTTCACAGCACTGTGGGAATCTTAATTGTAGCAAATAATAGTACAATACGCGATTTTTAGTTAGCTTTCCGTGAGATTAGTCACAACGTCGCCGAAACATCAAATGGACATTAGTTCTGATAAAAAAGTTTAGGTTTTGTAATGGCCACCAATGTTACACTTTTAACACTTCATAAATTGCGATATGAGAATTATATTACTAAAAGTTTCAATCTAAATTAATTTATAAATTACACGTTCACATAAATATATTACCAACTAACGATAAAATTTCTTATTTATAAAATATTTAACTCAAAGAATAGTCACTGATTCGCCATTCGGCGCATGCGCAAACTTGCAGCAGTTTGTGTTGTCAGAGTAGTAAAATGCTTTTTTTTGCTCAAACAGATTTTTTAAATAATTATACTACAAATACTTTTGTATTGATTTTATTGAAATTGTTATAATACTGCCATAAAGACTCTTCTTAACATAGATTATCTAAACAGTAAACAAACTGAAGCGAACGCACTTTGTAGATATATGATTATACTTGGCAACATTGACATTAAAAACAAAATGATATGATGCGTTTGCAAAGAATGCTAGAGTTTCTGTTATAGCATAAAGATGAAAAACTAAATAAACGTGTAGGTAATTTACATTAATACACTAAATACAGAATTAGTGTAATTGTTAACCCTTTCATTGCATATGAATTACTAGGTACTTCAGGTTGAAGATTTTTTTATACGCGCTGAGGGAGTCTAAATATCAAATTGGCAACATTTCCGTTTCCGCAATACTCCGCCCGTAACATGAACGTAGGAAAAATTGCGCGTTATTTGAATCGAAATGAATTTATGGTGCATGTAAAGTGATAATAAAGTATTAACGTTTTATAGATATTTTTTTGTATAAAACTGTCATGGTAAGTTATACTTTTTTGTAGTTAACTTGTATTTACATGACATGGATTTTTATGGTTGGAATTTAGACATATCCGATTTATCCGGACCTGCAAACTTATTCCACAATGTACTAGTACGTCTAGTATGATTTCTATTTTTTTCTGTGTAGCCTCCCTTGTGTCCCATTGCTGGGCAAAGGCCCCTCCTAACTTCGTCCAGGATTGTCTATCCTGGGCTTCTTTATACCACGTTGGCAGAAACCGATCGAGATCATCTCGCCACATTTCCTTGGCCGACGGTATTATGAGGTTTCCACTCTGTAGCTAGCCTCGCCCACCTGGTTTGCATGCGGCTGGCGTTAAGCTCGCAAGTTGGACTAATAGTATTATGAATAGCAAAAACTCAGACTTTTTTTTGTCTTACAAACCTTGTGATAATTATAGTTGATACACACAGCTCGTGGACACACACACTTAACACAGGTCAAGTTATCCTATTCCAGTTTAAGTTGACGTTGTATTGTATAGGCTTTTCATACAATAAGAGGGCAGCGTTAACTGGATAGCTGGACTGTAGCCGGGCGCACAGACGGCTACAAATTTCTTTACTAGTAATGTATATAGAGGTAAAGTTTGTGAGTTTGTGTCTTTGTGAGTTTGTGACGTTGTAGGGAGTAATCTCTGTGTACTCAACCGATTTTGAAAATTAACATCAAGCTTTACAAATCTAGTTTACGCTGGCCTCTTATTGTATGGGAAACCTATACAATGCGAGATCTGCTTAAACTGGATTTTTATGGGTTGACCTGTAGCGGTATGTACCTACAGTTTGTTCGAAATAAAGACGCCTGTCTGAAGTAGGTAAAATTGTTAGTGTTTTTAAACATAAAACCGAAACCAGTAAGGAAAATAATCACAAATGGGACATGAAAATGACCTCAATTGTCTTATCACCGACTCCTTATATTAAAATTTACAACTTCTTAACCACCTGCTGAAAACTTCAGACAAGCACAGTTATTTCAAACAAACTGTACGTGTAATTAGAGTACTGAGAAAAAATTTGAGGACGCGCTCTGGGATTTATATTTCGAACAGGCAGCAAGACATGATCAGATAGACTCCTAAACCTTAATACATGACTACTAGACACCACGACCACTACTACTACTATCTCCCCCTAGTACTGATAGACAGTACTAGGGGAGCAGCAGTGGACTGGACTTCATTTGGCTGTGTTGATGATTATGATGATGCAACATAATAACTTTTTACTTCTTGTAGCGTTGGGAACACTAATACTGAACAAAAAACCATCGAAGACTAATAATAGATATTATAGAACGCCGTCGGCGTTTGACCTTTACTTTCTGTAGAAAAAAAGGCGCTAGGTAGCGAAGCTTGGGTTCTGGAAAATTTTTGGTGCTTCGGCGTTCTTAGCTTCAATACGTAAGACTTAGATTTTTTGCGATATTTATACAACGTTAATATATACATACATACATAAATATTGTCACGCCTGTCTCCCATGGGGGTAGGCAGAGACTATAGATTTCCACTTGCTACGATCCTGGTACACTACTTTCGCTAATATATATATAATTAACTGCAAATCTTGGTACCTAAGAATGGCCGCTAAGCAGAATAATAGGACCAGTTGGTTCGTTTCCAGGTCCTAAAAGGATATTTTGACAAATGTTCAAGGCATTTTTTTTCCCTAGTCGTAACAGTCCCACTGCTGAGCAAAGGCCTCCCCCAATTCCCTTCCATCCCTTCCAGGTACTCTTTTCTTCCGCCACCTCGAACCAGCCCTAGGCAAGGCAATAATGTAGAAAAAAAACACTAAGTACCTATAACAATTAAGGGAACTTGAAAACAGGCTTCTTTTCATATATAGATGCCTGCACTCTTCAGCTGACTAGTGGTGAGATGTTATACCTCAATCAAGAAGAAGACAGAAACGGCCAACAACCTTTCCTGTGACATGAGATGATATTAGCCTGATGACCAAAGGGAAAAACTATAGCAAATATTTCTGAAAAAGTTATTTTAAAAGTTATTAACCGACACATACTATTTTGCAAGGTTGAGGTCAGGTCACGAACACAAAGATTTTTATAGCCCCTTGGCAGACCTTTTAGGCAGGGTCGCCATGTGATGTTGGGGTATGTTATAAAACAGTAGACAACCACTTTGTTCAAAAGCCATTTATTAAGAGAACTAATAATTATAAAATAATGCGCATTATTCGTAAAATACTAAGTTAGCGATATATCCAATATCAGTATAAAGGAGTGTTTACACATAGTAAAATACTCTTAAGTAGCTTACATACTAACATACTACTTGCATACACTTCAAGGTACTTATGTAAATTATAGCTAATCGTTTTGCTTCTCAAAATCATACATGATATTATTACAAAAAATGATACTGTCCTTATTATCAGCGTTGTGACTTTGCCAAAGTACAGTCGCCAGCAGGTCAAAGTATACAAAACTGTCAAATTCCTCCAAATGATTTTAAACCTTAAATTGTTGAAGATAAAGGTCAAAATCAACTGAGAAAATCTGTCATTTTGTGGTAACTTGATGTGCTGGCCAAAGTACATTTGCAAGGACATGCAGTTTTACTTAAGCTCATAAAGTAGGAAGGTAATACAGTATTATTCTCCTTATCTATCTAGTGTTTTCCTTGATCCTTTCCATTCCTTTGTCAAGGTCTATTAGGTATACTTAAATTGAGGAAATTAATCGTGCTTATAGACTTAACCTCCCTAAAATTATTGTGAATTGCGAGTATTGCGACAGAACGACTTCTTAAACATTGAATAGCAAAAAAGAGATAAACATGGTGCTATTTGTTTAAGCCAGGCATTGTCATGGATGAAGGTACGGGTTTTTCCAAGGGGTTATCCGACCCTCTGAACTAACCTCAGTAGTTTAAAGAGGTTTTTAGTCGGTATACGTCCGACATACTTACTCTGCTGCCTCCCCAGGTGATGGACGAACCATGAGGATTTTTCGTATTATAAAAAAGGATGTGTAAAGTGGGTGTTATGCTCAATTTACTCCCTTTGGCAACCACATGAAAGTATTAATAACTGCAACCGTGGTATTTTTATTTTAATAATTACTAGCAGTATCCCTTGATTTCACTCACGACTTAAAAGCATTTACTAACTCGGCTTCTATGAGGCGTATGAAGATGAAAAATGTGTAACAGATTTTCAATGAGACCTCTAGCAACACATCGGTGAAAATTGCATTCAATTCCATGCAGTTGTTTTTGCGTGACGTGTGTACAAACATACAGACAGACAGAAAAAATGTCGTTTTGGTTTCTGTTGCTCTAAATAAAGACCCCCCCTTGTTAGTTAGTGTTTCTTCAATATCTCTGTACAGACATCGGCCTGTTACAATTTTATTATACGTATATATTTGAAGTGACAGCTGTGGGAGCCAGCTTGTATCGTCGTATCATGTGCTCCTGCTCTTGCGCAGTTCAATTCACATTTTGTGTATTAACGCTGTCGTGGTTTTACCGTTTCTAAAGCCCGATACTTCTCCAGCCAGTTTGCGAGCGTGCGCGCTGCTCTCGCGACGTGTTTTATCATCCGCTTATATTATACTGTGATAACTACATAATCTTTGAGTGTTGACAGCTGAGTCATAGGTAAGTCGAATTCAATAATATTCATTAGAGAATCGCGCTCTAGTGTACCTATTGAAATCTATCGAATCTATGTTATGTAGATACATAGCTTCAATCACATCGCATCAAATCCAGACTTCACTGTACCTATATATTTAGGTGCTTTGTCTGTCTGTCTGAATTGAGTTGAGTAGGTATACTTACTATTTTTTTTATAATAAAATACATAACTATTTAAAAACAACATTTTGTATTAAATGGTAGGTGCACTTTAATTACACACTGTACTTTTAATTAAAATACTTACCTAATAATGGACTCGTTAAGTAGGTACCTACCTAATTATTTTTGTGACCCAGTCACTTGTTTTAAATATAGTTTAGATAGTAAATTTATATTATAATAAATATTATTATGTGTCAAATGATGTTTTTTTGTTAAACTGAATTTATGGATGATGGTTTTAAATACAGTTAATTATGTCATCATATATTTATTCATGCCTTGATTATTATAATTTTGACATACCATTACGCCTGTATTCGCCGAAGGGCTAGGCAGAGGTGTACTAATTAATGTACACCCACATTTCGCCGGTATGATTTCGTCCCATGTAATAGGGGGCGAGCCTATTGCCATTTACTGGGCACAAATCCAGACTCCGAGCTGCTACTGAGAATTTCATAGAAAATGTCAATAACACTTTGCTTGACCTGGACATCGAAACCAGGACCTCTAGCGTAGCAGTTGTGTTTGAGACCACTAGTCTATAGAGGCAGTCTGTATTGTTGAATATCAAATAGTGAATTGTCTACCTAGACTATACAAACATAAGTCATAAAAATAGTGATATGAAAGGTCTCGAGTTCGTATCCAACGTACCTTTGTCTGGATTAAGTAATCATGTGCGTCATAGTAAAACAGGAAAAAAATACAAAAACATTAGATATTTAAAAAAACTGAAATAAAAATTGTGTCTAAGTACATGTTTTCAACGTTTTTATTTTTTCAATTAAGTGCAGAAATCATACAGTCACGTCCGTACCAGTATAGGTAATGATAAACACTATGATACTTAGCTAAATAATACCTAATTTACTAAGTAAATCACCTGTAATCAGATGAAGGTCGTTCTATGCAGTTTCTTTGTTTAATAACTGGGTTATTTGCAATTCTAAAAAGACAGGAAAAAATATGCAGGTAGGTAATTAGGTACCTACTTATAGCTTTTACTGACTATGAAATGTAGATACTAACATACCACCATGCCTGTATTTCCCGAAGGGTTAGGCAGAACTGTACTTACTGTACCTACATCCACAAGTATTTCCTACTAGCGCGTTGTCATTATGAGGTCTCACTGGCTACGTTGCCCTAAAGTCCGTAAGACAGTAGAAGATATACCTACCTAAATGTTAGCACCGTAATTTATTAGCGGCAGAATATTTGGTAATGTAGGGTAACCAACCAACCCATAAGAATTTAACATCAAAATCCTACCATACGTCATTACTTAGGATTTTTTTATGGCATATAGGAATTGCAGACGCGTCCACGAGCCTATTTAAGGAAAAGGAGAAGGAAAGGGACTGAGGGAGAAATTGGGCCTCTGGCACTCAAAAATTGAGATTGAGATTCACTAAATAAACTCATTTTATTTTATACATAAAACAGCCCACATTTCATTATCTCCTTTAAATCACGTAGTCAAGTATACAATCGTGTATTCATTGGCTGGGAAAGTGTGTTGTTTACATCACCTGACAGATGTTGTTTTGAAAATATCGTAAAAACGTAGAATTGGATTACGATAGAGTCATAACAGAAAGCCCGCGTTGGGCCAAGCCTGGTGGACTGTTGCCTAATAGCGAACTGAACTGGATATATAGACTGCCTCATTAGTCTAGTGGTTCCAAGCGAGACTGCTGCATTAGAGTGCAGCAGTCTCGCTTGGAACCACACAGGTCGAGCAAAGTGTTATTGATGTTTTCTATGAATTTCTATTCAGCTCGGAGTTTGGATTTGTGCCCGGTTAATAGAAATAGGCTCGCCCCTTATTACATTGGACAATTTTGCCTTATACTTTGGGGTAATATAGGCGTAATGGTAACTTAATATAGCCTTACTTTAGTAACTTGACTAATGACTATATAAATAAATCTTTAGGGCCAACCAGCCTAACTTCTCTCCTATAGGAAATAACCATTCCTCTTATCTATCTAATGTTTATGTAGCAATTTGACAGGTTTTTGTAAATCATGAATGGCGATTACAAAAAAGAACTAATTTACCTTCTTAAGTATTACTTTGTCAACAGTTTATGTCCCACTTGAATATATTTAGATATATGAGACAGACCAAAGTTCCAACTAATACTACACAAGGAAAACTTTGTCTACATCTTAAAATACAAAATAGTTACAATTGTGGTAGTCAGATAAACACTACCTATGTTTGAAAATATTCGATTTCCATGGAAGTTAAAAATAAAATTAACAAAACCAACGACACATCTAATAGGAACTTTATTACTTAAAAACAGGTTTAGAGTTGCTTAGCTTCAAGAATTATAATGGCAACTAACTTAAGTGTAATTACGCTATTTATTAGTTATGTTATGACTCAGAATTAATAAACACTGTTCATTTATTAATAAAAGGTGGAAATCTTTTTTTTTTTACTAGCTATGCTCCGCGATTTCACCCGCTGTGTCTGTTTTCTTTTGTATGCGTGATGTGACATAGCCTGGGTTGCTCCATAAATCATCAGCTATCAGGCAGTGTAAGTCCCACAAGATCGGACCACCCGTATCGGAGATTAGCCGCAAAAAAAGACAGACAGAGAGGTAGACATACAGACAGATGTTTAATGTTTTTTTGTGATAAGTACCATAATTAAGCATATATATTTTCTCAGTAAGTAAAAAACAAAATTTTAACATTAGAAATAGACGCTTTAATTTTATTGATTTGTATAAATTTTCGGGATGCATTTAAACTACGATCCAATCCAGTTTGCTGACAGTCCCAAATAAATATAACAAACCACGTATTATATCCCACCGTTGTGAAAATCGCAAAACGAGGTAACAAAAATGTATTCTATATTCTATTTTTTTTGTCAGAACACAAATAAACCATATCCATTGATGAGCTCCATTTTTTTTATGGAACAACACGGCAAAGGAATAGGCGAGCTACCTGATGGTAAGTAGTCATCGCCGCAAGGAGTTGTAGATGCGTTGCCGAGCATATAAGGAAAAGGAAAGGGAAGCAGAAAAGGCGAAGAAAGGGGACTGCCCTCAGTCCCCTCCTCTTCTCCTTTTCTCCTTCCACGAGGAATTGGGTTCTAGCGCTCTCATTGTTATCATTTTATTGTTACTTTGCGTGAAAATTATACTTACACCTTTATAAAAAACCGCAGATATACAACATTATTTTAGAGAATACCTGCAATATTATGCTACGTCCATAGACCTTGGCCCCGAAGCCTCGTCATATACTATTGACCTTATTACTATCAGTTTCTCGGCACAGTAACTGCTCCAATTTAGTTCGCCACCGCTCCTGCCCATAGTAAATCATTCATATAAAGTATCTAAATCATATCGTAGTAGTGTGACCAATCTTTATGGAACCTTGAGCTGGAAAAAATATCAATGTGAAAGGGCTTTTATTAAACCTGTTAAAACCTCAATTAACGAGTTGAATGTTTTTTTAAATGTAGACTAACTGATTCTGATCTGACTGATCAACTAAGTATACCTACTTTTTTTTGTGTGGAAATCCTCATGGACTTGCCCGGAGCAAGCGATAGACCGTGTCGCAGTCTACCCATGATGGGTGACCTACCGAATAAAACCACACGGGTGTTTCACCTCACCAATGTCAGCTGAGGCCACGGGCGCGAGTTGTCAGTCCCCTGCGACATCATTAATTACCCTCACTTAACGTTTGGATAACAAACTCCCTAACTGTATCATTCTCCATATTTTATAACGTCCTCACGAGTAGATAAAGGAAACAATAAGCGCAGTTAATTAAAGAGTATGCATATCCATATCTAATAATGCAAATGATTAACTAATGTTGGTATATTTCTAAAATAATTATCATTGTCTCGCTTTGTTAACCGCAATAAACTAGAAAATTTATTAGGAATCTTCAAAATTCTAGTCAAAATATTGAGTCAAAAACTTCACATGGAAACAGTATTCAATTATGATTTTATCGCGATTTTAGTGTGTCCACACTAAGATAACATGAAATCTCTTTAGATATCTGGATAAACGTAAGAATCTCTCTAACTAGATCCATTGAAAGTATCAGTGTAATCCGTATAGCTGTAGGTTATTTAATATTCGCAATTTTTTATGAACTTATGATTTTACTTCTTATAATCGGCCTAAAATGTTCCCACTGCTGGGATACAGGGTTCCTCTCGCTTAGAGGGAGTGGGCCGCAATCCACCAGGCGGGCCCAGTGCTGGTTGATATTTTTTTTATTTATTTTTTTTAAATAAAAGCTTACTAGCAATGTGGGTCACACATTACTAGTAATCTTGTTAACCCCTCGTGCTAAGCTAAATGCTTGTGTAACGAGTGGGTTCACGTCGATAGTGCAATGGGTGAGTTTCGAACCGGCAGCTACATGATCGCAAGTCCGACGCCCTAGCCATTAGGCTACCGCCGCTTCTAAATTAATATTACCTATATGAATCTTATAAGTGACTGAATATATTTATGTTCTGTTGCGTTACGTAATTAGAGAGTGGGCTTTCTTACTTACCTAATGCTCTTTACTATTGAGGGATGTAAATTAAGGCTACAAAGTTGTAAGATTAAGTTAATAATTAGTTATAAAAATTTACATACTTTTAATCACATATTGTGATTCCCGTGATGTTCCTCAATCGTCTACATACAATTAAACTCACATACTTGACGGCATTTTTTACGAAATGCAGGAAAAACCTTGCAGTTCTTATCAGCCGTAATCATATAGCAGCTAATAAAGTAGTATTTACCTAGTTACCTACATGCTTACAATACATGTAGTTCATGTACGACACATATATGGTTGTACTTAAGTAATTCCGACTTTTCTACTTAGGTATGCCATGTTTGGATTTGCTGTATTGTATCTTGGAAATAAGTAATGACTGATTATAAACAGACAAATAAACATGATATTTCGTGTATTACGTTTTGCATTGTTTAATTATAACAACGACAGATCTTTCTTATGACAGCATTTTAATTTGTTTGACATCTTCAAGATGATAATTTAGGTATTTAACCTAAATCAATCATGCATAAACGAACATACATTATTCTAGATTAAATATAAAATAGTCAGTTTATCTCTAAAGTCCTAGGCTTTGTCCTAGGTATAATATAAGCTTTAGTAAGTAAACAAAACCGAATAAACAGTTTGTTCGAAATAACTCTGAAGTTAGCCTTCCGTAATGCCGCGCTTGTAAAATAACTTTATTTGTGTTTTTTTACATAGATAACAAAATTAGTAAGGAAAATAATCACGAACGCAAGACTTTCACAAGCCCAATTGCCCTTACACGGACTCTTTATATTAACATTTACCGCTGCAAACCCATAAGCAGACAACTTCAGACGCTCATAGTTATTTCGAACAAACTGCACTGAATCACACGAACGAAGCAATGAAAAGGCAGGAAGTACTTACATACATACCTACGTTTTCATTATGTTATACGCTTATCATGTTCATTCAATCATGAGAGAGTCAAGGATACAAATTAAACAACCACTTTTGATTATTTCAGGAAGACTTCAATATGGACAAAATGAGTCCAGATGTGCAAAAGCAAGTGGAGACACTCCGTGATTGGGTAAATAGACAGCCTCATTTACCCAAAGACTTAGGTAAGAAATCTTATTACGATGGACTATTACTTTTTCATAATAGTATAATATTTTTGGAATCAGAGTTTTTGATATTAACAGATTAGCCACAGACCGTTCTCTGTCCTCGTCTTTTCGTCTTGTAGCTGTGATTTTAAACTTTACTTTCTTGCTCTCTGACTATTGAAGGAAGCTAGAGGATTACCCACATAGAAGTCTTGTCAACTAAAACCACAAAAGCACAACAACCTACTACGTATACTATGCCTCAGCTCAGTACCAAGACTTACGCGAACAAATTTCTCCTTGACTAAAAGTCACAGACATTACTATTCTACTGCTGATAGTAGGTAATACTTAACTGTAGTCTTGTTATAAAAAATAATAATTAAATGTGCCCATTAAAACCCAAGGCAAACTTTAAAAATAATTTAATTAACTTGTTGACATTGAAACCGGCAAGTTTTGTATAAGGCACATTTTAGATAAAATTAGACCGTTAAGTTATTTAAATGGAAGGCTGAGTGACATGCGCAACTGATGAAACGCTAAGATGGAACTGATCGCGCTTGTTTATTGAAAATTGGCGTAACGGCAAGGGCGGTTGTGTTACTGCCGTATTGGAACTCATTTGAACTTTATTTATCCTCTTCATTAAGGGATGAAAGGCACATAAAATAAAATAAGTAAGACATTCGCGACTCCCTGTTATTGATTCGTCTGGGTCGCATAAATAATAATTGCCACCCAATGGGCTATTCAGTGAGCATCGTCGGATGTACGATGAAAAGGAATCCGTTGTTACTATGTCTACAACTGGTACACCATCTCCACAATTGAAACAAAACTATATTCGACTTTCAACTTAACATCTGTTATTATAAGGTGCAGAATTTATTTTGACTCCGTTTGTAGAATTGTTTTCAAGTGGACCTATAGAACTGTAACGAGTATTCACGATTGTACCACTTATCGATGTTTTGATATCGGAACACAGTATTCGAATTCAGGTATCTTTTCATATAATGCTTCACTTGTTTACTATACTATGATAAGGACCTTGATACGATTCATAAAAAATAAAAAAACCATGCGATTTGCGTTGATGTCTCAAAAATAGTGAACATTATGTTCAATCAAATCGAATTAAAATACATTTGAATCGACAGGGTGCCAACATTTTATGTGCCCAATTTATGACGCTGTTTCAGGATACCTACCTCACTTGTAACAATGAGCTATTAGATACATTCTCAACAAGTACCGTGTATAATTTAGATTTTTCCTGTTTCGAATCCTACGTGGGATCACAAACAACAGCAGCGTCATTAGATAATTGCTTGCTAGTTACCGTATAGTTTCAGTGGGCACGGTAGATTTGAATATTGTGGCCAGCCATACCTACAGGTAATTGCTATTATTTCAATGTAGTGCTGTTCAACCGTCCTCTAGGTATTTCGGTACTAGAAATTTTGATTTGATTTTCCCACGGGTAGCTTGTTGGTGGCATTCCGAGTTAAGTATACGGAAGTGATCGAAGGCAATGTTTTTGTGAACATCAAGTTCAACATAATGGAAAATTTACAAGTGCAGTAATAGTATTATGACGTTTGTTTGAATGTTCAATAGCGATTGTGTCTTTTTGTTCTTCATAGGTAGTCCTAAGTGGACTCCAAAGTTGTAATAACGCCTTCGATTAATAGGATTCTCTAGTAGGTATTTAGGGTTTCTACTGACTACCAAAGCAATGCGCAATAAGCGGAAACAATAGTTGATTTAATTTTCTATCTAAAGGTTGTTTGTAAAAGATCGGTCTTTGCATTACGAACGCCCCTGCACCATTCTAAGATTTAATATTCTACTTTGCATTAGTTTTTGGTTGCAATAAAGTTCAATCTATCAACACTTTAGGAAAGAGCGTCTATTGTTTCCACCTTATTCTAAGCCTTTCTAAATTTACTAGCCAATATTTCATCATAAATTATTTAATGTTTCAGAGGATAGAATTTTGTTGAGGTTCCTTCATAGCTGCTACTATGACTTGGAGAAGACGAAGAACACGATCGAGTTGTTCTTCAGGATAAGGGACTCGTCTCCAGAGCTGGTTAACTACAGAGATCCGCTGTCACCTGCAATGCAAAAAGTTTTTAAAATCGTGTGAGTTGTATAACCTTTTTGCTCATTATGTTAATAAGTACAATAGGTAGGTATCATTAATCATAGTATAATCATACAACACAAAAGCATCTATAACAACAATATGAGAAATTATGGTCGTCTGTAATTAACAATACTCGGTTTTTTTATTATTTTAGCCAACAGTTTGAGTTTTTATAATAATAAATGTGTCTGTTATCATTATTGTGTCATTATTATTAACTTCAAGGTCAGATCATTTGCGATTCACATTGTCAATGAAAATTCGTTTGAGACAATTTTCTCTCATAATTAAAAACACATATATTTTGATTGTAGACCTGACCAATTATATAAATTGATATAATATATCAATTTATTTGATTGTAAGGAACTATCGAATAAATAATATTGGAAATCTATACAATTTGTAGTCTACCATTGGACAAATACGGCCTGATACGGCCTGATGATTATTTATCGATACCAAAAATTAATCGGAAGTCTTTCTCAATTTTTAAGCGTGACAAAGGGAAATTAGGATTCATTATATATATATATATATAGATTATGCGAGCGGTAGAAGGATAACAGTTCATTAATTGGTATAATAATGTGTTTATTTTCATTTTCCTTTTAAGTTCGATAGCATTGTATAAAGAGTTTATTATGATCTAGTGGGAGTACCTAGGCATGTAATCCTTAAAGCACTATAAGATGCAGAAATCATAGATAGGTATGTACCTAATTATGTACTTACCTTAATTGCGATATTTCTATGATGGATTCTATATTTCCATTTCAAGTACAATACGTCTTAGAAGTTTCAATAACGAAATCGATAGTTGTTGACAATAGCATTGAACGTTGATATCTCCCTCAATTACCTATTAATCTTGGACGTGTATACCACAGTTCATAATAGGTATTTTGTTAACTGTGAAAATAAAACAAAGATAGTCAGCGCGGTTAGCTGAGCGCTACGAGCTACGCGGCTACGCCCTTCGGGACTAGGGCTACGGGCTGAAGGCTCGAAATGAAGATATTGTTCGTACAGTTTGTTCGAAATAAGTAAGCCGATCGGAAGTTAGCCGTTCCGAACTACCGCGGTGATAAAATCGTTTAATTAAGTGTTTTAATACATAAATATCGAAATTAGTAAACATAATAATTAGAAATGTGAAACATATACGACTCTAATTATCTTTACAGCGACTCTTTCTATTAACATTTACCACTTCTAAACCACTTGCAGACAACTTCCGATCGGCTTACTTATTTCGAACAAACTGTAATAATTGTTTCGTCCCGTGTTCTGTACCTAATAATTTACTCCTTATGATTATACCTGATAATAACAGCGCCTCACAAAGGGTAGACATTTTTTAATTGTTCTGTGGCGGAATTCGTGAGGGTGACTCTCGAGTTATTAAGTATTACTAAGTTATAGATGATAATCACATTATCGCATTGGGTGTAAACTTTTCATGGAAATTTTAGATTGTAAATAAATAAATAAACTGCCTCATTAGTCCCTGAAAGTAACCTACTTCTTCTTCCAATCTTAAAGCGCGACTGCCACGCTAGAGGTCCTGGGTTCGATTCTTAGGTCGAACAGAGTTATTGAGTTTTCTATGAAATTCTCAGGAGCAGCTCGGAGTTTGGATTTGAGCTCGATAAATGGGACCTAAACACCGGCAAACTGTGGGTCTACATTAGGACACCTCTGGCTAATCCTTCGGGGAATACAGGCGTGATAGTACGTTATGATATTAAGATAAATAATAATTGTTCATAATTGTTGTTATCTATTCCAGTCAATAAATAACTCAACAATGATTAATGCACTTAAAAGGATATTATATTACTAAATGTTTTTGACGTGTGAAACTAGTTGGAATGTCTCTTAGCTTGTAATAAAGTAATTTGCAATAATTAACTTCCGCGCTTTACAGATCACGTCGCCTAGTACATAAGTACGTACCTACTCTATCTTCTAGTAACTAGTTCTAAGAAATCAATTATTTATTACTACCCTGCGGTTTCACTCATGGTTAGGTACTGATATTTTGTTGTAGTTTACTGTATTTTGTTGTTGTTTGTTACTTCTCCTACCATTTTCTAAGTACTTATCAATTAAAGTCCCGTCAAAATTAGTCCAGGGGTTTCAGAGATTAGCCCTAAAAACAGATAGACAGAAAACTATTTAAAAAATATATTTTTATTTTAAGTATCGTATTTAATCGTATCGCAAGTAGTGTACTTTCATACGCATTAAGATAAAATATATTTTGACATTGTAAAAAGACGCTTCCATTTTATTTATTCCAATAGATAATAAATTACAGAATCATTAATCATTTAAATTATTTTTTTAATCTCAGATTATCATATAAAAAGAGCTTTTCAAAAGGTATCAGAAAAAATATATACCTAATATTTATTTTTGTCTGTTACCAAAAGGTAACACGGTTTAGTCACGTTTTTGGATTGTACGAAATACCTAAATTAAGACTTTTGCCTTTATTAAGTAGGTACCTACCAAGATATTTTATGTATGTGAGCTTCCATGATAACAAAATAAATAACCTAAATGAGTGGGTGTCAACGATCTATCGATGCATGAGATCACAATGTTCATATTATATACGGAGGGAAGATCATTGCCCTCCTCATATCTATTTATATTAAGAGCACGAGTGTTTTGCAAAAAAATCTTTATATTGATACGTAAAGACCATGCAGGTAGCTTTAAGCAAATAGGCTTGTTGATAAATATTTTTATGGTCCCATAAAAAAGAAGAACATAAATAGAGCCGAAAACTAAACCAAACTTAAAATTGGTTCAAAAATAAGAACTTATAAGCATTTTCGTTTGTGCGACGGAAAGAGAACTACCTATATCGGCTTGTGACTTCACAATCCTTAGTAGTTATATAAAACCTTTGCTGTTTTATTTATTTATTAGCAATCCCCCCGTCGTCGCACGGTTGTTCATTGTGAATTATCGGGTTTTCTATAGGTACTACAATTTGCATATAATGTATTAAACATATAAACCTTTCGGAAAAAATCTCTAAATTATAGGGAAAATCGTATCAAAATCCTTTACGTCGTCGTTTAGAAGAAATTTTATTTTTGCAAAGAAACAGACAGAAGAAAACAGCGACTTTGCTTTATAGTATGTAGTGATGCTTCAACAAATGAAAGCACGGGTCATGTCAGTCATCTTTCCAAGACGGTTAAAGAACAGTTTTGAATTTCATTAACACATCATTCATTATGATTGTATTCAAATCGAATCGAATTAGACCATTATTAGAGGTACGTTAGAAATGTCCAAGCGAATTGTACGGTTCCGAATAGTGTGACTTTTATGAAGAAGAGCTGGAAAAACTCCATAGATACTCTCTTAAATAAAAATGCTTAGGTACAATGTTTTTGATCCGGTTACAATTGTGTTCTATTAATGTGAGAACTATGCAGTAGGAAATATTATGTCAAAGATAAAAATAGATCACGATCAATATAAAAAGATATCAAATTCAGAATTCGTATTTGGCTTGGTTATGACTTGCTGTGACTAACCTGTCCTGACCGACTGCACCTGTTTACGAGTATGACGTGTATATCAATCGTTCTACTCAATCATGTTTTTCAATGAATAAAACATTAAAAACAGGCTTGTATTTTCAAAAAACATTATTATTTACAGTAACTTGGCGCAGTACCCGATATCTGGCAACAGGAGTATCTGGTTTTGGCAGCTGAACGACCCAGGTCTTGAGCAATACGACTATATCCAGGATGCTAGAATGTTCTTCATGACGGTCGACGCGTGGATGCTGGGCAACGAATTCTTATCGGAAGCTGATATCGTGGTGCTCGATGCTAAAGACATCACCCTCAAATTCATTACAAAGTTCAATGTGTCCGTGGCGAAGAAACTTGCAAAATATCAAGAGGTAAGATAAATTGTATTAAGACACTTAATTTATTATATTTATGGTTTAAAACTGGATACCTACATCATGTAAACTGCATTCAGTTAGAAAGTTAATAATACTCATGTTGCTTTACATTTACTAAGGTTGTCTGAAAACAGTAATGGCACAATTCAAAATATTTGAAATGTTTGAGATTCTTGTTGTAAAATTATTCATATCCAATATCCATGTTGCTTATTTAATATACTTACATTAAGTATAGAAGAAAAGTCAAATTTATAGGATGAACATATCATCACGCCTTTTTTCTCCTTTCTAGACAGAGGTGTACCAATGCACACTCATAGTTCGCCGGTATGTTTTGGTCCCGTGTAATAGGGGGCGAGCCTATTGCCGTTAACCGGGCACAAAATCCAGTTTCTGAGCTGCCACTGAGAGTTTCATAGAAAAACCCAATCACACTTCGCTCGACCCAGGACCCCTAACGTAGCAGTCGCACTTGATAACACTAAATTAGTAGGTAAGGCAGTTGTAGAATGAATTTTTAATAATATTATTTTTTTGTTGTCCAGGATGCCATACCGATCAGACTAAAGGAGATTCACATTCTGAATGCGCCACCGTTCATAGACAAGCTGTTTGTGCTCATGAAACCTTTCCTCAAACAAGAAGTTACTGATATGGTATGTACTACATTATGATGTACTTGATCTAAGATTGGATTTTTAATCACTCCTTATTACCTATTATATTATATTTCAAGCATTCGAAGCAACGCAGATTGAGCTCGATAGTTGAAATTAAAAATATATAGGTAACATAATTATGTCTGCTTCTCCGAAGGGTTTAATCCCTTCGGAAAAGCAGAGATCATCCAATAAGCAGGAGTATCTTTGTATATCAACCACTGAGATATATTTTGGGGCATTGCATTGCCATTTAGGGTAAGGGTATTGCCACTTATCCATAATTTGGAACTCTGAGGCGCTACAAAGAAATTCTTAATAGAAAACCTATTTGCTCTACCTGGGATATCGATCTCATAATCAGCAGTTACGCTTGTTACAAGATCAATGAGACTAACTAAAATTACTCTTTAATCATGTCGCGACATTCACAATTTCACATCAGAAGATATTTAAAAAAGTCTAAATATTTAAATAGAACCACATTTTACGGATTTTATCGCGATAAATTGAAATTATTTAATTTCCGATGTTTCGGATCCTTTACAGCATCCATTACCTTTATGTAAGTACCTATTGAAATTATAATTTTCAGATTCACTTTCATCTGCCGAAGTCGGACACGCTGTATACGTACGTAAGCAAGGAAGACTTGCCAGAAGACTACGGTGGTACGCGTCCGAGTATGGAGGAAATGAATAAGAAAGTCTTGGAAATTATTATGGAACAAAGGTATGAGAAAATTCTTCGTAACCTTCAACATAGTCTCATACCATCACGCCTGTATTCCCCGAAGGGGTAGGCAGAGGAGCGGCTTCATGGCAAGCTACACAATTCCAGTTTAAGCTGATCTCATACTGTATCGGCTTTTCATACAATAAGAGGCCAGCGTAACCTGGATTTTTATTGCTCAACGTGTAGCCCTGTGTGAGAATAGCAAAATTAAAACCTCAATTTCCCTATACTTTCCGCATCAAATATTTAAAAACCTCTGATTTTTAAACGACAAATAAATCAATGTGTTTTTCTCAGGAAAACCTACTTGGATGAAAACTTCTGGAAGACAGAGAAGAAAGGGAAGGTCTCAACAGAAGTTGGAACATTTAGAAGTCTGGCCATAGATTAAATAATTAAACTTTATGACATTGTTTTCCTATACCATTCATGTGATACGTTTTTAATTTCCCTGCTCCGTCTGCGACTTAACGCGTTAAGGTGCAGCGTCTTGCCAATATATTTTTTTGGTTTTTCGAAAATTGTACAGTCAAATGATTTTAAACCTTAAAGTGTTAAGATTAAGTTCAAAATCAACTGAAAATTTGACGTTTTGTGGTCACTTGATGTGCTGGCCACCGTACGCCTATAACACATTCTGGAGTCAACTGCGACATCAACAATAACTTCTTCATAATTATTAAGTATTAAAACTTTTGGCTTTAAAATCGATAACTTAGAAGATTGGTGTAAATTGTTAATTTTGGTCGAATTTTTACTCCATAATCTTCTATATAGGTAACGATGAGGATTTTTACGCAAAAGTCTTAATACTCATTGTGAATAAGTTATTGTTGATCTCGCAATTTCGACTGCCATGTACCTAGAATGTGTTAAAGACGAATAATTTGCGGAAAACAAAAAAAAAATTTGGATTTGCGGAAAACAAAAAAAAAATTTGGCGCTCAAGACTGACGGTTTAGCCTTAACGCATTAAAATATTGGCTACATCTGCGTAAAGATTTATTAACGCGGTAAGACGCAGGTGGAGCAGATTATCATTAGGTATATAGACAGCACTCGTCAAAAAAAATTATCGCTCTGAGAGCCTGACTTGAGGTCTCAGAGCTTGCTTCCTTTAGGCGCCAATTTTTTTGTATTGTTCGTCTATGATAATATTCATAGAAGTAGAAATTAAATTGAGACTTAAAATTTTCAATTTACGCTACTTCCTGCTACGATTAGGTATTACATTAAAAGTTTTAGTTCTCAGTTCTGAATACATCCTAGAATGTGTTATAAGAAAAATAATTTAAAAAGAACAATTGCTGCACATACCTATTCAGCATATTCTTAACTTATAATATTGTACTCGCATACAACAAAGGAACAGTCATACATTTTACGAGAACTGCCATTTATAACAAGTAAGTATTTTTGTATATAATTTATCTAAATATTTGAATTGATAATAGCACGTAATAGCGTGTAAGACGAATAAAATGTCACAGGTCTTTTCCTTACATCAGCATGATCAGAAGGTTTATTTATTTTAAAAATTTTCTAGCTTCCATCAATCAAGCATCACAATTTTGACTGCACGTTTGGCATAGGGGATGTTCACTTCGCTACTATCGTTACACCGCGTGTCGTGGGTTTTATACCCACCCGAGACATTTATTTCTGTGTTCCACGGAAAGTGTAGTCTGGGTTAAGGTATTTCATATGCGTTAATATGTCCCCCCGCGACACAGGGTAGAATAAAATTTATTATAAAAGTCGACGCACACATTGCTGGAGATTCACAAAAAAGTTGCAGGCTGTGCAATAAATAAAATTAAATATTATCAATACTTTTTTTTGCACACTATTATCTACTTAGTATAAACTTATTGTTAACTTAAACTGACAATTGGGTGATATTGAGTTAATTGGCATCCTTACCAGGAGGTCACTATTGTAAGTTAGTTATAATTATCTTCTTGTAGGAACACTAAGTTACTATTTACATAAAAATAAGCTAAGTATGAAAATGTAGGTTTTTTTTAAATACTTATACATATAAATACTTTTTAAAACCATTTTTTTTAACAGTTTTGTTATTTTTTCCAACATTGATAACAAAATAAAATTAGACTGTTTTTTTGCACAGGGTTTTTTTTAGCAATGCAATAATATACCTATAATATGTTTCTATATATTCGATCGTTTGACAATCATTTGTGTCAATATTTTTAAAGATTTCAATAGTTGAGGAATAATAGAGGATACTACAATTCCGATTGAAGTAAGCCTTTCCAAAGTTTTAGGAAAAATATCACTTGAAACTGTTCCAACACAACTGTCTTTTTCTATCTCGTATTTCTCCTCATCTCTTTATTCTGTCTAACTTCAGATAACCACATTTATAGCTTCAGAACGTTTCTCGATACAGTATCCAGTATATTTTACAAACATATAAGATATATTGTTTTGTTATTAAAAAAATGGCTTCTAAAAATTAATTATGTCGTAAGTATGTTATAGAAGGAATTTCATATTTGTAATTTTTTGTAGTGTGTTTTATGCATTTTCCATGCTTAGATTAATGTAGGTCGGTATTTAAAAGATGAAAAAATTCGGCTGCGGCAGGATTCGAACCAGCGTTTTCTGGTTTGTAAAACACTTTGTAAAATGTGTTAATAGGTCTATAAACCTTTTTTTACCTATTGATTCAAGCTAAGTAGGTACAGTTTGTTCGAAATAAGTAAGCCGATCGGAAGTTGTCTGCAAGTGGTTTAGAAGTGGTAAATTTTAATAGAAAGAGTCGGTGTAAAGATAATTAGAGTCGTATATGTTTCACATTTCTAATTATTTTGTATACTAATTTCGATATTTATGTATTAAAACACTTAATTAAACGATTTTAACACAGCGGTAGTTCGGAACGGCTAACTTCCGATCGGCTTACTTATTGCGAACAAACTGTAGGTGTATTTATAATTAGTGGATAAAAATGATCTGACAATAAAAGATATATATTTTGAACTAGGTACTGTTTTTATCTCATAAAGTTTTCAGAGATTTTTCAGATGTAGCTTTGCGAGATAGATCAAGCCTCTTTATATTTCTTGGGCTAAGAATATATACATATCTTCATAACAACATATACTTATATTTTCCTATATAAAAAGTACAACATATTTTTTATATTGTAAGAATCGCCTGCGCTTTTACTCGCGTCTTAAAAGGATAAATTTAACTGTGAAAACCGGATCCAATTCCATGCAGTAGTTTTTGCGTGATGCCTACTAACATACCTACAGACAGAAAAAAAATCTTTTTTCTGTTGCTCTAATAAAGGCCCCCATATTAGTTATTTTTCGATATATATATACATAATGTACAGACATCGGCCTGTTACAATTTTATTATACACTCGCTTTCCGCCTGCAGCTTCGCCCGCGTTTTCACCTATTTAAAAGAAGGAATATCGCCTATGTCACTCAGTGAAGATGCAGCTTTCTAATAGTGAAAGAATTTTTGAAATCGGTCCAGTAGTTTTTGTGTGAAAACATTACGCTAGAAGTCTTGGGTTCGATCCCCAGGTCGAGCAAAGTGTTATTGAGTTTTTCTATGAAATTCTCAGTAGCAGCTCGGAGTCTGGATTTGTGCCCGGTGAATGGCAATAGGCTCGCCCCCTATTAAATGGGACCCAAACATACCGGCGAACTGTGGGTGTACATTAAGTGCACCTCTGCCTAACCCTTCGGGGAATACAGGCGTGATGGTATGTTATGTTATGTTATGTTATGTAAAAATACACCTACTATTCCGTGTCACATTTTTTCAGGAAAACCGCTATAGATCGTTTTGATGCATGTTGTACCTAAGAAATAATTTGTGAAACGTGCGCTACAGTGGTGAAGGTCAAACTAAGATTTGTAACGTAGGCACTTAGAATGTACAATTTCTAATTGCTCGCGTTAAGTGACAGGTCGCATATTCTAAATGCTCAATAGGCTTGTTGACTGTGATTTTTTATGGTGTCATAAAACTGCTTACCAAAAAAGAACAAAATTAAAATTAGTTCAAAAGTACCTAGTTTTTTTTATGGTATAACTCGGCAAACGAGCAGGTGGGCTACGTGATGGTAAGTAGTCACAGCCACCCATGGACATGTGTAAAACAAAAGAAATTGCAGATGCGTTGCCGAGCCTGTTTAATGCAAGGGAGGGGAAGGAAAAAAGAAGGAGGGGATTGAAGGAGGAATTGGGTCTTCAGCCCTCTCGCTCACCGAACGAAGCACAGTAGCGAAACGCTACTACTCGGACGTCGATCTTCTGCGAGAGTGTGGTACTTCCCCGGTCAAGCCGGTCCATTAATGCTGCGAACAGCTTGGCCCTCTTCCGATTTCGCATCCAGCTTAAAAGAAAATCAGCAAAAAAAGGTAATAATGTTGTTAAGCAACATTATTAGTTGACTACTTTTTTTTTCAGAATCCGTCTTATACTTATTTAATTTTATTTGACAATACTTCAATATATTATTTTCAATAAATTCAACACCAGTAAACAAGCCCTTATCGTATCACGTTGTTGTTAAACGGTATAATTATCTTCTTGTACAGTATCTGAATGCTTAATTTAAATATAAAAAAGTAAGTACCTATTACTAATTGAACTTTGTTCAGTAATTCATTAAAAACTCCGACGATGTTTGCAGTATCGAGTAGCTTATTTGTAAGCAGTATCACCAATATCAAAAACAATGTATGATTTCTTTACTATGTATTGGACTATTAAATAATGCCGAGGTAGCAGACCCCGATGGACTGACCAGTGCCGTTACTGGAACGGTACCAGCAGTGCCCAGGCACAGGCCGCAGAAATGACTTAGAGATTAGAAGTTTATTCAAGATGGGCAGTTATAGGAGCTCACACCGGGCGAAAATATACTTAAGGCACTGGGACTGATTACCGAAGCCGCAGCAACCGAAATATAGGAACTGACTCTCATGCAAAAGTTGGAAGTTGGAGCACACACAAAGGTTGTTTGCGACAGACTCCAAAGTAAAGGCGTTCGCCAGTCTTCAGTCTAACCCATAGAGCAATTGTTTTCTAACCTGTCTCCCCACACGGGGACAATATTCCATGTCCGTTTAATAAAACGGAAAAATTATGTTGATTGTATAATATTTATAAATTAATTTATTAAGTGTCAAGAAAAGGTAAACAGTAGAATTAAAAACTACCCTTTAGTTCCCGAAGTTATAAATAATGTCTGTTTTCTACATTTAATCAAGAAGGTATGTATTAATCCAAAAAAAGTTTATTGCAATAATTCTTAAATTGATTTTATAACGAGAAGTAACAAATTATGTTTATATACCTATATATCTGGTCGTTGTGGTAGTATATGTATAGGGGAGGCCTTCGTTCAGCAGTGGACCCACGGAAGAGATAAATAAGATCTTATTAGCGCGTAATAAGATCTTAGTAGCGTCATTGGTCGGGTCACCCCCTTCCCTCTAAAATGGCGAGGGGGGTGATGGCTGATCCGTGCGTTATACTCGTGAACGGGTGCTGCTTGTGGTGACTGGTCGACTTGCTGGCCATTGTGTCTTAAATATATTTTTATTTTTCATTATAGTGGTCTGAGTTGCCTTGTAGGTCCTAGTTATCTTGCATAGTTTTATCATCTGTACTAATGTAAATTGTAACATTGTCATTGGTCTTTATGTTATATAAAAAAAAAGGATAAAAATGTAAATGTGAGTACTATGTAGGTTAGCTCTACAATATTAAGATTTATAATACAAGTTTTCTGACAGCTTTGAGTGTTTCACATGACCTACGCAAATGTCTTGCTGATCTGGTATCGTCATGCGACGGATCGTTGAGCTCCCTAAAAAATGGTTGAGCTACACGAGGACTGATGTATGCGTGCCGTCAGTTAGGACAGGTCAACTCAAAGCTGTTATGGCTCTTTCTTCAAAAGGCCTGTTCAGATTTTGCCCTACATTGTAAAACTCGCATACCTATGATATAACTATTGTCTGGACTTTAAAAGAGACCATGATTCTCTGAGTTTGTTTCGACATTTCTTCTCAGAGGTCGTCAGATAGGAAATGTCGATGCCATCTAGTTTAAAAAAGAAATATGTAAAAGAAAACGACTTGTAAAAGTGTCTTCAAAAGATCTATTTACAGAAATAAATATCATTTCATTTCAATATCATTTCATTTCATTTCATTTCATATTTATCTCTTCCGTGAGTGGACCTTATTTGGCAACTACATAGAAGCATAATAAACATTCTTAGACATAAAAATATAACAATCTTACTGAAATAATGTTATGAACAATGACAATGTCACGTGTCATAAGCAATTTAGATAAAAATCTGTGAAGACTATGAAGAGTTCCATTTATTTAATGAGTTTCCATGAGATTCTTGAGTTTATACAAATCCAGTTTATACTGGCATCCGATTGTAAATGTATCCCGAACAAATCGATTTCTTGAATATTGGTTGTATACCTAGCTTGAGGTTTAGCCGTGCTTACACCGCATTGCCGAATATTCTGCGTCTTAGAAATAGTGCATCATTTCTCCATAACACTGACACGAAAAAAAGGAGTTTGATAAAATATCAGGTATTTTTGCCTACACACGCCTATACAGAACCACTTTTCTAGTAGGTATACACTGACTTCCTATTGTTTATCCATATAATGATAGGTCAAATGATGTGTACCGAACACGTTTAGCTTGAGATAAAGCCGTGCCTACCTAAGCTGCTAGACTAACATTGGAATATTATTTTTATATGCGTGTGTACCTGGTATCTATGTATTCATGTAATCATTACTCCTAATTATGGGTCTGAACCGCACTACTTCACAAGTTCAAGTACTAAGTAATAAGAAGGCGAGAATAGTGTAAGTACCTACTCACGATATTCTTAATTTAAATCTGCGCAGCTTGCCAACGTAATTTTTTCCATCCAAATTTCCGACTTTTACGTACTGTGGTTTTAAAAGAAGTCTTCCATACAAACCTTGTCCAGTAAATAATAATCGTAAATTAATAATTTTCGTTTGTTGATGTTTTTCTATAAAATTAAACCTGTTTCTCGAAGATGTGGGATAGATAATATCACACCTAAAAAACTGCCAAATCGGTCTAGCTCAAGTGATGATACTTGATACATTGCGGCAATTGATTCGTTTTTTCACCGTTGTTTACTAGTTCTAAGACTTCTCGCACTATAGGAACTACTGCGGTTGGACTATGAAGATATATGGGTCTTCATAGTCACGATCTTGGTCAATTACCCTAATTGTAAAAGAAACATCCGTAACATAAAAACATAGCATTCACCCAAAATAAATATAACCATAGCTATTGGATATTAAAGTATTTCATTCCCCTGGACCGATCCTAAATTCTTTACGCATTTGTTTCACGTCCGGCCAGTATTATATTGCAGTCTTTGACGTCGTTCTGCAACAAATACATGTGTACTTATAGGTAGAGCAAAATAAAAAAAATCATAATACTTGGTCCAGACAGTTTGCATGTATGTATGTTATTTACTATCACAAAATATCGCAACTCCACTTGCGACATAATAGCATGCCGCGGCAAATTTTTGGCGGATTTCATTTCTAAGGTCTATGAATTATTGTTGCGACAATCGCATTACCTCAGAAGCTGTAGTGCGTGGCGTGCGCATTAACAAAGTCGTATAGTGTTCGGTTGACCTTAGAATTCTTTAAATTCGAATTGTTAAGAGTGGACCATTGATATTTACTTGTTTAGTATCAGTTGAGACACCTTTGAGTGAAGTTGATTCTATTCCTGTATGTGCGTCATCGAGACTTGTGATCCTAACGATCTGAGTAATTTGTTGTTGCTAATTGCTTAAGGGTAAGCTATTACTTTGTATATTTGCATAGAAAAAAACTGTTTTAAATAGGTATGAGCTAAGCTGGAAACATTTACGAGAACTGAGAAAAACTTTATAATTTTCTATCCACAGACTTAGGTAATACCTAAGTATTAATTAATTGATCTTTGTAAGTATCTATATAAACGCAGAAATAAAATATTTAATTAATTACCATGACTTCTACGGAAAATTGAAAATGTTGATCGGAAAATACGAAAATTCGGCTAAACTGAAAGTGGTTTTTCTATTATTTATTGACATTTGGACAAGACAGTCTGTCAGGTCAGCTGGTTTGATATACAATTTGATTAGGTAAATATTTTTTTTTTTTATTGAAACAAAAAAAAAATTCAGATTCTAAAAAGTTATCTTGAGCCGTATCTACCTATAGCAAAAATACATAATTCGATTTAAGTAGGTATATCTTCGTAAGTCTTGAAATCAAACGTATAAAAAGAGTATTTTTTTTAATTTTCGTTCGTATTCGACGCTGATTTAATTTTGAGGATAGATTTAGTAATTCCATTCTTGTATCTTATTGGTCGTGGCCGTAAGCTGAGCGATCTAGGTTTCAAATCCAAGGCCCGAGCGTCATGTTTTTTTAATAAATAAGTATTACTAGCAATGTGGATCGCACATTACTAGTATTCTTGGTAACCATTGGTGTTACGAGTGGGTTCACGTCGGTAGTGCAATGGGTGGATTTCGAGCCGGCAACCACATGATCGCAAGTCCGTACTGTACCGTACTTACTTAAACTTAGAACTTAGAACCCTTAAGGAGTTCTTACAAGGCAAGAGTGGTATTGTATCTAAGGCATCAATTCTGCCATTCGAATTTACCATTATAAATTTTTCAGATGTCTCAAGTTAATGAAAAAGATGTCATTACCATCAAAGACTGGCTCGCTCAGGAACCATATCTACCAAAAAATCTTGGTGAGTTAAAATTTTCAAATATATATCAAGACATTTTACCTAAGTACAACCAGTAAGGACAGAAAATAGTCATGCAAGATGAGGAACGTAGATGAAACAGGAAAATATTCTGGTGTCCCTAAATATTGAAAACTTTGTTTATACAAAGCCTGAATATTTCGACGACGTTTGTGGTCTAGTTGTGTGAGTGTTGGACTGCTGTTCACGAGATCGGGAGTTCGATACCCACAGGACACAAATCTTTATGTGATTATGATCATAAGGGTTTGTGTTTGTCTGGGTGTTTCTTATGTATTATAAGTATGTATTTACAAAATGATATATATAAGTATTATATCCATTGTCTAGTAGGTATATAGTATAAATAACCTCTGAGTAGTTTGGGAGTAGATGGTGTTGTTCCAAAAATATTTATTATTATATTTATTATTTTATTTTGCAAGAGATAGATGCTACCCAGTACCTAAAACTTTATGATTTAAATGTTGTCCTGTAACATTATTAATGACTAAATAACATGCTCATATGCCTCATTAGTAGTCCAGTGGTCCTTACGCTAAATGTCTTAGGTTCGATTCCCAGGTCAAGCAAAGTGTTATTGGTCTTTTCTATGAATTTCTCAGTAGCAACTCAGAGTTTGGATATGTGCCCGGTGAATGGCAATAGGCTGGCCCCTATTAAATGGGACCGAAACATACCGGCGAATTGTGGGTGTTAGTACACCGCTGCCTAATCCTTCGGGGTATACAGGCGTGATGGTAAGTAAACAAGATATTAATATGTTAATAAATTAGATATACCTGTATGTTACATATAATAATACCCTTGAACTTTGAGATGATAAAAGGTCGACAAGGTGTCAAGTCGCTATAATTCTTATTAATGGATATTATTCCTTTCCGCAAAATACTATTAGAGAACAGAAAAAAAACATACTGTATATGTTTTTGGATTCCTCACCTACTTATTGTACCTATTTCTTAATTTAGTTTTATGTTGACTAAGTTTTTTTTTAAACGAAGCACCACATCATGTCTTTCTACTGTGTCATTGTACTTTTTACAAACTCAAATCTCGACTCGGAACAACTGCCTGGCCTATAGGTTATCTAATTATTTGTTCCGAGCGGGGATCAAATCCACAACCCGTACAGATGATGATGACACGGGCGCATATAGTAGATTGTTACACAAGGGTGGAAAGGAATCAATTCCCATACGATGTATTTAGACGCCCGAGCGTAGCGAGGGCGGCTATAGTCCGAGTAGGAATTGATGTCTTTCACCCGAGTTAAACACTCTACTTTTCATTCCGAATATAAGGAAAGTAAAAAAACTCATTTTTAATATTTTTTATAAAGATTTCGATATACCAAAAGTTAAGTTGGTATCCCGCCAAATTATATATTGTCATACGAGTAGTCTATTTAAATTTTTAATTATGGAACACACCGCGTCACTGCCTCAGCTGCACGCGTTTTTTTTAAATTCACACTGGCCAAACACACAAGACCGCAGCATTTTTTTTCTTAATTATGTTAGATTTTTTACAGCTGACTGCCTAACCTAATTTTGTTCTATTTTTGAAATTATTTTCCTCCCTAGGGAGGAAAGTAACTACTATGAGTTATTCCCGCCCAAGGGTGGGAAGTAGCATTTTCCACCCGCTATTCAGATCAAATAAACACTACTTTCCGAGTATGAGAAATGAAAAAAAAAAACATTGTCGGAAATTAATAACACACAAAACGCATTTGTTAGAGTAAGCCTTTTCTATAGTATGCCACACTTTGGGCTCTTCTCATTCACTCTCTGCTTGACCAACGAGTGTCTAACGCTACGCTGGGCCGACGAATCACTATTAGTGATTCGTCGACGCCTATAACTCCGACGCCTAAAACACCGACACCTAAAAACCGAGGCCCATAACACCGACACCTATAACACCCTCGCCCATGAGACCGATGCCCCACCGGTGGCCATAAGACCGCCGCCTCACCAATGGTGAATAAATCGACGCCCATGACACCAATGCCTATAAAAACCGACGCCCATAACACCGGCGCCTAAAAAACCGACGCCTATAATACCGACGCCTAAAACACAAGAGGGGTGAATAAGTAAAACACTAAACCACCCCTCAATTAGGTTATAAGTTAGGTACAGTTTGTTCCAAATAACTTTTCATGTCTGAACTGAGCCGTTCCGAACTACCGCGCTGGTAAATTAAGTGTATAAAAACACTTAATTTAAATATCGATATTAGTAAAAAAAATAATCTGAAATGTGAAACATTATAACCTCAATTGTCTTTACACCGACTCTTTCTATTAAAATTTACCACTGCTAAACCACTTGCGGACAACTTCAGACAGGCTTAATTATTTCGAACAAACTGTACCACACATTCAAGCACCTAACTAATAGGTCCGTGCATTCAAACTATTTTAGTTCAAGTTCTTTATTGCAATCATGTAGTTTAGGCTGCCTCATTAGGTAGTCTAGTTGTAACAAGCACGACTGCTACACCAGAAGTCCGGATTTGTGTTCGGTTAATGGCAATAGGCTCGCCCCCTATTACATGGGACCTAACACAAAGGCGATGTGTAAGTGTTATGTGAAATAAAAAGTGTAAGTTAAAATGGCTCATTCGTTGAATTGCTCACATAGGAACTCCAGAAGGGCTACAGCAATGTCAGTTTTTTTTATGTAAAGACATTTTATTATACCTACCTACTACATTATGTTTCTGTGGTGCTAATTAAAAGTAAGTATGTATTTGAAATTTGCAGCGATAGCCTAGTGATATGACCATTGGACTGCCAAGTCAAAGGTCTCGACTTCGAATCCAAGGCACACACCTCTGACTTTTCGAAGTCATGTGCGTATTAATAATTAATTATCACGCGCTTAAACGGTGAAGGAAAACATCGTGAGGAAACCTGCATGCCTGAGAGATTTTCTTGACGGCGTGTCAACCCGCAGTAGGCTAGCGTGGCGGACTATAGCCTAATCCCTCTCGTACTGAGAGGAGGCCCGTGGCCAGCAGTGGGACAATGTAATGGGTTGATGATGATGTATACGATTGTATTTGAAAACAAAATTCATGATCTTGATCGACAATTATAGTACGCACGGCTACACATGAAGCTAAACAAATCCAGTATCGCAATGTAAACACTTTCCGGACAATGCGAGGCCAGCCCTTACTGGATTGTATAGCATGATGTGTAGCCGTGTGTACCAAGAACTCAAGTCTAGTTTTAAAAATAATTCAAAATCTGTAGTTGTTAACCGATGCAGGCATCACTAAATGAACATGAGCTGAGAGATAAATTGTGTTTTTTGCAACTATAATTTGCGGTACTTATTTTTTTTGTAAATGGATTCTTTAAATTAATATTACCGAGCTTAGAGCTATAATTCGATAAGGAAATAATTATACATAAACTCACTTCTAATGGCGTAGATTATTGTTTGTTTTTTTTTTTTAATTTATTAATTATTGTTTTTTAATAAGCTTGACTTTCTTATAAGATATCCTAAGGTTTTGTTTAGTAGACTGGCTTCTTCTTCTTATTGTATCGGCAACAAATTGACAGGGAATGGAAAATTTGCCTGGGCGGCCGTTGTTAGGTTAAACGTCAAATTAAATTGTCATTTTCAGCCGAATCCTCTATGTTACACCAAAATTTCCTACGATAACTATAATTTATTTAAGCAAAAAAGTAAAAACTCAATAGTGAATGAGTTAACTCCCTCGTAATACAAGTATTTAGCTTAGTACGATGGGGTTAACAAGAATAGAGCCTTGTAGCCAAAGAGATTTAATAGTAGTAGTAACTTGTAACACTGTAGTCATTTCATTGAAATTGATAGGAGTCTGTGTTTGTAGTTTTGTTATTAAGTTTATCCAGGTGCAGGTATAAATTATGCTCACTCTTTGCCAACGTTAGTGACCTGAGAAATACAGGTGCAGGTGCTTATAGGTAAAGGTGACGCGTACCTGTGTTTATGCATGACGTTGCATTAATTACAATACCAACACGTATTTAGATAGAACCTTGTGTGTGATCTCGGTGTGTTTTAATGAGACTAGAGTTTAAATATCAAGATTTTGTGAATAATGCAATAATGATATTTACGACATCTATACTAATAAATCTAATAAATATAAAGAATTTGTTTGTTAGACCGGGCTAATCTCTGGAAGTAGCAGTTTGATTTGAAAAAATACTTTTGTTTAAAATATCCACATTCATGAGGAAGGCTATATATATGCTATCAATCTTCACGCTATGAGCTTTAGGAGCGAGGCAAAGCAAGTGAAATTGCAGGGCATAGATATTAGTGATATATTTACAATGATCATCATCAACAATCCATTCAATGTTCCTCTTCTGAGGGGTAAGGACTTCTGACCTAGTACGGGCATACTTCAAACGTCGTCGGCGCTTTGACATGCTACAGTCGATTTCTGAAATTCCCCGAAGGGCAGGCAGAGGTGTTCTTAATGTATTACAGTTAACCAGTATGTTGTAGATCCCATGTAATAGGGGGCAAGCCTATTGCCATTTACCGTGTACATATCCAAACTCAGAGCTACTTCTGAGAAATTCGTAGAATGCCCCGGTCACTTTGCTCGACCTATATCTATATATATGTATACCTTACCCTCTAGGACCCTAAGGCGTTGCACAGAAAGGCAATTGAGGTGACCTTACCGATATTGATATTATACAACATATAAATGCAGAAGCAAATAAAATAGGTAGGTAGAATCATCATCAATAATTCTGAATAAATTATCTCTGATTATAAAACTATGAATTATTATTCGAAACAGATATAAATTTCCAAAGAGAACAAATACGATGCACTTAAAAACTCGTTTCCTCGCCCCTTCTCATGGGACCTAAAATAAACTCATCGTCTGGTGAACTTTATGCTTATGTAAGTTGTTAGGTACTTAACAAAAATAATATAAACATTTTGTCCCGTACTCAACAGTGGGTCAATATAATTGGGTTGATGATGATAATTATTAGGTAACTAGTAAATACGATCAATGGGGTCATTTACCCATTATGTAAGTTTGTACATTATTCTTATAAAGGGCCTTACAGGTGTATGATAGGATTTTTAAATTACTCGTAGGTACGGGTCCCTAAGTCAAAATCCTCTCTATGTAGCCGTGCGTACCCAAATAGGAACAAGTCAAACTATACAAATCCAGTTCACGCTGGCCTCATAGTGTAGGCATGAATGGAAGCCATACACTAATATGGAACTGGAAGCCTTAACAATAAAATAAAAAATATTTTTAATTAAATTAATCTGAATTACATTTTAACATGTTCACTTTATATTCGTTAACAAGAATTTTAATTTGATAATTATACAGAAAGGAGGAAGGTTCAAAGCGATATCGCGGGTACAACAAATTCGGCCCTATCTTTCTGGAACACAAGACAAAAACACAAAAGTCTATTAATTGTGAAATGTTTATTAAGTTATGCCTTGTTATTTCGCAAGGCGTTGAACTAATAATTGAAAAAAAGAAAATATTAGAATTAAAAACAAAAATAAACATTAAATTATTCGCTTTGAAGCAATCATCTTTTATAGGAACAAAATAAGAAATTAATCAATTTTAATGACTAATCAGTACCTTTCTCGGTCATATCAGCTATACAATTCAAGTTTAAGGTGACCTTGCATCAAGCTTGACCTCTTGACCGGTAGCCGTCTGTAGGTACCTAAAAAGTTCTCTGACAGATTTATTATTGAAACCGGTCGTTACTTAGTACCTATTATATTTATTAAGATACTCGGACATAATTGTACAAACCGGAATATTAAAGAACTGGTTAAAGCATTCACTATAAGTTTTTTTGTATTCGTTTATTTTCCGCATGTTTAATCATTATTCTGGAACAGAACATTTATATATGCTATCAAAACATTCATGAATATTATCAACAAGCTAAGCGGTGAGAGATGTAGAGCAAGAAAAACGATAACTATTGCGAGAAGTTACTGAGGTGTCCGATATTGGACACTTTTGGATATACAGGGTGGAAGTGACATCGTCTTACATCCACTTACCACGAATTCAGTACATGATTCTGGACCCCCTTGCATTGATATTTTACGTCAGTTATGTTTTAAAAAATCAGCTCTTCCATACATTTTGATCGTGTAGGTATTGCACTTTTGTATGAAAAAGCAGTTTTTTTTTTCATAACCGACAAAGAATATCTACCCAAGGGGGTCCAGAATCATGTACTGAATTCGTGATAAGCGGATGTAAGACGATGTCACTTCCACCCTGTATTTACTAGATTACCTACAGAATTGATAAGAGATACAGGCATCTGCTGTCATCTGTCAAAGATCTGACGAATGCTGCTAATCCCATGGCCTTGCCCTATAGGGCACGGGAAGGCAAGTCCGGATTTTAGTCGGTATAAGTCCGACATAATTATTATGTCGCCGCCGTTGAGGTCATACGTATAAAGGTTCACCACAAAGTTAGATCAATTAAATCAAATCAAATCATGCAATAAACGATTTGATTTGATAAAATATAATTAAAGTATTATATAAGCTTCTATAAATCGGAGGTGTAATTTGAGCTTTAAGGAAAAATAGTATCGATAGATCCGTGATGAAATTGTTTGAACATTAAAATTCTTTGTCGCAACATTAAACATTGTTGTCAACAAAGTAAAGCACCTGTTGTTAAAAATGTTGTTAAAGCAAAAACTTTGGACACATCGATTTACTGACACTTTCAATTTGAAAAGAAATATGTTATTACTTATTATTATATTTTAGTGAAGGAAAAATACGACCGCGGGCACAATTCGAACCTGCGTCTTCTGGTTAAGTACACCAGACGCTATAACCGCTAACCATCGCGGGTCCCACCTGCCTATTCGAAATTTGCCTTCACATTTTTAATTTACGTCTTGGGGGGGCCGTTATACGTATTTTTCCTTCACTAAAATAACTTAATAATCTTTGCATGGAAAATGCCTAAAAAGTACAAAAAGATAGAAACATGTTATGTTCATAATCTATTATTAATTCTAATCGATTCGGTTCCTAAACTGCATTCACTGTTCACATGTTAACATTTCTGATGGAAAGTAGTTTTATTTCAATGTCTATTCGTGTAAGTGTCAAAGTCCTTCTCCATGGTCGGGACCAACCGCCGACCATCGTGTCCTTGGTCGGATTGATATAAAAATGGACGGTGTAGAAATCGGTTGACCGACCAATATTCGGTTGACGTCAACCGGTCTTGGTCATGAGCGCATCCCTCGCGACAGGCTGACCCGACCAAGGATACGATGGCGATACCGTCGGCGGGTGGTCCCGACCGTGAAGAACTCCCTTTAGATTCCAGTAAGATTAAGTTTGATACAATTATTCTTACATTATGTATTCTCGTTACTTTCAGCGGACAGCATGATAAAGAAGTTCCTGTTCAGTTGCGACAGCAGTTTGGAGAGGACAAAGAGATGTATAGAAGAATACTGCTCAGGTCGTGCCAGCATGACTGAGATTTTTACCGACAGAGACCCTGGCTCACCTAGGATGAAAAACGTTTTTTCTAATACGTAAATAAATTATTATCTTCTCATTGACTCTTCAGTACCTAGTAACTTTTCAGTTCCGCTTATTTTCTTCATTTGACATCACACTACAGTCAGTACTTCCAAAAGGTCTGTGGTTTTCTGCTATTAATCACTACCTACTTACTACTACGTCTATGTAGGAATAGATTGCCCAACAAATATTTGGTTATCCTCAACGGTCTTGGTCGTGAACGCATTCCTCGCGACAGGCCGACCAAGGACAGGGTGAACATGAATTAATAACAACATTGATATTCCAAGACAGGCGAAGATTTCCGAAAATAACACTCCCCTTTTTGCGACATAGTTCTGATATAGTAGTCTCCTCTATCATTCAGAAGCAGGATCGTAGGCATTCAGAAGCTCTAATCTCACGTTTACATCATAAAGTTTTAAATACTTATAACATCTGTTGCAGAAGATAGGAAGACAATGTTTTAAATTCTAAGTTCGTTGTATAAATCTGCGGTATCTAAAAATATGGCAACAAAGGTCATTTTTGTCAAAATAATGTTGCGTTGAGAACAGTGACAGTTACAATGAATCGTAACTTGCATGTCTGGAATTGCGATCTCGCACTAAGCCAGCGTGGGTGACTATTGGTTTTTCCCTCAAATTCAGAGAGGAGCCCTGTGCCCAGCCATGGAACAGTAAAAAGTTTGATGACGATCGTGAACTTCAGGGCATGATTTAACCCTTTTTGTCCTGCACTTCTTGATGTTTTATTTTGATCTTTTTAGATGTGTCTCAACATACTTAACGGAAACCGACGAAATATTGATCCACAAACTCACTACTACAGATAATTTTGACTTCTACGACACTCTAAAAGCCTTCATGATACAAGCCGATAATTGGATCAGATTGGAAAGAGATGTGCTACCTGAAAACCATAACATAATTCTGGATATAAAAGAATATACGCTCACGCTTATCGCTAAAACTAACATATTTTACTTCCAGAAATTTATTCTGTTTTTATTGGTAAGTCTTTTATTTTGGTTTCGTGGTCAACAATAAAATTATAACTTATCATCGGCCTCTATGGCCTTGTGGTTATAAGCATGACTGCTAGCAGCATATAGCAGCTCAAAATTGTAATTTAATGGCAAAAGTCTTGTACCTACCCTTTACTTTATTCAGATTTAAACATTACATAAATACACCTCTGTCGAATACTTTAGAGTCTACTTCTAAATGTAAGTATGTATTTTGGCGAAATAATTCAACACAGAGGTCGATTTTTTTAAAATTTGTAGGTACCTACTCTGAATAGGAAAACTACATGTGGATACCTCTTAATCCAACTCACTAAAATATCATTGTAATCAGATAAATGCTTTAAGTTAATATAGGATAGGAGCGAAACAATAGGGGAGAAATAAAACATTCATTTTTTTTTATTACTTATTGTTTTTGCAAAAGCTACAGCACAGGCATCACATCATAAGTAACCTAGCCTGATAATGAATAAACATGACATAATTAAAATTTTGCTTCGATAGTACTCCCTATTATGCGGATTTAAATGCAACGCTTGCAATTTAAACGCAATGCTTTTATGGAAGTTATGCCCAAGCGAGATTTTAATCGTGACCGTAAACCGTTAATCTTGATCCATGATCAACATGACTTGGTTAAACTCTTCCATTATTAATGCAAGACATGTTATTGCTTTTCAGGCGGCTATGCCAGTGCGTTTGAAACAGGTGCATATAGTGAACTGCCCTTCCTTCTATGAGTACATGTATGGCCTAGTCAAGGGGGTATTGCCACAGGAAATCCGGAATATGGTAATAATAAGTAACAATAATAATAATGTAGGCTAACTACGCTAGAGAGCTCTATGACTATGACTGAGCAAAGTCTTATTGGTTTTCTATGAAATTCCCAGTAGCAAGGAGCTCAGACTTTGGATGGGATTTGCGTCTGGTTAATGGTCACAGGGGGTAATCTCAGGATCTACTGAACCGATTTTGAACATTCTTTCACTTATAGAAAGCTACAGTATTCCTGAGAGACAAAGGCTTCCTATATAATTATCCCATAAAATGAAAACAAACGTATAGTCCACGCGGGCGGAAAGCTAGTATATTATATGCAGCTAAATAAATGTTATTTGCACGAAACAACACCCATCAGGTATCACACCTCTCCGGCACATCTTTCGGGCAATACTAATTTCCTAAGAATAAACTAGTTGTAAGGCTTTTTGGACTTCAGAGTATCACTAACGATTGTCGTTGAAGTCCGGGATCGCGAAGCTCGCGGGGATTTTGTTAGATAAAGAATGGTCACCGTTACAAGCGCTCTTGAAGATCAACATGTTTGTGGTTATTAAATTAAAAATAATAGGTAGTTACTTATGAATTCTTTTTTTTTCCAGATTATATTCCATCCTGATCACATGGGCTTACACAAGTACATAGATAAGAAGTATCTGCCTTCTGATTACGACGGTAATGCTGAGAGCATGGCCGAACAAAATGATTATTGGGTCAATATAATTACTGGCGCGGAAAACAGGTAAATATATAGTAAACAGAAAACAATACATAGACTGCAATAAAACATATTTTAAGAAACTTAATACAATAAAATGCAATGGTTATGGAATGGTTTAATAATTCCTATTTTCTACAGTGTCAGGTAGAAGTAGTGATTTTGAATCCGAATATATGAAATGGGAATCTTAAATTGATTAGCACTAGCGTCAAATGAAAAGGAATACTTTGTGGTGAACTCTACATAATTAATAGGATAGGATTCTACATAATTAATAATTGTTAATGCGCAATGCAATCCCTTGGTGAAATCGGTGAAGGAAAACATCGTGAGGAAACCTGCATGCCTGAGACACTTCTTGACGGCATGTGAAGTCTGCCAACCCGCAGTAGGCTAGCGTGGTGGACTGTAGCCTAATCCCTCTCGTTCTGAGAGGAGACCCGTGCCCAGCAGTGGGACAATGTAATGGGTTGATGATGAATGCAATCCCTTAGTCCCAACGAAGGTACTTACTAGAAAGAATCCCGAGACAGTCAGGTGTCATTGGTCGGTACTCAATTTTTTTAGAACTTCCTAAAGGACGTAGGTTCTTAGGAGCATGTTGTGCTCCTAAGATTTTTAAAATCTAATTAACGGACGATAAACCTTTTGCTATCACATCAGACAAAATACAAATTGACAGAAGAATATACAAATAATAATAAAGGCCTTTAATTATTTTTCAGGAAATTTTTAGGTAGCGACAACCTTTGGAAAGCAGATCTCAGTATAAAAGGAAAAAAATCTCAAGTGGATACTGCTATGAGTGGATCTTTCAGAACGCTCGCTATAGACTAAATAGTAAAAAAAACGATATTTTTTTTATTGTAATTGTTAAAATTCCGTATAAATAAATGCGTCAGAATATATCTTGAACACAGACTTTATGTATAGAGCAACTGCTTGGAGAAAACAAAACCCTTTTATCAAAATATAGAGCATTGACATTACAATAGGTACGTATATAAAGATGATATCAAAACTATATTTTTCCCGGACTACTTTTGGGTATCGCATTATTTCGTTCCTAATTAATAAATACCTAGAAAGAAAACGAATAGTTAACTTTACTCATTTATTGACTACCTACCTATTAACTACTGGCTTTTCAGTATTGACCAATGACCACGTTCATTGTTCTGCAAATATCAATATATCTAACCTGGGACGTAACTCTATAGGTAATGTTTTACGAGGGTGTATCATATCTCTGCACTCTATTAGGACTTGAATTACCTATTTTTAAACATTTAAGACAATTAAAAGGGAGGCCTTTGCCCAGCAGTGGGACGAAATGGGCTAGAAAAAAAAACAATTGCATAATAATTTATTTATCTACCAATTCATCTTACCCTCCTCCAAATAATCAACCAGTACAGCCTGAACTTTATTCTATCGTGAATAGAAATCACATTATTAATTCGAATGCCTCCATAATGTTAAAACATTAATAGGTAACCATTAAAGATATTAAATTAAAATGTGTTTGAATAAAAATTCAACATATTACGAAACATGGAACCAGTCTCATTGAGGGTTTAAACTTTACCTTGAAAAAATGTGAACTGTGAAAGTGGCCAGACATGTTTAAGTGTGTCGTAACATGCCCATTGGAATGTGGTAAATAAGTATATAAAAAGAAAAAGAATTTGGCTTGCAGAATAATACTGAGAAGATATTCAAAACAAAGAACTGTGAAACAGCTTTGATTGATGATCTAAACGGTGGAGAGGCGTACTACTGCTTAGTCCAAAAAAGCAAAATACATAGGTACAGTCGGCGCTTAATCATTTTTGCACTTTATACTCTTAATATGAAGGTTGAAAAGCGCTTGAAACATGACTCGTCCCCCGATAGTGAGTAAAATTGCCCTATGACTTTTCTATGGAGTAATTACGTATTTTATTTAACAAATATAAACAACGGCGAACGTACCGCAACCAAATTGCGGATGTTCTTAAAAAAGGCCAGGTTCCGAGCACCCTTAACCGATGGTCATGCAAGAAGAGATTAATGAATGTAGATGAAGCGAATGTAGTGTGCCAGGATCGTGGCAAGTGGAAATCAGTCTCTGCCTACCCCCATGGGAGACAGGCGTGACAATATGTATGTATGTATGTAAATATAAACAACTGAAAATAAAAAGTGCTTATTTCCTTCACGTGCTTTAATTCAAAATAATAACACATCAAACTTATTTTCTAATAACTAAAAAATATCACATAAAAATAGGTAAAAACACCTTAACACGAGTGTTATATCTATTTATATAATATATAGATATAGACTATATCTACCTAATGGTATTTTATGTCTTTAATAATAATAAGATGTGTAATCCAAATTTTTTTCTCTATAATCTGCCAAATGTCTAAAGTCTTGCTTTTGGGCGAAAAATTAAATAAATTAACTTAAGCCAACAAATAGGTACTGTGTGGTAACATTCGATCTTATTTTAATCTCGACACGTACAGTGCAATGAAAGTTGCTGAACACGATGAAATCTTCAAAACACTTAAACATATTTAATATCCAAAACTTACTGACCCGAGTATTTTTTCTTAAGTGAATCTATTGGAAAGAATTGGTGCTATGTTGTTTTCAAAACTTGGCGGTGTTCAGCAACTTTCGTTGCTGAGTTTACTGAGTTATTATTTAAAAATTTCAAAAGGAAATTATCAAAACTACCTGTTCACCATAGATTTTAAAATATTTATATCAATTGAACAATAATTAAAAAAAAAGAATATTCTTTAAGAGACATTTTAGTTAATTATATTGCTAACGTCTTAAACAATCTGACTGCGAGTATGTTACAAATATAATTACTTATTACTTTGTACCTCATGGAGTAGCATTATCAACATTAAGTCAATCACGCTATCGGTACTCAATAAACTACCATATCATCAATCTAAAGCTAATGACCGGAACGAGCCGGGAAGTTCTTTCACTTTTTCAACCCGGTCATCGTGGTTACCACTTGGTCTTAGAGACTCGTCTACTGCCCACCTCTTGTCGTTCGTGAGGAACCAATCCCTGTAATAATAAAATATTTCAGATCATAAAATGTTCACAAATGTATTTGATGATAGTCCCGACCTAAGTCAATTTAATTTTATACTAGAATATACCAAAATCTTTAATTTATATTTTGGTATATTCTTTATGTTACTTAATTCATAGGTAGGCATGAAGTGTATCGTGTACAAAGGCTCTATACTTACTCGATTATGTACAGAAAAAATATATATCATATACTTAATAAGGAATCGTATATTTGGGGGTACTAAACATGCACAAGACACAGACTTATGGGGTCTTCTAAAAAACGGGTCCTGTCTTAATATATAATGCAATTTATAATGTGTCTACCTTTTGGCCTCCATCTTTTTGATCCACTCCCTTTTGATCTGCTCAATGGAACCAGCTTTGCCACCGTATTCTGATGGCATTATCTCTTGTGGGATGTCCTTGTACAAAGTGTCAGAGTTAGGTTCGTGAAACTTAATCTGAAAGACATAAATCTCATATAAATGTTTAACATAATAACATACCGGCTACAAACCAGTAAGGCTTTTTTATTGCGAAAAGCACGCCAAACTATATTGAGACAGATTTGATTGATTATGTTATTAGATTGCCAACCATCGAGTTCATAATGGCGACCAATAAAAAATGCCAACATTTTTATCTTCACTTATCTCTTGGATCCAATTGAGCTGATCAATTGAAAGAAAATTAGAGTCTGTAATTAGTCTGACCGACTCAAATTTTCTTTTATATTAGACTAGTCTCAGCAATAGCTTTTAAGAACGCGAGTCGAAGAAAAAAAATACTAGTTACTTGTACGACTATTATTACATAGTAAGTGTAATCGTTCCGATCATGAAGACTGGCAAACAGGCATTGTTAGATAAAAAACTAGCAAACAATTCATGATCATCGACTTTTTTGCCAGCCTTGTATGTGTGGAGGATATAACTATTAATCTCTCAAAAAATCTAGCTGCTGAGTATGAAGGCAGGTATCTAGGAAGATAACTTCTGAATCTTACTTGCATGCTTGCTGAATGCTTTTCTTATATTTGGTAATTAGTATCGGTGCCGATTATAGAAAAAATAGTTTAAAATATACACTGACCAGTTTCGAAACTTCTGTCTTAAGGAACGGCTTGCAGATTGCGAAGATCTTGCCAATATACGAAGGAGCATTAATGACGTGCACTTGCTTTAGCCGAATCGGCATTGCTTCCTGTAAACAACAGTATTATTGTAAGACATTATCATTATAATATATGCAGTCGTAGCGTTGCTATGTCCAGAAAATCTAAAAAGTGGATTTTTAAACATTCTCAATTGGAACACCTCACATATCAAATAACGAAACATATTTTGATACGAGTAATTTAGTAAGGAGGTTTCGCGTGATTCTAAATTCGCCCATGAACTCTGTTTTGAAATAAAAGTAATAAAATAATGTACCATTATATCCATATCAAGGTTCTTACATAGTAATTAAAGTTCATCAGTTTCCTTGTATCTCTGTAATTACCGACAATTAATTCGTTGTTGAGCTCTAAGATCACAATTAGTTGATACGAAGCGTTTATAACAAAAAGGTACACATGAGCTTTGTAACAAGATTAATTTATTTTAATTAGTAATTAATTTAAGTAATACATTTCCATACCTACAAATATGCATGCATGCTTATAAATATGTACTTCCTAATAGTCTAGTGGTCCTAAGCACGACTCCTACAGTATTATTGAGTTTTTCTATGAAATTCTCAGTATTAGCTCGGAGTCTGGATTTGTGCCCGGTTAATGGCAATAGGCTCGCCCCCTATTACATGGGACCTAAACATACTGGCGAAATGTGGGTGTACATTAGTACACCTCTGCGTAACCCTTCAGGGAATACAGGCGTGATGGTGTGCTTATACATATTATAAACGCGAAAGTAAATCTTTCTTTTTGTTTATTTATCTGTATTGGTTGTTCACAATTTCATTACATACAGAAATTAATAAAGTTATTCGGTAAAACAACATTAAAATACGGATCTCGTAATAAGTCGATACCTTGGGAGCTGTAGTACAAGTACAAGTGAGGCCCTAAGAATAATTATGAGTTTTCGTAAGAAAAATGATTTATGGAGTTGATTTCGAAAGTCTTTCGTCACGTTTGCCTTCTGTTCTGTGTGAGCGAGTGAGTCGCTTTGAGTCGTTTGAGCACGAGGGATTAACAAGAATACTTGTTATGTGTTACATTGCTAGAAAGTATTTATTAAAAAAAAGAAACAAAAACAAGTATTTTGTTTTTGAGGATATATATTTTATAGCTTGTATTTGCTGTGTACAATAAAAAGAATAAAATAAATTCATTAAATGTTAGGCAGTCTATTAAGTTTTAAAATGCTGTTTTTAATAATTGTAGCATTTAATTGTTAATAATTGTAGCATGTATTTAATCGTTAAAGTTTATCTTCAACTAATTAAAGATGACCTTGCGAGATTTGCAATTAAAATAATGTTATAAAACAGGCGATGTATACACCTCGTATTTCTCAAAATTATATGTCCTATATTATGAAATGAATATATTACAACCTTCCGATTGTCATCAGCATTGCAAATAATTCGCAGTATTGCAATGGTCATATTTATGTTAATCCATAGTAACATTATACATACGAAATGAATGAAGGTCTGTCTTTCTGTCTCTTTATTATGTTTTCACCTCGATACCGCCGAACCAATTTTTTTGTAAGGATAAATATGATGCCTTTTGTCTTTATACGTCGGCCACAGCTAGTCTGTGATGTGTTCTTTTGGTTTTTAGGTAAGTATGACGCATTCGTAGCGAACAAAAATTGCACTTTTCTCCCCTTGTTTTATGATAGTATAGTCCATAGTATTTGTGTGTATACCTATTACCTGTAGGTAATTTAGTAAGGTTAGGTTAGAAGGGCACTCTGGGGTTATCAGAGTGGTCCGAGTTCAATGACATAAAAACTAAAAGATGTAGACAAAGCTATCGAAAGTCATTATGTGTCAATTTTGACAAAATAAATCATCAGCCTTTAGCTGTTCAAGTTCAAATGTTTTTAATTCAACTAAGCTTTTACAAGCCTTCATGAAACGTTACGACTCTAGTTGCACGGTTCCAAAGGGTTGATCCTATGGAGATGTTGTAAAACTTTTAGCTAGATATAAATATTTTGTGGGCAAGTAAAGTTTGTTATATGATCGTGGCAAATGTCACGAATCCTATAGCCGTGACTAAGTATAGGGTAAGGGAATGCAAGTTCTGTTTTTAGTACGCACGGCTACACATCAAGCTATACAAAACCAGTTTACGCTGGACTCTAATTGTATGGGAAGCCTATACAATGCGAGATCAGCTTAAACTGGATTTGTATAGGTTGACCTGTAGCCGTGTGTACGAGCCTTCTGCCTTTCCTGATGACAGACGATCCATGAGAATTATCCGTACTATGAATGTAAACTTGTTGCTTTTGTGTGGAAATAGGGAGAAAACAAATTTTCTCAGAATTATCCTGAGCTAGATCGATTGTTCGTCCCCGCAACAGTTTTCAATGTCCCGTACAAACATTGAAATCGTTAGAGCCGTTTCTGAGAATACGATTACAAGCAAATCTATAAGTATCTATATTTACATAAATTAATGTTGCTCCCGTGATATACTTAGTACCTATAGTATTATGGCAGATATTTATTGGTATAAGCTGTATGAATTGTTATTGGGGTTATCCTGTAAAGATAGTGTGTGGAATAAATAAATAAATAAAGGAGTAAATAATAAATAAATAAATAAATAATAAATAATGTGAGCGACAAGAAAACAAATGTTGCTCCCGTGATATACTTAGTACCTATAGTATTATGGCAGATATTTATTGGTATAAGCTGTATGAATTGTTATTAGTTTATCTCACGGTGACAGTTTAAGCCTGATTTATAATATTTTGTTATTTAAATGCAATAAAATGTAACAATCTGTGCATAAAGCAATACTATGTGCTATATGCATGACATATTATATAAAATGTATACTAAGGCTACGTGTTATAAATGTTAATACTATGACATAAAAATTTATACATATATAACAGCATAAAAGCTACTATACAATATAACTTTAAAAATAAATTTTAAACTAACATTAAGTGTTTTTAAGGGGTGAGCCTATTACCATTAAAGAAACTCCGAGTTGCTATTGAGAATTCCATAGTTTTCTATGGAATTCTCAATAGCATCTTTCCACACTCACCTGGGAGTTGAACCAAATAACTCTACAATAACTAGACTATAAATGAGGTAACTAGTATTAAAAAGACAATGTTTAGATACCTGTGTATACATCATATATTTCCGTAGAGCCGACAGGTTGATTTTCCCAATGAATTTGAGGGACACGTTAGCTGAGTCGAAGATCGGTACCTCTCCCGAAGGTATCTCGCAGTCTTCTGTGATCCTGGTGTCAGCGAGCATGAAAAACGTCTTCACGGCGTCGACGAAGTTAAACAGGTCCAAGTCAGGGTTGTTGAGGCGGTAGATGAATACCTTGTAGTTTTCTTTCGTCTTGTATGGAAGAGGCAACATGTCCCTATAATCAGAACATAATAAAAATATAGTGTTACTAGCTTTTGCCCGCGACTTCGTCCGCATGGAATAGATTTTTCCCAATCCTGTGGGAATTTCCCAAAATATCGTTATAAATTAAAGCCTATATGTTATTCTGATGTATAATCAATAATACTGTAAAGTTTCATCAAAATCCGTTCAGTAGTTTTTGTGTGAAAGAGTAACAAACATCCATCCATCCATACATCCATCCTTACAAACTTTCACATTTATAATATTAGTAGGATAGGATAGGATTAGTAGGACTATCTATCCTATCCCCCGCCTTTGCAAATTATTGAACAGGATTATTGATCTCGTCGATGTAGACGCTGACTCACTTGGTAGGTTCAAAAATATTATTTATAAAAACAAGTAGAAGTGCCTATTCTATATACTCTCATTAAATGTATAGATAACTATGTCATTCTGAAATTAAACATCACTGTCAGCATAGATTTGGTTGATATTGTTAATTATTATTTTAGTTCTTAGCTTTAGTAACTCTTGACAACGTAATAATGCATGTTGTGCTTACCTATAAGAGATTGATACACAAGGTTATAAGTTGATTGGATGTATATTATGGTGTTTGTATTAGTGTATACAATTGTTGTCGAGCCAAAAAAAAAAAAAAAAAAAAATTGATTTCGAAGTTAAGAAAAGTGTGAGTAGGTACAGGTTTTTCTTCGACTTTCTCAGTTACCGCTCGGACTTTAGATTTGAATCCAGTTAGTGGGAACAAGCTCCCCCTTCTTGATACGTTGTTGGATCCAACACATACCAGGTTATATATACCTGCCTAACCATTTAGAGGTACAGTCGTGATAGTATATTTTTGTTCTTGCAACTTTGCTTATGACAATGTATCATGTTAATGGCAAGTACCTACTTATTTCTTGAATACCTATAATAGAGAACGAATCATTTCAAAGGGTATTTATAAATAGGTATGTATTAACATTTAATTTTAACCTTTGCGACTTTGCTCGTAAAATAAAGATAAATAATAAAACACAACATACTCATATCAACACAAGTAAACAAAAAATAATTTAAAAAACCCCTTACAGCATCAGGTTGAGGTCATTATTATGTTCTTGCAATATTATTGAAGTAACATATTACGAAATTTGAATCAAACAGAACCGTGGAAACTCACTAATATCCCTTCATCAAAGAGTAGATAATCTTTAAATGAGCCACTCTTCCAACAAAAACACTAAATCGAAATCATTTTTATTCGTTTGAGAGCTACAAACAGGGGGCCTACCATGAACTTTTAAAATATTTGCCAAGTACAGGACAGGCCAACTATGCAGGTAAACCTGACAGGTTTTCTATTTGTACCATGAACAATTCAAACTGCCCTGCAATGTATCAACTTCAGACCTGCTACACTATAGCTGTCCGGTTCGCTTTAATATAAATAAACGTTCTGAAATACGCTTTCGCATTATTATCGGTTTTACGGTTTTAAGGAAGTTAGGATAATTATTTCAAAATACTGTTTTTATGAGAGTGATACTTCTACAGACACTAAGTTTTGTTGCAAAACATTTTTAGTTATCATGATTTAAATGTTAAAGACCCTTCTCAATACTTAAAACACTTAGCATACAAGCAACTAAAATAAGGGCTGTTTTCGAACGAAGCTTTAAGTACATACGGATTAAATAATTTCTTATGCACAATTTACGAGATCATAATAACTTCTTGTGTGGTGTGGTGTGGTGGATTTTTTTTTTAATTTTTGGAACACTCGTAAGAAGGTAGTTTCTTCATAGCAGACAATTGTATCGTGTTCGTCGTTGTGAGTGGTAAAGGAAATATCAAATTAAGTTATCATGATTTAAAAAAGAGTTCCATATGAACAATTGGAAACGTTGTGTGAATTTTAAATAATCACAAGAACATTGCAATGGGCTACCTACAACTTAAGTGCTCGGTCAATGTTTCGAAGATGTGTACGGAGGTGGTGGCAAATTGGAATTCCATTGTTGGTGATGCTATCAAATATTATAAAGGCTGGGCAGACAACAATTAATTTAAAATTAATAATGTGTTCTTTATGTTCTGGTAAGTATATGATAATTAAGTACCAACTCTATTGTTTGGATTTTAGTGATGAGTTTATCACTGATATTATCGTTATCTTACTCAAGAAATCAAGTAAGTAATTCATTTTCATCACACATCGACAGTGAACGGAAAATATAATACCTACTTTTATTCCGTCAAACATTTTTAATAATGCCACAATAGAATGTTATGCACTAAGTCATTTTTACTTTAGATTATTCTTACAAATTAAAGAAAACAGGTCAATAAAAGCTACTTTTATACGGCTGCTAAATATGACTGCAGGGCAGTTCAATTTCAAGTGTTCTAATGTCAAAAATGAGTTGATGGTAAAGCTCTTTGCAGGTCAGCCCGCTGAAATGTTGTCACGTGACCGCTCGCCGGCTTAAGTCACGTGACCGCTGGCTGGCCGGTTATTTGATGTGCTCATGGTACAAAATAACACGACAGTTCACTTTCCGTCTAAAATTGACCTGCTATAAGAGTTTATGGTAGGCCCCCAGATACATAGATACACACAGCACAGCACTCTTTTGCGCCGGGCTTTAAAAAACCGGTATTAATTGATCAATAGTCTTTCATAGTGTTTATGTAGAACCAGTCGCTCGGGTTGACATCGGCATGCGTGGTGAAAAACTATTGAATAATTATAGGAAAGTCGTAGAGAAGGTACCTACTATACGTAAAGTCAAGGCCAACTTGCTATCGAGACGACCGATGCTCGATATTTCCCTACGCAACCAACGCAAGATCGGTAAAATAACCAAGTCATCAACATACTTTAAAAGATACTCGTATATTTTTATCTCTAATATATTTTAATGGTAATTTTATTCCTTGGAAGTCCGCTAGACAGTTTTTGGAACAAAACATGCCGAAGAGTCTATGGATAACTAGACTTCTGGTTAAGTTCAAGTTGACTCCTCAAAGGTACCGGGATGCTTGCGGAACTATAAGGATTTACAATAGTCTACATAGACCAAATAAGTAAAAACATTCATATCTTTGTATATAAAAGCAGTCAATTTGAACATAATACTATACTAAAATGGACTTGGACTGGAATGGACTTCCAACAATTTAACAACCCAACAATCCCCTGCAGATGTCAAGACAAACGGTCTATGTTCATAAGCAAGAATAGTAAAGAATTTAATAGAATAGCTCACGTGATTTCAAAGACGCGTCTGATATCCGGGGCGTAGGGGTCACGCTTGCAGAAGAGTTCGGGTCCATTAGAGCGGATGGTGAAGAACAGGTCGATGGTTCGCTTGGCACGTTCCAGACTGTAGTGGCAGCTCGACAGGAAGCGGAGCAACAGGATATCGTCTGTATTAAAAATACACAATTAAATTAGTCTGAAAATTTTCAACAGGAACAGTAAAATATTATCTTTAAATCTGCTTAAAAATATTTTAGGACAAAATTATACCACCAACCACTGGGCACACCAGTTTACCTTGGAAAGGTGTCTTTTTTATTGCACAGAAAATCCTCATGGATCGCCTGCCATCTGGGGAGGCGACAAGATATCATCATCAACATCATATCAGCCTATCGCCGTCCACTGCTGAACGTACATCATCATCATCATCATCATCATCATCATCATCATCATCAGCCCATACTCGTCCACTGCTGGACGTACGCCTCCCCTAAAGAGCGCCAACCATCCCGGTCTGTGGCAGTTCGCTTCCATCCGCTACCAGCCACCAACTTAAAATCATCGGTCCTTTGCGTCGCACGGCGTCCCACAGGGCAGGGCAGGGTATATCGGACTCATACCGACTAAAAACTGCATTAGCCTTCTCTAGGTCTATAGTCATGGCCATGGTATTTGGGACATTCGAAAAGGTACCTAAGGACCATTCGGGGAATACTTTTGTTGAATTATATCATTTCGAATAAGTATTCATAATTCGGTCCATTGCGTCGCAGGGCGTCCCACAGCGCAGGGCAGGGTATGTCGGCCTCATACCGAATAAAAACTGCAATAGCCTTCTCTAGGTCTATAGTCTGGTATTTTGGACATTTGAAAAGGTAGGTACCTAAGGACCATTCGGGGAATACTTTTGTTGAATTTTATCATTTTGAGTTCATTCTTAATTCTTTAGTTTTTGCAAGAAATTTGTAAAGACAAAATATAGGACAACATAACAGCTTCCGAATACATAAGCAAATGTTTATATGACAAGTTGAAAGACCAGGACTGAATGTGTGAATTTTCTATACAAACCTACGAAGTTATAACAGGCTATGCTACCATACTTTATTAGTTTAACGGTGGCACCTTTTAATACCGTTTAGGACACATAAGGCCAACATGTTCTGTACGGAATACGTACGATGAACCTTCTGAGCAACAATTGCGTAAGTGTTGACATTTTCGAGAATGGTGCTAAAGGTCACCATAGAGTTTGGTAGCATTGACCATATAGCCTTATTATGAAGTGATACAGTATAAATGGTGCTCTCACTCTCTCTCCTCTTTGCAATGGAACAGTGATTGGCTCTAAGAACTGCAATTTATCGTTTTGTGACCATCTATCAGTTTATGTTCCATTGTTGGATATAGGTCTTCTGTCGATTTATAGTAGTTAAGAGTTATATATTATAATTCTATTGTGAAGCTTATTAATTGTGGATGCTGTATTTTTATTCATCTTTTACTATCGTAAATGTTATGCACTTCTGTTATTGATGTAAATACTAGTCTCGCAATTTTGATACTTATCAATGTTTATATTTACATTGTCGATATGACATACATAACAATACCGGCCCAGTGCGGGTTGATATGCATGGATTTTATTCGCCATAGATAAATCTCTCAGATATGTAAGTTTTCTCAATCTATCTAATTTGGCATTGATTTCAGTAGACACCATTCTCTAAACACTATAAGAATATTAATATGTAGAAAGTTAAACAGTTGCGAGGAAGATATAAAATGCTATGGACGTGCTACAGAAAGAGGTTGTTGGACCCTGATGAACCATTCGTCAAATGATTACTGTCGTTATCAACATATTAAACTTCATGCAAATCCAACTGACTGAATCAAGATGATTAATCATAAATTATGAAATTTTTCTTCTTAATGTAGCCTGATGTTCAAATTACGACGGTGTAGCATGTGAATACCGTTTCAAGTTCTACTTACTTGTCAAATAGAGAAAGCATGAAGCGCTACTTGCAAGTTACAACATTTTGACTAGGTCAATGATTTTCCAAACGAAGATGAAATATTTGTATACTACTTAATTTTTTTTAAATTTAAATTGACGTTGTAATAAATCAACATCTCCATAATTAAAAGAATACATTATATGAAGGTGTTCTGCCTTTCAAGGCCAAGAATAATTTTATTTTTAAATTGTGTTTTAATTATGTTGCTTTATATACGTGTATGTATAACTTGAAAAATGTGCGTGAACGATTCAAATAGATGTCACTAATTGCCGCATGTACGAAAGATCATCACTTGAACGGCTTTACTGATTTGGCTGTTTTTATTGTGTTAGAAAGGGTCTAGGACAAGGTTAGTATGTAAGATTACTTTTTTAAATATATAGGAAATGTCGGAAATATTCATGGAATAATTTACACAGATTAAGATTAAGGTCAAGTCACGTGAGGTCAGGTCAAGTCAGGTCAGCTTAGGTGGTAAGGGGTGGTAAAATCAAGTGAGTTGAGGTAAACTGACGTGAAGTGAGATGAGGTTACATGAGCTGAGGTCAAGTCACGTGAAGTGAGATGAAGTCACGTGAGCTGAGGTAAAGTCACATGAGCAGAGGTAAAGTCACGTGATGTGAGAAGGTGAGGTGAGGTTACGTAGGGTGAGGTGAGGTCACGTGATAAAAGATGAGGTGATTTCACAACACCTCACGTGGTTTCACCTCAGCTTATTTTATGTTATCCACCTCACGTTCCAGAGTCAGTTTTGGGCGGTGCTCGTTATAGTTTAAGTGACAATTCCGGTTCATCACATAAAGTGAGGTTAGGTAAGATGAGGACACTACTCAATGTCGTTACAGATTGTGACGACAATGACTGCTGAATAACATTGAATGCTCCACAAAGTCAATCAGAAACAGACACTACTGTGCGTTGACTACTAATATGTCTTATAGATGACGTCATATGCCGTCCGATAAAGTATTCTTCGCTACATAGGTGTTGCCTCACCATGTGTATCTACATAACAAAATTTGATTGGCAATCTTTATGCAGAGGTCAACGACATCTCTATTGAATTGGAAGTGACTTTTACTTTTATCATTGCGAAAAAATCAATGTGTATGGTACCTATTAATTTACTGACAGTTAAATTAGTTATCAAAGTAAAAAACGACTGTGTGTGTCATAGTTAATAATAAAATACTGAATAGCGATAATATAATGTACCTATGTGGCTTCATTAGAATGAATATGACAATTTTCACACCTCGTATCGTAAAATCTTTTTAATGTCAATTTTTTTTATTTTATTTATTACTACTTAGCACGCCTGTATTCCCCGAAGGGGTAGACAAAGATGTGCTTGATGTATAGCCCCAGTTGACCCGTATGGTTAGGTCCCAAGGGGGGCGACCCTATTGTCACTAATAGAACATAGATTCCGAGTAGCTACCTACTGAGAGTTTGATAGGAAAAACCAATAACACACTCAACCTAAGCATCTTTTCTTTTCCGTGTGTAAATCCTCTTCTCCTCTCTCGAGAGGAAAAATGGGGTCATGTCGTAGTAAAAACACACGGGCATAGCGTAGCAGTGGTGCATACGGCCACTAAACTAATGAACAGTCTTATTAATGGGGCTGTCCATTAATCACGTGAGGCTCGAAAGGGGGGGGGGGGTCCATAAAAAAATCACTAAATATCACGAGGGGGAGGGGTGTAGTAATATATCACGTGTATTTATTTTTTGGGAATACGCGCCGCAAATTTAAAAAGAAAATAAGATTTTTGTAGGTACACAAAAATACACGTGATATAGGGGCGTGGGGGGGTTAGTCTTAAACCTCACCATGCATCACCAAGGGGGAGGGGGGGTCAAAAAATGCAAAAAAAATCATCACGTGATTAATGGACGGCCCCAATCGACGAAATTCTTCTTAAAACGAATTATAAACGTTTTTGAAAAAAAAAAAACTGTTTACAACCGCTTTCGGATGTTTCTTCGGAACAGTTCAAAAACTAAACAAAATGTATAGTTAGATAATTCTCATTAAGATTACAATCGCTTACATAAATAAAATATACTTATATACGAGCGGACATTAAATAATTAATTATCAAGTCAAGTGGGTACACAAAAATATTATATTCTTCATACATTACAACTACCCAGTATACTAGTGGGTAGTTATAATCTCAATGAAAGCAAACAAATCTGCCTAATTGGTCTAGTGTTACAAGCGCAACTGCTACGCTAGAGGTCCTGGGTTAGATTCTCTGGTCGAGCAAAGTAGTATTGCTCATCTCAACCTGGGAACTCAGATAAAATAAAAAGTTAAGATAGAACTTTGCGAATAAAGAAGTGAGGCCGGCTAAAACTACGCCTAGCCGTTTACAAACCGTTTACAATTTTACACTATATAACAATACCGAAACTACGCCTTATCTTGTCAATCGAGCTATCAAGCTATCGAAAGCTCGTAAATACAGCAGCAAAATATCATAACACTTCTGCCTAACCATTCAGAAAATACAGGCGTGTTACCTATGGTATATAAAAATAAAAAATGCCACTGCATAATTAATTTCAAGATTAGTGTCAGAATTCCTCATCAGCAGGTATTTTATATTTACTTTTTTACCACGGAAATAAGATTTTCTAGTTGATGCTACATCTGTCCATTGTAACACGGTTTTTTTACATACGAGTAAATGTCGTTACTGCTTATTTTTTAATAAATTTTAGCATTCAATAATGCGAAATATTTAAGCATTAAATAATGTGAAGAGATATTAATTTTCTATCGAAAGAAAAATTTTCTTAAAATTTCCCTCTGGTTAAGAACACCAGACGCTTTACCAACTACGCTACCGAGACGAATTGACCTGTGATGTCCAATTTTTCTTCCACGTAAAATGTGCGTCTGGTGTTCCAAAGGGACGCAGGTTCAAACCCTGCCTGAGGCCGAATTTTTCTTTCACTAGGAAATTTTCTTTCAATAGAAAATTCATATCTTTCTACCTAAATGTCGTTAATTATTATGATACTTAGAGGAAACGCTATCCAATGACTTATTTAATGCAACGCTACGTTTAAAAATATAAAAACATACTTAGAACAATTTTGTGCTATTAAAATCTAAGACCAACTTTATAGATAGGCATGTTACTCTAATAACACTTAGCCAATTAAATACCTTTAACCCAGATTTAGGAACCGTAGTAGGTACCTAAACAGGCCTAGTATGGCGAAATTCGTGAATCTACAAGACTAAATTGAGCGGCTTGTCTAACAAATTTTGCAACATTTTAGTACCTTTAGAGTTTATAACGCTTAAATATATTTTTACCAGTGGGTACTTTAAAGTTATTGACCTACTTACGTTTATTAAATTAATACTTAGTTGAAATTTTATTTGATTAGCTCAATTTGTTGTTTTTAGTAGGCAACGTTTCCTTAACAAAAGAAAATATTGACAAGTTCGGGCTCTGCACTTGTCTCTAGAATGTATGTATTTCCATCCAGCGAATTTGGAATAAGTCGTCTCCTTGTAATATTGATGCTAGTTTATAAGTAAAAGCACAGAGTAGAATATATTTATACTGTGGTAAACAGCACTTTTCAGTTAAGAATACCTTACTAAAAACAATACTTTCTTAAATAAAATTCTTGAGAAACGACCCAAATAAAGCAAACCACTACCTACTTTTTCTCGAAACGTACCTAGTATTTTATTTTCGATAAGATGTTCTAGTATCCTAGATTATTATTTTTTAATTATCTTACCAACTTCATGGGGCAGATGTGGCTGCTTGCAGAGCCAATCTTTGATTGTAGCCAGTTCTCTGTAGTGGTCTACTTCGGGCATGATGCTGTAATAAAATAATATTTTTTATTATATTTACATGAGTATATTGTATATAAAATAGTTATAAGTAAAATAATAATTGTATAAGTGCTAATATATACAACATTTTGTTAATATTATATTGATATCTACATGACCTAAAATTATAAATTTGCAGCCCCTTACTCGCAAACTTGCAGGTTTCAAATAATACCATTTAAAAAAAAAACTTACTAGCAATGCTGGTCACACGTTACTAGTAAGTATTCTTGTTAACCCCTCGTGCTAAGCTAAATGCTTGTGTTACGAGTGGGTTCACGTCGGTAGTGCAATGGGCGGAGTTCGAACCGGCAACCATATGATCGCAAGTCCGTTGCCCTAGCCATTAGGCTACCGCCGCTTCAAATTATTGTAACATCCTAAATACATCAAAAGCAATAACTATGACGACCGAAACTAATTCAGTAGCCAAATCCTTAAAATAGTCAAGTTTTTGTTGGGTTTCTGGACAGTGCGCACGTTTATACGCTTAAAAAAAATGGAGTCGAATTGAGAACCTCCTCCTTTTTGAAGTCGGTTGAAAAGGAGTTTCCTATTGTTCGAAATTATCGAAAGTCTTCTGCACTGAGCGCGCGGGACATACTTAAACACGGGTGTCCATGATAATCAAATTATTAATGAATTAAAATGAATTATAATAGTTTTGTATGTACCTATGTATTTAAAATTTAATATGTGATTTTCATTATTTCTTCAATAATCATGACATTATTATGTTCCTTCAAAAATATATTTTTTAAATCTTTTACAAGAATTCCATTCCACAAACGTTATTGCTAAGATTATTTTATTACGTTTCTTATTATACATTGTACATAGGCACAGCATAGGTACTCGTCCATTGTTATGTGATGTTACAGGCTTGCGTGAGGGCGTTAGCAAATTATATTCAATCAATTGTTCTAAGGAAATCAGGTGCCTCGCAGTGTAAATGATGTCAGACGCTATTGTTTTGTTTCTGATATGGATATCCACTGTAATAGTGCATTGATTTAATATAAAACTTACAGTTAGAAATACCTACCATAAAACTTCAGCAATATTTCTAAAACAGTAGAGGTAGGTACTGGCAGAAAGAACATATTGCATCCTATTTATTACATGCCATAAAATATACCTACCTACATAGTCAGCGGAGATTTGTGAAGATATATTTTGTGTTTTAAAAATCGATTATGTAACTTCAAATTTCGAGAACTGGTTTAAAGTTTGAAAAAAATGACATCTTGCTTTGCTTCGGTAGTTGTTAAAATGAAACACCAAATTAACGTTATGTGTGTATTATTTACTTAATTATTTTTTTAAACGACTTTATTATTAAACGTAATTACGCGCAACGGCGATGATGCCGAAGCTTCGCTGTGCAGGTAGTTCAGGTACTTTTTATTACATACGCTTTTTTGCTAAAAAAAAACTCATTCGAATGCAACCTTGTGTAAAAGACAAGGCCAATCCATCGACTAATTTCAGAGTTTTTTTGGCACAAACATATGGAAGCTTAATTTTTATACAGGCTGTCTAAGAAAAGGAGACACCTGCAGCTTATCTAAATGGATAAAATTGCATATTTTTAATTTTTCGTGCTAACGGTTAAAATTTGTAAGTAATGTAAATTCGCATAAAAGCCAAACAGAACCTGTAAATTAGAATAAGAATTTTGATGGATCATACTTTAATTTTGTAAGTTAGAATTGGCCTCCAAATTAATATTCCTGTCACAAACGTCGGGCCTTAATTTTTTATTAATGCGTAAACAAGGTGAATCAAAATAAAATTACATAAATCAACGTCTACTACAAGTACTACAACACAACTAACTTGTACTTACCTACTTGAAATTATTAGGACCACTAGACTACTGAGGCAGTCTTCTGGTCCTAAGTGAAAAAGTAAGTGAATCAATTGACCCGTTACAAAAAATACTGATTCCTATATCCTGAGAGTTTAGGCAGTGACGTACACCTTTTTATTTAATTAACGTACCGTTGTACACACGGCTACAGGTCAACCTATACAAATCCAGCTTAAGCTGATCTCGCATTATCTTCTTCACTACATAGTATAAAACAAAGTCGCTTTCTCTGTCCCTATGTCCCTTTGTATGCTTAAATCTTTGAAACTACGCAACGGATTTTGATGCGGTTTTTTTTAATAGATAGAGTGATTCAAGAGGAAGGTTTATATGTATAATACATACATATTTTAGTATAGAAAAGCCAATAAACCACGCGGGCGAAGCCGTGGGCGGAAAGCTAGTATATAATAAGAGGCCAGCGTAAACTGGTTCTGTATAGCTTGATGTGTGGCCGTGCGGACACTTACACACATAGTTCGCCGGAATAGAGAGCGAGCCATTAGGCAAGCACAAGTCCCAACACCGAGATCCTATTTAAAATTTTATAGAAAATACCCAATTACACTATTGCTCGACCCATGAATCAAAACTAGAACCAACAGCTGTCATTAGTCTGCCTAAATTATATCTATAGCGAATGCAATGCAACTGTGTCATTGATCACATTTATCCCGAATTAAGACTTATTTGTATGAAGATACAATTTCATTTTCTATGTATACTTAGTTAGTGTTAAGTAACCGACCGACGGCCTCATACCGGCACGAAGTAGAACCAAGTTCACCGAAGATTAATAGCTAGCCATTGTGTCCTACGTGGCACGCGGGACCTCGCGCGTGACGCGAATACAATATAAGTGTACTAAGATACATTTAAATTTAGATAATGTACTTAGGTACCTACATCATCCAAATATGCTGTATACAAAACCAATGATCCGTATGCAGTGCCACCAATTTGTGAGTCATGAACCCACTCAAATTATTGTAATCGGTCCAGCCGTTTAGAAGGAGTTTAGTGACATACACACGTACGCACGGCTAGGTATATGGCGAGCTATACAAGGTCAGTTTTAGTATATGCGAAACACGAAACACGTGTCTAGTATTTTTAGGTAAAGAAACTATGTACCTTGAAAAACGTCAAAGTTATAAGCTTGTTATTTTATCTGGTTGTCTGTCGCATCAATCTGTGACTTCGGGTGATTAAAGGGGTTGTTGTACCCCCACCCTGCTGTGCGCCCGCGCCTAGTGCCGCTATGACCGGCAGTGACCTGTGTTGTGCGCGTATGATTGCGGATAGGTAATTAGTATAAGTAAGTTCTTAAAATTTTTTGGACAAAATATGACATGATGTAAAAATAATTGGAATCGATTCAGTTACCTACTCATTCTGAATAAACTATAATCTGGTTTCGCATATACTAAAAATAATGTTGTATAAATCCAGTTTACCCAGGCCTTATTTGTATGGAAAGCCTCAAGGCGAGATCAACTTAATGTACAGAAGGATTATCATTATAAAGATATATCGTGAAAGTCTAATTGTTAAAGAGCCCAATATTGTATTAAGTTACTAATCACTATGAATCATGTCTACTTTAGGATCAACCCCAAAATACGAGGGACACGGACATTTTTTAAGAAACACCTTCAGGGTTGACCCCATATATTGTTCATAAGGATGATCATACTCATCATTCATCAATTTCATCAGCTCTTTGACAACTAAAATTATACGGGGAACTACAGTTTTTTTTAAACATTTTAGTCATATTAGGAAACCACCTAAAACATCGACTCTACATATTACAGATATATAATAAATATCATTTATCAGGAAATGATTACAAAATTTACGAAATCTACAATATATTTAATATTTTGGACCTGTTTGTTAGAGAATGTATTTTGTGCAATCCTATGTGACCTTAAAAAAGCTAAAATATGGCTTGGCAATAAGTGAAACGAAATGTCTTTTCACTTGCAAAACTGATGTGTTAATACTTGTGTCAAAACTGTTTTCTTGATGACATTACTAATACTATGGTACATGGTACATTAATAATACTATATCAATTTGAGGACACTAAATAAATTCCCCAAAATCCTACAGCCTCAGACTCATGTTTGATCCTACATTCGAAATGAAGGATCAAACAAATGAATAACTGGAACAAGAAGGGCGTCTTACATTTGAATTAGCATTAATTTTCGCCAACGAAACCAAGTCTGTAGACTCGAACAACATAGTTACCGACATTTACCTATGTGAACAACATAATGACCGATAAGTTTCTTATGGCTAAAGTAAACCACAGAATAATGGTATCTATTTTAACGGACCAAGGTAACTAAGTATTTCACATTGTATAGAAATGAAAGCTAGTAAACTTAAACCTTTTACAAATACAAGTTTGCTTATGAAATATACAACAAACGCATCTCGTTTTCATGTCACGTTAGTTCCAGTTATTGTATGATTTCACTCTTCGAATTGATGGTGTTTTGCGTTGCAGCTTAGCGTTTAAAATAATTGTATGGCTCTATTAGGTACTGTTAGAGTGAATGTGAATAAGTAGGCCTGCACTATTTGTTAAGCCTAATTACCGTGCATGGCGTAAATAACTTGATAAGTCGTCAGTAAAGTCTGAACAGAATTAAACCATTAGACTTATGTTCTAAATTCGTTATTCACGCCATGCACGGATTAAAGGCTATTAGTATTTCAAATATTAGGAAAAAAGTAAAAAAACAACAATGTTTGTTAATTACAATTATAAGTGAAGCTTAAAAATAATATATAAAGAATAAAAATAAAAAGCGTGCCACTAGACTAAATGAGGCAGTCAGAAATCATTTTGTATTGCGTAAAAATATCACCTCGAATATCAATATCGACGTCGGCAAACTTTCTCTTATGCAAAAGAATAAACACAAACAAAATACTAAAAACATGCTGATAACATTCTTCTAAAACTAAGACTTATTTTTGCAAGATGTATATGTTCTTGGTTTTTTTAAGAATCTAGTTTTTCTCATTCATCCAGTTTTATTCATGTCATCTAATAAATAAAATTCTTGTCTTGTAAATAAAGCATCATGTCAATAAGTAGGTATATATAACTAAGTACATATTCATATCCATTAAATGTTTTACGAAACTGGTATATCCATATAACTACGAGTTAGCCCTCACCTGGGCCAGGTCCTGTCAGGAAACCAGGAGTCAAGAAATTATCATATCAGAATCTATATTTCCTCTGCTTATTCGCAATTCAAGAAAAATAAGGGGACTTCTAGTAATAAAACCTAGAACATAATTATTGTCCCTACTTTATCATCATCAACCCATTACATTTTCCCACGGCTGGGCACGGATCTCTCTCGTCCTCTCAGAACGAGGGCGATTAGGCTATAGTCCACCGAGCTAGCCTACTGCGGATTGGCATCTCTACTGTTAATTGATTGGGCAAAATTTCCTCAATTGTATTGTTCGAATTTCATAAATCAATAAACATTTCAGTGCTTACTTAATAAGTTAAACAAATCACTTCTGACAACGGACAAAGTTATATAAATAGGTAAATATAAGTTATCGTATTATTGACAAGAACATATAAGGTATATAATTTCCGTGCACATCCAAACAAATTTGTAGGGTGCGTCAAGTATTTGTCTTGGCGACTTGTCAAGATTAACTCGTGGAAATACCCAAATACGTGTGTAATATTTAACTTAACTTTGGCACCACCAAGGCCATTGTCAAGGGTTAAAAATATATATACTGCAGACAAAAATAAACTCGTTATAAGTAGGTAGTACTTACCTACCTAGATATACTTACCGGTTTTAAATATTTTGTGATCATAATTATTTTTATGATGGTAAAAATATGGCCCTAACTATTATCAGATTTTCTCTTTGTATGTGAAGTAATGTGGTGAAGTGTGGCAACCCAGAGAGTAGTCTTGCGTGGTGGACCATAGCTTAAACCCTCAGAGCAGAAACAGCAAGCAACAATAAATGGGTTGATGATAATAATATTATATCTATTAATTGCATCATTAGTCTAGTGGTCTCAAGTGCGACTGCTACGGTCTTGGGTTCGCAAAGTTATTGGGTTTTTCTATGAAGTTCTCAGTTTGGATATGTGCCCGGTGAATGGCAATAGGCTCGCCCCTTATTACATGGAACCGAAACATACCGGCGAACTGTAGGTGTATGTACACTTCTGCTTGCTATGCCTATCATTTATGCACCGGTCAGACTCCTATTTCTTTCATAATCGCCTTTCTGTTACGCACTTAAGTAAGAGAGAGCACTAAACTTGTTGCATGGCATTAAGACGCATATGAATAATTAATGATGAACCTGAGAGAATTTCACAACAGCGTGTGAAGTGGCAGTGGGTGGGGCACAGAGCTCGCAGAACTGATGACCTCTGGGGCAAAAAGGTTCTCAAGTGGTGACCACGCACCGAAAAGCGCAGTGTGGAACGATCTCCAACGAGATGGACAGACAACCTAGTAAAGGTCGCTGGTAGTAATGCTGGCAGCATATAACCAGTCGTTGTGGAAGTCTATGGGGGAGGCCTTCGCTCAGCAGCGGACCTCATTTGGCTGATATGACGATGATGAGTGAAGTCTGCCGTGGGTTATAGGCTAGCGTGGACTATAGCTGCATAGCTCCTCTTACTTTGAGAGGCGACCCGTGCCCTTCAGTAGTGCACAATATTAATATAATTAAGCGGCGGTAGCCTAATGGCTAGGGCGTCGGACTTGCGATCACGTGGTTGCCGTTTCGAAATCCACCCATTGCGCTACCGTCTTGAACCCTCTCGTAACACAATCATTTAGCTTAGTACGAGGGGTTAACAAGATTACTAGTAATGTTCGATTTGTGCGAACCACATTGCTAGTAAGCTTTTAAAAAAAATAGATAATAATATTAGGTTGATAATGATATTACATTACAGAAGTCTTTTGTGGTTCTATATATATTTATTTTATTCTTTCTTAGGTCGGTTGTATTTTGACTGTGACAGTTCTTAGAGCAAACCCTCAATACATATCAACTGCGGCAAACCTGTATATGTACCTACCCTATTTAGGTTACCGGCGATTGGTCAATTTACGCGCCAAAGTAATTCATAAAATTTTATTACTTTAATTGATTTAATCGTAAGTACGTCAGGGTAATCCAGCGGTTATTGTTATTAGATGCATTCACTTTTCCTTTTTTCTGACCTAATTTATGTGCTGCCTCAAAGGTCTAGTCGACGCAAGCGCGCGGTTGCTGAGCGATAGGTCCAGGGATGAGATTCCCAGCTCGAGTTTACCTTAAGGTATAACCCTACCGAGTAAACCCGTCTGCGTTACCTTCAGGTCGCGGGTTCAATTCCCGAATTGAACAAATATTTGTATCACAAAGATATGAATTATCTAATTAAAGAAAATTTCTAGTGAAAGAAAAATTCGATCTCAGGCAGGGTTTGAACCAGCGTCTCTCTGGTTACGTACACCAGACGAAAACGAGAAATATTTGTATGATCTTACATAAATATGTACAGGCGCCAGCAGGTCAAGGTATCCAAAACTGTCAAATTTCTCCAAATGATTTTAAACCTTAACTTGTGGAAGATAAAGTTCAAAATAAACTGAGAAAAATTTTTCATTTTTGTGGTAACTTGATGTGCTGGGCACCTTACATACATAGGCATTACAAAATCTTCGTTTGTGATCTCATTTCAGATAACGTAAATCAGGTAAAACGCAATTATTAATGAGTTCGTCAAGTTAATTATCACTACATAGTATAAAACAAAGTCGCTTTCTCTGTCCCTATGTCCCTTTGTATGCTTAAATCTTTGAAACTACGCAACGGATTTTGATGCGGTTTTTTTTTATAGATAGAGTGACTCAAGAGGAAGGTTTATATGTATAATACATACATATTTTAGTATAGAAAAGCCAATAAACCACGCGGGCGAAGCCGTGGGCGGAAAGCTAGTAATTTATAAGACGAATTGAAAAATTTCCACTATAGTATAATCTGTTAAAAATCTTCCAAATTATCTTAATGGATAACTATAATTAAGTATGACATTGATAAGGGACGTATTTTTTACTTATTGTAGACGTTATGTGTATCTGTCTAGGATTATTTGGTTGCTGCATATTTATTTATAGATTTGTTTCGCATCCAATTTTAAAATTATCCAATGGAGAAAAAATATGACCTGAGAATATGGGTAGGTACGTTAATTGTATCTGGTAGATTTTATCCTCATATTTATAGATAACATTATGTATTGAACTATTATTTTATTCTTAAATCTGTAAAACCATAATGAACTGTGGGTTTCCTTCTTGTATTTTATTTTTATTTTTATATTTAAAGCATGGAAGACTTACCGCTAAAATACATAATAAGCAGAGTATAGATACTTGTATGCACCCACACTTCGCGCGGTATGTTTAGGTCCCATGTAATAGGACGCGAGCCTATGCCATTACCCGGGAACAAATCCAGACTCCGAGCTGCTACTGAGAATTTCTGATTGCTCACACAATATAGCTGTTATGTCAGTAATTTGGCTTAGTAGGCATTTCGGCCGCTTACTTTCGTCCGGTCCGGTCGAAAGTCAGCGGCCGAACCCCTACTAAGCCAGTAATTTGTACAAGCGTTCAAAACATAATAACATAGAACATTCCTGGATCCCGGAACGGTTAGTCAAAGATGTACTGATGGTCAATTTAGTTTGGCTTTTGGCTGGTTAAACATCTAGACGATATAAATCATACTGACGATACAGCGAATGAAAAATACTTCAAGAGGATTTAAAATAATAAATAAAAGCGTAATGTATATTTAAAATTCAAGGTTGTTGTATATAAAGCCTACCTTGACTGACTTCGATGGTAATATTCGAACCTCGAAATTTATTCATATCAATATATTTTTTTTTATGCCGGCTTAATGATATGACCATTGGACTATCACGTCGTAGGTCTCGAGTTCAAATCCGACGCACACACTTCTGACTTTTCGGAATCAGGTGCGTATAACTATTCGCTTAAACGGTGAAGGAAAAAATATTGTGAGGAAACCAGCAAGCTTGTGAGGTTTATCTATGGTGTGCGAAGTAATCCGGTGAAATCTGTCAGCCCAGAGTAGGCTGGCAGGGTGGACTATAGCCTAAACCCTGAGAGCAGAAACAGCATACAACAATAAACGGGTTGAAGATAATCATTATTCGAATAGCATTTCGACTTCTATGTTCTAATGAAACTGATAGGGCAGAGCAGTGGTGTCAATGCATATCATAATAATATGTAACGGGATGTCGTCGTCGCGATAAAAACATTGCAGTTTGCCACACTATGCTAGAATCGAGTAAGTATTAAATAAAATCCTGTCCTGTTGAGATACGTAGAGAATGAGATGAGAAGCTAGGTAGGCAACCTATAAACACTTTACGTACCTACGCACCAAGACTTGAAGAGCCAAAAACTTGGACACTTATGTTATACCCAAATGTGGAACACCCAAATATCAACTTTCTATTTTATTACTTAATTAATTTCATCCAAATATACTACTTAATAAATAAAATTGAAGTGTCTGTTCGTTCGTCATAATAACAGCTTATTGCTAAATGAATATGAAAGTATATTGGTAATTTGAATGATTTATAAAATTGTTGCCTGTCTACTCTGTTTGTTACGGCTAGTCTCCGAAACGGTTCGACCGATTTTGACGGCACTTTCACTGGCATCTGATGGGATAAAGACTAACTTGGGCTGTTTAATATCTGACTTTGACCCTTGTTCCAATAAAAAACAGAAACAGCGGGTGAAACCATTTATATTCTATTTTATTTTTTGTACAAGTTCTTTTAATATTTTTGCTAAAATCTTGTTACTGATAATTTCAGGTTCAAATTTATTGTTTTATAATACAATGCAGCGTTGATCCTCCCCCCATAAATTAGGTAACTGAGAAAATATAAACTATATAAGAGAAATATACTTAACTAATTATTTAAAAGGACTTAACTGCGTTCTCTGCCAACGTAGTGTTGAAAGAGAAATAATAGGACTGCGTGCATATGTAGTTCCATGCTATAGTTACAAATTAACTAAATCAAGTAAACACTCACCTTTAAATTATGAGGTCAGCCAAAACCAAACCAAAATTACTGATATATTTTTCGAAAGTATATTCCGAAGATTGAAAGTTCGACACTGTATCGGGAACGCGTAAATGCGTTGGACAGTCGCGATCAACTGACGTTAAAGTTTCTGACCGCGCGCTGGTTTCATTGCCCACTCTGACGCTTACTGTACCGCGCAACTGTGTCTGTCTATGTGATTTTTTTATATGTAACTTATATTATTTACATATCAATACAGCCTTGAAAACAGGGTTTTTATCACAAAGTGTACTAACAGACAAATATCCTCCCGGAGTTAAGTAATGAGTAAATAAATAGGTGATTTTTCTTTCATTCTTTGCTAGCACGCAATGGGATTTTTATTAAGGAAATTATAGAAGAATTTAAATAAGTAAATGCAATATTATTAATCAATTATTTAAAAATGGAAAATATTGCGTAACGAAACTTAGGTAGGTACCTATCTTCCTATTTTTGAACCCATTTTAGTTATGCTTTTGTTCATTGGCTCTGATCGGCGGCGGCGGTCCAGTAAGTATTTCATGGGGCCATAACAGTATTTAGCTAACCTATTCCTGGGTTTGATTAGGGAATAAGCCTTAAAGGACCTGGGCCCTGGAATTGATACTAATTAAATTGGCGAAAGTATCTAGGTAAATCTTATAACATTTTTATTAGAAGCAGCTCGCAGACTGCGTATTGGTTTATATAGAATTGGATTGTGTCCGGTTAATCGCAATGGACTCACACCCTATTGCAAGGGACCTTAACTATATTATCGGCTAACATTGGATCATTTGGATGTACCGCATACCTGAATCTAACCTTTCTTTTAAGCGTGATATTTTCTCATATTATTGGTTGCCTTCGTAGATTTGCATGGTTGCAATGTACTTAATGATACCGTATCACCGTCATCCGTTTCGTAATTAAGGAGAACTAACGCAAACGAATAGACGACGCGAGTAATGAATCCACGACATTATAAAGAGAGTAGTTATACTGCTTTTAAGGTTACTATAAGATAACATTGGAAGCTATCTCTATCTTATAACTGCTTATTTTAGTTTTGTTTGAACCTGCGTCCTTCGGGTTAAGTACACCAGACGCTTTACCAACTAAGCTACCGAGACCACTGCCTGTGAAGTCGAATTTCTTTGCCACATTTTACGCCTTCAGGTGATGTCAGCAACATCTATTGCAAACATTACTATGTCTTTCAACCAAAACGCCTTCCTTTACCGGTAGTTCAATGTCGAACGATGTTGCCATACCGTATTTGACTGCTTATTCTTTTTTATTTTTTTGTGTTAAATAATGCGAAATGTTCACAAAGATATGAATTTAATAATGAAAGAAAATGTCCTAGTGAAAGAAAAAATCGGCTTCGGGCCGGAAATAATTCATAATATTTGTGACTATTTTATTATTATTTATATCTCAAAGTTGATATTTCAAATAAAAACTGGCAGCACAAGGTACATATTAGTGTAATGCAAGATTATTCAGACAAGTAGCGTGCAATGGCTGCTTGTAAAAAACCTGATTCTGTGTGAATGCCGACATGGAGAACTATCTAGGACAAGAGTGTTCGGCTCGTGAATGAAAGGGACCTTTCCATGTGCGCGATATAAATGCAGGTAAGTATTATTATTCCATTATTCTACAACACTGATACAGCCTCGTTAGTCTAGTGGTCCCAAGCGCGACTGCTACGCTAGAGGTACTGGGTTCGATTCCCAGCTCGAGCAGTGTTATTGGGATTTTCTATGAAATTCTCAGTAGCAGCTCGGAGTCTGGATTTGTGCCTGGTTAATGCCAATAGGCTCGCCCCCTATAATATGGGACCTAAACATATCGGCAAAGTGTGGAATTACATTAGTACACCTCTGCCTAACCCTTCGGGTATAATATATAGGCGGGGCATGAAGGTAAGTTGTATTATTCCATTATTCTACAACAAAAAAAATAAGTATAATGAAGGGATAATAAGTATAAATAAGTTGCCGCGAATGGGCGAATGTCATGAGTAGCATCCAAAAGGTCACGTGAAATAAACCACCTACTGCAAAACACTTGTCGTATCAGACAATAATGCAATGGTTCTTGTAGGTACCTATTCAATTGGCAGGTATTTTTTTATCCCCCTCCTATAAAACTAGGATTTACTCGTGGTTCCGTTTCCAAAGTTAAATACTTAGGTGTGATATCTACACAATACACACGGAAGAGATAAATAAGGTCTCTTCCGTGACAATACATAACATAACATCATCATCAACCCATATATCGTCCCACTGCTGGGCACGGGTCTCCTCTCAGAATGAGAGGGATTAGGCTGTAGTCCACCACGCTAGCCTACTGCGGGTTGGCAGACTTCACACGCTATCGAGAAAATCTCTCAGGCATGCAGGTTTCCTCACGATGTTTTCCTTCACCGTTTAAGCGCGTAATAATTAAGTATTAATACGCTCGTGACTTCGAAAAGTCTGAGGTCTTGGATTCCAACTCGAGACCTTTGACATGGCAGTCCTATGGTCATATCACAAGGCTATCACTGAACTTAACTAACATAACATAATCAGCCTAAAATGTTCTCACTACTGGGACAAATGCCTCCTCTCGGCGAGAGGGATTGGGCCGTACCTAATCCACCACACGGGACCACAGTGCGCGGCGGTAGATGTCATTGAAGAATTTTTAGTTCTTGTTGGGCGGTGGTGGTCCAGTTGTAACGTCCGCAACTTACAAATTGTAGGTTTGAACCCAGACAGGCCCTTTACTTTGTGTAAATAATTTCATCACCACTGCCCCCAAAAACGTGAAGCAAAATATAGTGAGGAAACCGGCATGTCCTAGAACCTACACAATATCATGACTAAAATATGAACATTTTTATAATGAAAAGCAGTGGACGAAGTTCATAAGTATTTGCGGTTATAGGAAAACTCGAAGCGGACGATGGCCGTGTTTTTAGTTGGTACGAAGTCCGACATAGCCCACCTTTAGGCAGAGGACATTCATGAGGACTTTTTCTACCAAATAAAATCGTAGGTGCAACGAATCTGAACGGTGTTATGCGCTGTGTGCTGTGGAATAAAAAGTTTCAATACTCAATACTTTATTGCATTCTAGGTATAATGTGTACATTAGTTGGTAGGTATGTTAAACATTGGATCAATTATGGACCCTGTCGGGCACAGCAAAGATATTTTTAATAGGAGAGAGGATGAAGGCGCTCTTTGTCAAATTAATTATGAACTATATATATATTATATTAAATAAAATTGTATCATTATAGTATCGTATAACATACCTATTTATAAAAAGTATTTCTTCTATTTGTTTTATATAATGTTTATGTATTTTAAAAGGTCTAGCCTATATATAAATACTTATATTTGGCAGTAATATCCCACATTTTACAGACACCCGGGACGATCACTCGGAATAACTAGGTACTCACTTGTAGGCATTATATATATTTTGCTTATATATTTTGAAAACCAATGCTTGTAGGACTCGACACACCAATATTTGTACCGGATGTGTTTTTGTTCAGAAGTCGTAAACATACCTGGTACGCACAGCTACACATCAAGCTATACCAAACCAGTATAGGCTGACCTCAATTGTGCAGAAAACCTTTATAATGGGATGTCAGTCTATACCTACTGGTTTTTATAGCTTGATGTGTATTCGTGCGTACCTTGTTTTCTTACTAAAAACTTTTGCTGGTTGAGAAGCGTCATTAACACAACTGGTTTATTGGTCTATAATTATTGGTGGTGCCTTCGAGAGGAGCTCCATATACTTTTAAGAATGTTACTGACGTCAATGAACAAAAAATAGAAAAAGTAACAAAATTACCTTACTGCGTGGATACCTACAGAATTGACGCACATCTAAAAATACAATTCCATGTACCTATTTATTTTTTTATATTTTTTTTTACAGGGATCCAATACAAAATTATAAGATTTTAAATTTAAATTCTTCTTCCTTTCTCTTCTATCTTCTTACAGGTACTGTGACTTAAGGCTAAAGCGTCAGGGTTGGGACCGAAATTCATTTTTTTCTTGGTTCTTCGCAAATTATTCGGCTTAACTCTTATCTTTCTTTTAGAAACAGTATCACAAAACATAATATAAAATCAAAACTAACAACACATTTTTTTAACAACCTGTAGATCAATCATAGTCACTCATAGTGCTTTGTTTGTGCACTTCGTCAAACCGGATTCCGGGCTAGCTGCAGAGTGACTTATAAAATAAATTAACGCAGGTAGTATGTGTAATTTTTCTATATCTTGTACTTGTGTACGTAATTTTAATACTTGGAAAATTATTGAAATGAAATGAAATGATGATGATGATGATATTTATTTCTGTAAATAGATCTTTTAAGACACTTACCTACAAGTCGATTTTTTTTTTGAATTTTTTTTTAACTAGCCCTAACTATTGTACGATGGAGACTGTGCAGAATGATCTTTCACTGCGATCTGGACAAACCCTTGTGGTTTTTAGATTGTAAGTCAAAGTCAAAGTCAAAGATCTTTATTGTGAGACAGTGGTTACAGAGTTGTTATTGTGTTATTTTGGTGTGCTTTTGCACTGCTCCACCATGTTAGGCATACAATAGTTTTAACAGTTTGTGTTTTCTTGACGTACATTTATGTGATATTTAAATCGATCCAAATAGACATTTTAATTGAAATAAAGACGTATTTTGCATCAAGACATAAAAACCGTTTGGCACTAACTGATCACGAATCTGTCAGACAAAAATTCATGTACTGTATAATATGGTCCATTTGCCAAGAATTCATTCAGTCTCCAATTTCACTTATTTGTTTAGGAAGCTTATTATAGATTCGTAAAGACATTCCGAAGAAAATTTTTGGAAAGTAGGGCTGTTTTTGAGGGCATATTAATTGCTAAAGTAGGGCTGTTTTTGAGGGCATATTAATTGCTATTTTGTCGGCATGTCGACGGGAGTGTAGTTTACCAAATTTTCCCTGTTGGTTTTAACGAACGCAGCGACCTCATAGATGTAGAGGACAGGCAAGGTTAAAATCCTAAGCTTTTTAAAATATGCCATACAGCTATCTGAGGCACGTATGCCACAAACAGCTCTAAGACATTTCTTTTGCGCCCTAAAAGCGAGTTCCCTGTCTGTAGCATTCCCCCAGTAAATTAGTCCATATCTAAGCGTAGACGTTACATAGGCATGATAGGCGGTTAGTACCGCTGCTTGATTTACAATCTTATATAGTCTGTATAGAGCGTAGGAGAATTTATTTAGTTTTTTACACACCGTATCAATTTGCGTTTTCCAAGACATATTTTTGTCAATCCATAGTCCTAAGAATTTGATGGTATCCGTTTCCTCAATTTTTTTCTGACTAATGGATAGTGCGACGTACTTTATTATTTGCGTAGATATATTATCGTATCCAGTACTGTGTGTATTTTTCAAGGACTTTATGATTTTCAATATGTCATTTGAAATTGTTGGACTTATAAATAGGGAGTTATGTATGTGTATGTAGGTAAGTAATTTAAATGTTTTGTAAGCTATTTTGTTATAATAATAAAAAAAAAACTAGAAATGTCTTAAAGACGAACAAATTTTTTGTTTAATTTTACTAATTATAGTTTTTTGTTCTCTCTTAGCAGCGCATCGAGCTATACAAATCCAGTTTACGCTGGCCTCTTATGGTATGGAAAGCCTATAAAAGGCGATATCAGCTTAAACTGGATATGTATAGGTTGACCTGTAGCCCTGTGTACATACATACGAATGGTATGTTGTATACCTTCGACTTCGAGCAAGTTGTGTTTTGGCACAACTTCGGAGGCCTTTGTGCCATATTGACAGATCTTTTTTTTTGTAATACCTTTGGAACAAGACCTATAACAATTAAGTAAACTGTCAAAAAAAAACAAAATACGAATTTCATTTGTTTCCAGTCAATCAGCCAATTGATGACTAGGCAGCATGGTCTCAGACCTTAGCCTGTTCCGTCAGGAACAAATAAAAAAAAATGGACATTTATATATCAATGACTGTCAATTCAATTGTCAAATTGACAATTATCATTCATTGAGCTCATGAGCTGCAGTTTTTATTATTGAACATAGATAAGAATAAGTACTAAAGTATTATTGAAGTTCGATAGATGAAATTAAATATTCCATCATTCTAATATTCGCTTCTTTTAAAAAAATGTTTGGGATCCATTTGCGACAGTTCTACCGCACCTGTGATAAAGTTATAAATCGTAACCTCAGAAGTCGTAGGTTAGACGCAAGTAATCCTAACCCAGGTTTGAACAACAGAATAAAAGCTTTTCAATCAGAGGGTCTACGCGTCAAAGATGAAAACCTCGAAGAACTTGTTGAACAATCTGAGAGTGACTTTTACAAAGTGAGTAATAATTTAATTAGGTACCTAATATTATGTTTAAATGAATATTTTTATAGTACAAACATACACAGTGTATTTCAAATCTCCCATAAATAAAGAAGGTATGCTGTTATACTGTTTATTAGAATCATAAAATTAGGCAGTCCCTTTAGTCTTCATTAACTCTAGAGGATATGAAGATATGGTTGTATATAAAATATATATTGCATTTTTCAGGTTGGGGAAGCGTACAATGAGCACTTTAATGAGACATTGATTGGTAAATATGAGTTGCGTCACCACATTGTAAAAGAGAAGTATTTCAAAGAGAACATGCCAAACTTATTGACTTGGAGTGAAAAGGAACAAATTCGTCACTTAGCTAACACACAACCTGATGAGTGGACACTGGAGAAGATAGCACAAAGCTTTCCTGTTACAATACCTGTTGTCAAGGTAGTGTTCATTATAATTTTTATTATAATTTATATATCTCTTATGTCACACATAAGAGAGAGAACAACAGTAAATAATTTGGATATTATTCATACAACAGACTTCAGACTGCCTCATTAGTCGTGGTCCTAAGGGCGACTGCTATGCTAGAAGTCCTGGGTTTGATTCCCAGGTTGAGCAAGGTGTTATTGGGTTTTTCTATGAAATTCTCAGTAGCAGCTCGGAGTCTGGATTTGTGCCCGGTTAATGGCAATAGGCTCGCCCTAAACATATTGGCGAAGTATGGGTGTACATTAGTACGCCTTTGCCTAACCCTTTGGGGATTACAAGCGTAATAGTATTTTTTTGTTTGTTATTTATACAAAAATCGCGATAAATAATGGCGGGTGGGGGTAGGGGGGTGAAAAATTTCTTATGAGCTATTCTTAGGTATAAGAATATACAAAAGAAAATCACTAGAAATAGACTCAGCCGTTTCAGAGGAGTGCAACCACAAACACTGTGACATACATATTTAATTATATTATAAATATATTTAAGCTCTCTTCTCTTCTCTTTCTCTCGGAATGAGTGTTTAGATTATAGTCTACAATTCTGGCATAATCCAGCTTGGAAACTTTACAAGCCATTGCGCAAGGCTTTACAGATAATGTTTTTCTTTGACAGTTTAACAGCTTTTACTCAAAAGTGTATTAAATTTGCTAGCATTGTTCTTTTCTGAGATTAGTGACCGATATTTATCGATTTCAAATGAAGTGGTCTGTGTTGCTGAACATATTCTCAAATCAGCTCTACCAATCTGCCTGCTCAAGTAAAGATATTGGGCATATAAAAGTAAAAGATCAGGTCTTCATCACTAGATTGTGGTTGTCAAGCTAATCATCTTTAGTGAACAGCAATGCATTTAAATTTCAACTTTAAACCTTTGACATACATACTTATACATTTTGAATTATGTGACATCATAACTCTCTATATACACTACATACTTTATAACCTGTGATATTGACATTATTGAACTTAACTTTAATTTATTTTCTGTTATCTATTACAGAAATTACTTCAATTCCCGTGGAAACCTGCTACAGAACAGCGCATCGCACGTCATGACGCCTCGGTCATGAGAAATTGGAAGGAATTAAAAGAGGGCTCCCTGGATATTCCTCCTGAGATAAGACAACATTTCCTCACTTTCTCCAATAGATCCATTCCTCCATTGAGAAAGGAATCAATCAAAATTGATGTTACTCCTGAAGAAGACATTGGCGAATTTGAAAGAATTGTTAGAAGATGTGCAGCTAATGAAAACAAAACCAATCCTACAGATACTAATACAGAGACTCTTGCTTTGGCAAATACGGATTCACCGAATACTGAGGAAAACCATAAGAAAAAAAGAGACCCTAAATTAGTAACATTAGATGAATTAACTACAAAAATTAAAAAACGTTTAGATAGAGGTAGCGATGTCGACATAAACGATAGAATTTTGATAGGTACAGTGAAAGAGAGCAGGAAAAGTGAACCAGTGTCAGAAAATGTAAAGAGCGAAATGGAAGTGTATGATGATACTCATAAAGAAAATAGCATAGTAGAATTTAAAGATAAAGGTGATGATCCTAGGGAAGTAATGAACTACCCTGAGAGAATAAGGATACCAAAGAAGGCTTACAAAAGAGGTGCTACATATAAAGTGAATGATTGTTATTATGATGATGATGGCAGGTTTTTGTATAGAGTATTAGGTATGACGCAATAATTATTGAGGTGATAAATAAAACCATTATTATTGAAGCCTTATATATTTTTTATAAAAATTATATGCATTTTATTACACTTGTCAAAATAAAATAATCTTTATTCAATAACAGAACTCCCGCAAGTTAATTGCATGTCTTTTATGTTTGTTGCTATGATTATACATAACTAAATTTAGATTTTGCTTATGATGATTTTTTTTACAACTTCAATTAACCCAGTGGCTTCATTGTTCATTGTACAATTTTAGGGAACTAGAAATATGGCTTGTACATGATCACAAGTGTACATACATTAATTCATGGCTATTAGATATGAGAAATACCTTTGAACAGTTGAGACAAAATTTTTACACATAGGAAATTAATAAGCCAAGTTATATAAGATTACAGTATTGTAGATTCAAAATAAATAAGAATCACTAGAATTTGATCGAAAAATTAAGTTTCATTGACTTTCTTGGTGTTTTGTTTCGTAGAACCTAAGGTTAGTTTCAATAAATAGTGGCATATTATTTTGAATTAAAATAATACCGTCTTTTTTTGTTAGTATCCTGAGTATTTGGGAGGTGCAGTATAGATTTACTGCCAAGTAAAATAAACAATGTTTATGTACATGTTTAAACATTCAATTCACAATAATTCTTGTTACAGTTCACTAAAATAGATTGGGCCATTTTTTTAAATTAAATCTGTTACATAATTTAAGTATAATGCTGCACGAAGATTCGTTCTGTTAGACTTGAGGCATACATTGGCCCTCAGAAGATATTGCAGTCATTATTAAAATAATTTGATGGTAAAAGTAAAAATAAATGAATATGATTTTATCATATCAACTAACTATATTGACACTTTCATGAATACTTTTGAATTTTGGCAGTCACATTATTTACTGTCTTTTAATATTAACTGATATCACTAATTATTGAAAACGTGATGCTATATCATATTAATCTAGATTCAAAGTTATTGTATTATAATAATCACACAGGGTACAATTGGACATAAATAATGTGACTATGTAAACACAGTCATACTCTTCCTACCATTCGTTTACGAACTCAACCGCGTTACTGCACTGGCATCCCATAATTAAGCACAATTATATAATGCCCTCCATGGCCTTACATCTACTGTATACAACAAAACTATGTACATACGTTTCTACGGTCACCGTCCCGATTACTAAACTTAGCACCCACGATCCTAGACTAATGGATATGCCGAAACGTGAATTTATTACATAGATTGCTTATGAGTGAATTATACTTCGAATTATTTTGGGGCAAAATTCATGAATCTTAGGCCACAATCACATCAACTTTACAGTCCTGACTTTATTAACAATAGATTCATTATTTATATATAATATTTCTAATCTTTATTCAAGCATACCTTGATCCCGTTTGGACGGGCTTACGAAGTTCGCCAAGTTCCAGTTTTGTCATAGTAATACACAATTAATGTAATGTTTCGATAAACTATATCGTTCTAAAATAAAATGGACGGTACTCCCTACTAGTGTTGTATATGTAGAACGAAACGCTCAAAACTAAACTACAAAAAATAATAACTCTTTAATAACAATACATTTTAGTCTTTATACATATATAGGTTGTATACTGGTTTATGTAAATAATAACGTATGTAAATAAACATATAAGGGATTTTGGAACTCGTGTACGAGCCGCCTCGTAAATAAAAGCATTGCAAGCTGGAGTTACGTAAGATACAATTGATTAAAATAGTGTATATTGTTGTTGGTACAACCTGAGGTTGCTTTGAATTAAGGAATTTAGTCATTTCATAATCATTAAGATTCGATTCTTAGAATAACCGTACGAAAGTAGTCCGTCAACATTGCAACTATCGCTTAGAGGCTGTCC
>OY292531.1:8417028-8658742 GCA_958496365.1 Subacronicta megacephala | reverse complement strand
ATACAAAGTTTCAAAAATGTTCATGCATGCGTTTTTGAATAATCTTGCTAAAAGTAAAAACGATGGTGTCATAACTTTGACGGCAAAATACAAGGAACTGGCACAATCCCAGATGTGTAGGTGTAAACCAAAATCTTGTGCCTTTAGTCAAAAATATATGGTGAAAATATTGAGCTTCAAATGTTACGCATTAAGTAAATATAAACAAAAAACCAAAATATGTAAACAACGGCTGGTTATCCGACCAAATCTGAATGACTACTAAAAAGCGACGGATTCATACTTAACGAGGACCTTCTTTATTGGACGTATTATACCTAAGCTGTTGTCCTTACAGTCGCGTTCAAAAGTTTTGAGGGCTAATTAAAAAATATATTAAATGCACCTTGTGACTATATAAATGTCAGCGGACGCCGCGGGGCCAGAGATGTATGTAGCGGTGTGGGGAGGCGAAAAAAGGGAATCTTCTGGTAAATGCTCCAACCAGCCTGCGAAATTCGAATTTTCCTACGTTTTTTTGCAATTTGCAGGCCAGTGCTTGGTTGTATGTTGATTAAAATATTATTCGCGGCTGTAAGACATATGTAGATACAAAATTATAATCATCAATATCATCAATACAATGCTCTAAGTTCATAAAGATGTAGGAATGAGTTTTCCTGTTTTTTCTTTTTTCCTACGCCTTTATTTAGTACGAAAATATTTAGTGTCAGTTTATTTGTTGTCACGAAACGTCGCTGCAATTTGTACAAAAAAAATACGTGTGAATAACAGTGCATTTCCAAATAAAGAAGCGAGTATTATTTTCATAGCATTAGCCTATTAATACAATTCATGTATGTATCGTCTTTATCTGTATATTACAAGTTATTCTGATATTGTGGCTAATTGAGGTTGTTTCTCACGAAAATGCTACACATATGAGTCACATTTCGTCACTCATATGACGTAACTCACATCTACGTGTAAAGTTAAAACATGTTTACACTGCGGCTGAAAATTTTAACAAATTATATGCCGGCGGCGTCCGGTGTTATCTCCATACAAAACGTTTCACTAATAAATAAATCCGACATTTACGGAAAATAGATATAAAAGAGTTTTAGTGTAATTTTTTAAAATAATAATTTGGAGGTTTCGAATAAATGCTAAATTTGATCATTAAACCTGCATTTTAGCTCCCTGCCGGACCCTGCTCAATTTGAGCAGTAGGACATAGTTTTAACTCTGCTTTACAATAAATGTGACTTACATTAGTATAAAAATACAGGTATGTCACAAAACAGTTTGGTCACGATTTTGAGCATGTTAGTCACATGTACATTTTATTTGAAAATGGCTCTTATAAATGTACTTAATCATGTGTAAGGTCATAGAAACAGCTATTAAAATATAATCCAATAACAACTTTATTTTATTAGTTATTACTTTTCTACTTCAGTGTACTCAGGCACAACACGTGTGAACCGGTTAGTGAGTAAAGTAAAGAAGGTCATCGATATGTATGAATCCGTCGCTTTTTAGTAGTCATTCAGATTTGGTCGGATAACCAGCCGTTGTTTACATATTTTGGTTTTTTGTTTATATTTACTTAATGCGTAACATTTGAAGCTCAATATTTTCACCATATATTTTTGACTAAAGGCACAAGATTTTGGTTTACACCTACACATCTGGGATTGTGCCAGTTCCTTGTATTTTGCCGTCAAAGTTATGACACCATCGTTTTTACATTTAGCAAGATTATTCAAAAACGCATGCATGAACATTTTTGAAACTTTGTATGGTTATTATTAGCGTCAAGAAAGACCGAATACAGTTTTCAGCGAAGTTATGCCTTGTCTCATTTAGGCGCTGCGATGTTTTTTCGGGTTTTCATAAAACCGCGATAACTTGAAAACTATAAATATTTTCTAAAATCTAATTGGGGCACAAAGGGGCACACATTAAGAGCTACTCGCGTATGTTTATTCTACAGGGGCACATGCAATGGTTTTAGAGATATACTATTCATCAAAACGTTACTCCAGCAGGAAATGCAATATCTCGAAAATCTGAAGGGGCACAGATTTTATTTTTGGGGGCACATTTTGGCACACATATAAGCTATCTGGCCATGCACAGTTTTTCTCTCTCCGATCATTCGTTTAGAATTTTCCTGCTAGAAAAACGTTACCCCAGCAAGAATCGTTTTTTCGATTTTTTTTCGAAACGACAGGGGGCACACATTTTTTATGTGGGGGCACATTTACAGCAGATAAGGCACCAACTATACGTTCTACTCATATAACTCTAGGAGATACTTTCTTGTTGGGGTAACGCACACCAGATGTTGCAGTGCGTAAATCTTTCGCTATCGTTCAGTGAGTATACTGTGGTACTATAGAACGCTACGTTATATGGATGCAACATTACATCTAGACAACTTCTAAGTGTCTGTACAAATTCACTCATCGACGATAAGCCGCAGTCGTTTGAAGTAGTGTCGGCAGCAGACAGCGGTGGGTGAGGGCGGCAAGTCCTGTGGCCTGGCCTCGCCTCCCAGCTGGTCGAGAGCGCGGGTATACTCACGTTGAAGGGCCATCAGGTCAATGTTTTGTTCCCCGAGGGCCGCCATTGCCAGGAATAAAATGTCTCTGTGAATAGGGTAATTGACTGGTGTTGAATTTAATGAAAATAACATACCTATTGTAGAATAAAATAAAATATTAAACGTATACTGAAAATATTTAAATCGACTAATAAAGTTTAAAGTTTTTGGTGGGTATTGAGAGATGCTCTGTCCATTTCCTGAAAGAGTGTTATAGAAATGTATGGAAGATCGGATCGTGACGTCACAAGCCGATATAGTGCTCTCTCTGTCTAGCATGAAATGAATTAACTATGTTGGCGTTCAATTGCGTTGGCGAGCAAATGTAAACATAGAATAAACTGAAACATCCACATACCTGTAGAAGGAATGGTATCGTTTGTTGCTGGACGTGTTTTCTCTCCAATCGGCGAGTTTGCGCAGAGCATCTGACAGATCGTTGCTGAGTAACCCGTTGAGGACCGCCAGTGCAACACTATAATATACATAGGACTTAATATCATACTAAATAGACAAAAATAATTAAATAAGTCAAGTTTTCTTCTACTTCCTAAGAGACTTCTTACGATCTCTTGGTGCCCGAAGTAGATTGGAATACGTTTAGCTTATTATAAAGGTGGGAAACCAGGGAACAAAATGATTTCTGAACGCTTAGCTTTAATTTTTGAAATACCGTACTTTATATTGGACCAACTGCGAATGGAAGTAAACGCGAATTTGACCTACTGCGAATTGGACCAATCGCAAATAAGGTGAATTGGATCAATCGCGCCTAAAGGGTTTTGTGCAAGCTATGAAGTTTGAAATACGTACGTGTGTCCAGCATGTGCGTCATCTTCAGTGAGCAGTAACGCTTGCAGCGCCCGCGACCGCTGGTGGTGCCGGCGGTGGGAGCGCCACGCCTGGTGCAGGGCGGGGCCCGACTCACTGCCCTCCACAGCCGCGGTCGCGGTGCGGGTATACTCCCACGTACATATCACTCGACAACCACCTTGGGGAAATTTCAATAGAAGCTAGTTGAAGAGTTTTGGTTAACCCGTATTCTATAGGCGAATAGGGAAGTTTATTCTGTATAGTGAACAAAGTATGTATAACAACGTATTTTGTCGCTATTGTATGGGCCTCCGAAAAACAAGCTTTTACATTTTAGCCCTCTGAAGTGATTTATTTTATGGGATAACTCGGCAAACAAGCAGGCGAGCTACCTGATGGTAAGTAGTCATCGCCGCGCATGGACATCTGCAATACCAAAGGAGTTGCAGATGTGTTGCCGAGCCAAGGAAAAGGGAGGGGAAGGAGAAAAGAAGAAGAAAGGGGAGTGAGGGAGGAACTGGTCCTCGACGCTCAACACACCGTACGGACCGCAACAGTATGCATACTGCTTGACATTGATTTTCCGTGGGAGATAAGTACTTCCCCGACCCATTCATGATGGCATGTTGCCATGCCAGCGAGGCACTACTACTACTATTACTACTTACTTTTATTTATTACGATTAGGTACTACTATATTTATCAGTATCGTAAACATTCTTTTCTATATTCAAACTAAAACAAAAGTTTTTTGAAAATGGAAATTGTAGAATACTAACAATAAACGAAATGAAAAATAATGTCGTAGTAGTAATTGGATCTTGAAAATCTTTATTTCGTCGTTTCAACAGATGTGGCAAAGTAAATACGAATAGGAGAGCATGACGATCTTCTTGAAATCGCTGAAAATTCGAACGAGGGTATTGAGTTTACGAAAAGGAACAGAAAAGTAAGTAAATGGAGTCATAAGTGTCATGTATATTTAATTTTAGCACTGACATAGCAGCATATGCTTCTGCTTCTGTTTGTTTCTATTATGAGTATACATAGTTCATAGATTTTCGTGTAAGCTCTCCATTTGCTTGCTTCTCATAAGAGTTAAAGGAATTTAGGAATTAGCTTGCAAAACACCTAATCAGGTAGTGAAACATTTCATGCAGTTTTTTTAAGATAATTACTTACCCGTTTTCTCAGAGTCATGTAGCATGTCCGTGCTTTGATACTTCGATTGGAAGTCTGGACATAAGAGATCAGGAAGGTGGTTTTCGATGTTCGCTCGTTCTAAGAACCACACCAAATTCCAGTACACTATAGGATGTGATTCGACAAACCCTGATTCTGCTAAACACGTGTCGCCTTCCCTACCTGAGAACAATATAAAATTTAATTATTTTATTCTTATCTCATCAAATACCGATGAGTATAATGGCGTTTGGTAATTCATTCATTTGACAATACATTTAAAATAATATCCTTCTTACCTAATATAGATTCGAATTCTTTCCTCAACACCAGAGGATTTAAATAAGGCACACTAAACGTCTCTGCTTGTTTTTCGGAACGGATTATCTGAAAATAAATTTATAATGTAATACCCCTCACTCTTTGTACAGTCGCCAACACATCAGGTTATAAAAAACTGTTAAATTTCTCCATATGATTTTAAACCTTAATCTGTTGATAACATACATCACGCCTGTATTCCCCGAAAGGTTAGCAGAGGTGTACTTATGTATTCCCACCCTTCACCGGTATGTTTAGGTCTAATGTAATAGGGGGCGAGTCTATTACCATTTACCAGGCACAAATCCAGACTCCGAGCTGTTACAAAGAATTTCTAAGAAAAACTCATCACATCCCCACAACCATCAAGGTATTTTTATTCTTTAAATCTACAGCTCTTATTTAAACTTCTTTCTGATGAGGTTAAGAAAAATGTATTCTCAAATCAATTGATCTGCCTTCCTTTACATAACCATAAACAAATAAGTACGGTGGCCGGCACATCAAGTTACCACAAAATGACAAATTTTAAAATTTCAAAGTGTCAAATGATTTTAAACCTTAATTTCTTGATAATTCAGTTCAAATCAACTGATGATTTTGAACTGAATTATTAGAATACATTTTTCTTAACCTCATCGAAAGAAGTTTAAATAAGAGCTGTAACAGATTTAAAGAATAAAAAGATACCTTGATGGTTGTGGGGATGTGATGAGTTTTTCTTAGAAATTCTTTGTAACAGCTCGGAGTCTGGATTTGTGCCTGGTAAATGGTAATAGACTCGCCCCCTATTACATTAGACCTAAACATACCGGTGAAGGGTGGGAATACATAAGTACACCTCTGCTAACCTTTCGGGGAATACAGGCGTGATGTATGTTATGTTAAGATAACTTGAGGGGAACACAGGTGGTATAAAATACGATGTCTACGTATTTTGGGCAAAAACATTCCCCGGCACAAATCTTTAAGATAGTATTAAATACCTGCACAGTAAGCAGTGGCACCGTATGTCTTCCACACGCGATGCAACGAGTGTTCAGATTGGAGTCGTCTGCCGCCCAACCCGCCATTATGTCCTCGTCGTACAAGAACGCGAGACACTGATGGCATTGTGAACACGAAGACAAATGGACCACTACTGACGAATCAGACGTTGATTGATCCTGCCAAATACGACGAAAAACCTTATTGAGATCTTTTCTAATCACATTAGTTTTTTTTTTATTTGCAGCATCTAAATGCAACTGTTTGTTCGATTGTCTTGATCGCTGATTTCACTTATTAAAAAACCTTGTTTTTACAGCTGATTCTAAGATTTCGATGCAATGTACGCACGGCTTCACGTCAAGCTATACAAATCCAGTTTACGCTGGCCTCTTATACTCACAAAGTCTATACAATGCCAGATCAGCGTAAACTGGTTTTGTATAGCTTGACCTGTAGCCGTGTGTACAATCAAAATAATTGTGGCATTGGAAAAAAAAATTAATGGATTTTAATGATCATCAGGTGTCTTCCTTCTTCTCTTGGTACCTTTTTGGCCCAGCCGTGAGATATTCAAACATTGCCTTTTAGAAACGACTATTATAAATTATCTGTAACTGATATATTAGTTAAAAATGTATTCGTATGTACTGTCTCCTGTGCTGTTGGCTAAATAAATCTTTCTTTCTGTCTTTCTTTTTTTTATTTAATCAATTTGCTGGTTTTCCAAGGCTTCAGTCTGAAAATCAAGTCTTTTTTAATAAGCTACATATAGAGTAGGTACTCACATTGGTGACTGGATACAGGTTATCCGGCAAATGCGATACAAGCGTTGCGAGCGATCCGCGCTCCATAGTGCAGGCTAGCTCAGCGTCACTTGAAGCGCGTCTGAACCCAATACCGCTCACCCATTCTAAGAAATAACATCAATTGAATATTGAGAGTTCTGCTAAAATTGACGATTTACAGTATCATCGGTTATGATAACGATTTTATTATTTTTAGTTCTCAGTTGTAAATAGATTACAATTCATGTCGCAAATCCTACTGCCATGAACCTAGAATGGGTTTTACTCGTACATTTTGCGAAAAACATAATAATTTAAAGCCCTAGGCAAGACGAACCGTCTTAAGGCCATATATGAAAGGTCTATTAAATTGTTTTCGAACAATATTCAAGATTTTGTATGTTTAGATAATGTAACTTAGGATCTTAACTACAAGCTAAGTTCATATATCACACCCCTCGACAATCTTTACAGATTCTACGGTTTAACGGTCAACTTTTATAAAATATTTTGAAGAGGTTATAGTTTAAGGAGTCTGCTTACCATCGGGATTAATTTCTGACGAGCCATCCGTTGAATCTTCTTCTCCGATCAAACTGTTGAGCGCGCTGGTGGCATTACCGAACGCGCCCTTCACGGGAGTGGAGTTGGCTGATATAACCTCCTTCATTTCGTCAAACTTCTTGGCCATGCTCGTCGCTGCAGACTTGAGACTACTTAGTCCACTTTGAAGGAGTTCATTCGACCGTTTCCCGGCTATACTCGTTGGACTGAAACATTTTAAATGCTGTAGCACACTACTGAAATGATTTCTGAGTAATTCCTAGTATGACTTGAAATTTTCTACGTACAACAGAAAACTATATACAAAAAACTAACGAACATGCTTTTTGCATAACGTTATCTACTTATCTAGGCATGCAGAGTCATGATTGGGCGAACTGTGAATTAAGTTATCAATAATTTTGAACACGAATTAAATCTTAACATTGTTAAAGAACTAAATGGATCAAATGAAATATAGATGAGACGACTTAATCCAAATTGTTAATATACTCACAACAGGCAAAGACTGAGGCTGCATTATTAGTTATAAAAAATAAGACAACAATTTTATTTATGTTTGTTTTTGTAATTTGTGGACCGAATTAAATAAAATTTCTAGTATATTTTAGTCATCTTTTAATACACATAGGGAGATCATATTTAATCATTAATAATGTTCCTTACCTGAAATAATTCTCGATCATAGCCTTCCCGAGTTTCATGTTTTCCTTGCGCAACGACAGTCGGGCGGGCGAATAGCGTCTAAGAAAACAAACAAGCTAGCGTACTGCGTGTTGGTGCGGTTAACGAAATAACATTGTGATTTTAATAGAAAATAAAAAAATCAAGCTGGTAGCATCTTCAAGTAAATAATAACTGTTAAAGCGAGTGTCGTAAGTTGGATTTCTACAGATTGATGTTTGATTTGCATGAACCACAGATACTCGTTTCTGATATTATTGTACTTATGTGTCCGTTCATTTCCTTTTTCCCACAGGGGTAGGCAGAAACTATGGACTGCCACTTGCTACATTTCTTGCATATCTCTTTCGCTTTTTCCACATTCATACATCTTTTCATACACACGCGCTGGTTGCGAGTACTTTATTGTATGTTTGTTGACTTTATCGATGCAGAGCAAGCACAACGTATGTATCTGGTTTTTGACAAAAAAAAATGGGAGTGTATTGGTTCAAAGGTTCTGATTTAAGAATGTCACTTTCTATTTCCGAAGAAATCGGCTTATACAAAAGAACTTCGTCTCGAATTGTGGATTCATTGAGCGCGACGTAAAAATTCTACGCTTAACATAACTAAGTTCATTATGTATATAATTTTAGTTGAAGATGCTACACAACAACTGAAGGCTGACCTAAAAGAACATAATCCCCTAAACATTAAACAAACATGCTTCGTATTAAACAAGATGTTTTCGTGAACTAAAACATAGCAGTGACAACTAAACAATCATGAAAAGTAGTTGTATATTTACATCGATATTCTTTTGGTGTACTATCAAGTATTAATTTCAAACAAATATTATAATAAAATTATTTATCGAAGTCACTACCACTAGCCAATGCGCTTGGCTAGCATTAAGACTTTTGGAAATACAGTAAGACATTACTTATGTAGTTTGTTCAAAATAAATTTGCGCGTTTGAAGTTGTCTGCAAGTGGGTTGACAATGGTAAATTTTAATATAAATACCTTATTTTAGCTTACCGCTTTTAGCGATAAGACCGCCCATTGTACTTATCTATAATTTACAACATGTACTTGTCATTGTTTTGGTGTACAATAAAGAATATTCTATCTATCTATCTACTTCATGTAAAGACAATTGAGGTTGTAAATGTTTCGCAGTCGTGATAGTATTCCTAACTAATTTCATTATTTATGGATCAAACACTTAATAAAGTCATTTTACCAGCGCAGCATTTCGGAATGGCTAACTTCAGAAGCACACAGTTATGTTGAACAAGCTGTATGTCGACAACATATTAAATACACCAAAATAATGTAAAAAATAATGTCACCCTTCTAATATGTCACAACATTACATTCGTATCTTGCGAAAACCATGTTACAACACTAGCATGAAGAAAAAAACATTCAATATTCTACAAATTGGTCCACTCACCCGAAACTGATCTTCAACGTGTTCCCAAGACTGACGAGACTCGAAGACACTGTTCCCGCGGGCGCCGTCTCACTTCTGTGCAGTTTCCTGCGCAGAGGAAACTATCGAGGTTATCGTGCTTCAACGGGGCGCAGCTCTAGCGATACGGAAACGTTAGCGGGCGCATTGTAAGAAGGTAGCGGTGGGGAGGATTCACTCAACTACGTGATTAAAGGATGAAAGAAGGTTCTATATACAACCTGCATTCTTTAGGGTGCTAATTTTCACGCTTATTCTTATGAAAATAAGCCTGTCAACCGCCAACATGCTCAAGCGAAAAGTACAATATTTATTATTTTGTAACAGTAGGCTGTAAATTGTAATAACTACTTACAGTTTGTTCGAAATAAGTAAGCCGATCGGAAGTTAGCCGTTCCGAACTACCGCGGTGATAAAATCGTTTAATTAAGTGTTTTATTACATAAATATCGATATTAGTAAACAAAACAATTAGAAATATGAAACATATACGACTCTAATTATCCTTACAGCGACTCTTTCTATTAAAATTAACCACTTCTAAACCACTTGCAGACAACTTCCGATCGGCTTACTTATTTCGAACAAACTGTACGTCGTATAATGCCAATGCTAAGGGATCTACCACATGCATGTTGGATGTTGCTATATGTCCCGTTAAGCTACACGTTGTTTCGTTTCAATTTAATAATAATTATTTGGGACTAAACATACATTTACATTACATTGGGATTTAAGTCAGCTATTTTTTTTATTGTGACAAAATCATCGTTCGATGACTACTAGAGATTTTTTGACAGTATTATCAACAAAATTCTGTAATTGAACAACCACTCTGATACAATTTACATATCAGGTTTAGGCCCTAGCGCTCGTATGCGGCGTGATAATTAAACCAGTAGTGTGAGGCTGAAGCCACAATATACCTACATGCCAAGCTACGAGCAATGTTTGACTGCTAGAAGACACCTAGCGGAGCGCGTCACTTGCAGTGTGGCCAAATGCGATAGTTTCCAATATGTTTGTTCACTAGGATCATTAATTTATTAACGTTCAGCCTTAGGCCCCAAATTCAATTTATTTTAATTTCTCGAAAATTGTTCGGATATAATAACACATTCTAGATAAATCGTTAACATAGAAGATTTAGGTGTAAAAGTGTAGAGGATTTGGGCAAAAATGACAATTATACCTACATTTTCGACGATAACGATTATTAAGCAATTTCTACTGCCATGTACCTAGAATGTGTTACAGCCGAAAAAATAATATTAATGTCGGCGTCCAAGGCTGACGCTTTAACCTTAAGCAGCCAGACTTATCATTAAGCGAGGCTCGTAGTAATGGCTGTAATCTGAGGGTGTTAATCAGTCAAGGAAGGTGTATACCCTGCGTGGTCCTGTGGCGGGTCGTCCTGGAAGGAGCTGCTGCGGCGGTGGAACAGCTTGGGGCTCACGCTGAGCTCGTGGCGCGGCAGGACGGGCTCGTCGGCCGCCGGGCCCGTCGGCACCGGGGCCGCCTCGTCGGGGCACAGCGCGCCTAGGGGATCGTCGCTCAGCACTGGTGTGCGGGCTGATACTCTGTATAATGGACAATGTAAGCTAAATTAAGTTACAAACTTTGGATGGAAAACAACATTAAACTATAGAAGAAATGAGCAATATATATAGCCCTCTTTTTATACTTATATGGAATGTTAGAATTATGAATGAAATGAAACGTGTGGTTGAAACCGAATGAAAGGAGTGAGTGAAAGAGACAGGTGAACGAATGACAGATTGATTGAAAGGATGAAGGATTAGAATTTAGACGGAAGACTGTGCCGGTGTATTTTTATTTAATATTTTTAAAAAAAGTATGTTATCTTCTCCAACAAATAAAATACAGTGTCTGTCCACATTGCTCTAGTTTCTTTTCACATCACGATCCCACAAACTTGGGGGCTCGTCCGGGATCGCTGTGAAAAAAGCGGAGTCAAGGGACGCCCACGACGCACGAAGCTTTTACAATAATTATCAATTACGACGACGACGAATTTCCCCGCTGCAACTTACGAATTACGAGGACTACGACGAATTTACGAGGAAATATTACGACGTTCAAAATGTCTGACGACGAAGTTCAAAGTCACGACGGTAACGGAACGACGCCGGCACATGGCGGCATGCTGCACCTAACTGAAAAATTAATAAAGAAGTTCAGTGCGCAAGATGAAACGTATACTGTATCCAGGTGGATACGGGATATCGAAGAAAATGGTGAAATATTTAACTGGAGTCCGACCCAGCTATTGTTGGTGGCACGACGCTCATTAGTAGGCACGGCAGCCCTATGGCTACGCGCTGAAAAAAACTACAGGACATGGGACGACTTGAAGGGCGCTATCAGTAAAGAGTTCCCTGATACAATTGACATTAAGAAAATACACGAAATGATGAGTTCACGACGTAAGAAGAAAGATGAGTCGTGTATTGACTATATGTTAGTTATGAAAGAATTGGGAAAACGAGGACGAATGCCCGACTATGTCGCCATAAAATATATAGTGGATGGAATTGTGGATGACGAAATAAACAAAATTATGTTATATGGTGTCACGACCTATGCGGACCTGAAAGAAAAACTAAAGTTATATGAACAGTTTAAGAAGAACTCGGCTAAAGACAATCGCCGTAGTAAGCTGCCTACCCATACCTATACACAGAATAGTGATAATAGGAAGAATACGGCTGTAGTGACGCGATGTTTTAGCTGTGGTGAAAGAAGTCATATATCGGAAAATTGTCCTCATAAATCACAGGGAAGAAAATGCTTCCAGTGTAACGATTTCGGACACATTTCCTCGAATTGTCTAAGAAAATTAACGACGACATCGAATTCGAGTGAAGTTCGGCAAACTTCGGGAACAGTCGGAAGGCAGAAACAATATCACGAAGGTGGCAGCGAACTACGAAGACCGGCCAATCAGAAGCAAGCATGCTTCAACTCGTCACAAGAAGCTAACGTCAGCAGCGTGAACGAAGTTCAAGGCGATGTTCTTATAGCGACGACCGGTGTGAACACAAGCACAAGTGATTTTTGTTATGAGATTGGCAATAGACAACAGAGCAGCAAGACAGCGATTGGCTACTCAGACAAGATGGCGTATTCACTTCGTGATGGTGGTAATGACATTGACGTATTGAATGTAAACAAACATACCGGTGAACTTGTACGACGAGTGAAACCTCTTAAAACAGTGTTAATGTGCGATAAAACGGCAATTGCATTAATAGATTCGGGTTGTGATGTAAATTTGATGTCTAAAAACCTCTATGATGACCTTGGTAAGCCACAATGTAATAATAACTCTAACATTATTTTGACAGGGTTAGGTTATTCACAAGTACAATCCTATGGTGTTATAACATTAAATATAAACATTGATAATTGTTTATACAGTGACGTAATGTTCTATATATTGCCTGATAACGCTGTACCATTTCAAATTATCCTTGGTAATGATTTTCTACGAAATGTTATGTTGTTTATGAAAGATGCTACTGTGTGGTTTTTGCCAAAAGATGATTGGATGAACCCTAACTGTGAATGGTTGCGAAGTGTTGCATGTTTTTCTAGTTCTGTTGATTGTTTAGGTCATGTCAGTAATCCAGCTGTAAAAGAAGAGGTTATAAAGTTAGTGACTAATTATGTACCACATAAAACTAAGGAGGCTCCATTAGAATTAAAAATAGTGTTGAAAGATGACTTACCTGTGTCTCAGCGGCCACGACGTATCTCGTACAAGGAACAGGATGATGTTAATCAACAAATACAGGAATGGCTCGATGATGGAATTATAAGAGTGAGTTATTCAGAGTATTCAAGTCCTTTAGTATTAGTGAAGAAAAAAAATGGTGAATTGAGAATATGTGTAGATTACAGAAAAATTAACAGCAAAATGGTAAAAGATGAGTATCCACTCCCGATTATAGACGATCATATCGACAAGCTGTCATCAGCCAGAGTATTCAGTGCCTTAGACTTAAGAAATGGATATTTTCATTTAAAAGTACACGAAGATTCTATTAAGTACACTTCTTTTGTCACAATGACTGGGCAGTATGAATTTGTACGTGCACCTTTCGGTCTAGCAACATGCCCTAAAGTTTTTACCAGATTTATAACAATAATATTTAGAGAGCTGATTGCACGAGGAGTAGTAATTGTGTTTATTGATGATATTTTAATTCCAGCTGAGGATGAGTACCAGGCATTGGAACGCTTGAAGGAAGTTTTAAATACTGCATCGGAATATGGCCTGTGCATAAACTGGAAAAAATCTCAACTGTTAACGAGGAAGGTGGAATACCTAGGCCATGTGATTGAAGGTGGCGCAGTGATGCCATCGCCAGGGAAGACAGATGCTGTCACTAAATTCCCTGAGCCTCAGAACTTGAAGCAGCTGCATAGCTTTCTGGGACTCTGTTCCTACTTTAGAAAGTTCATACCACAATATGCCATGATAGCACGACCACTCACGGATATGCTCAAAAAAGATAGCAAGTTTGAGTTTAATGAAGACCATAGAGCTATTTTTAATGAGTTGAAGATGAAATTAGCTTCTAAACCAGTATTGAAGATTTATGATCAAAGAGCAGAGACTGAGCTACATACTGACGCATCACATATTGCTTATTCAGCTATTTTAATGCAAAGAGGCGATGATGGAAATTTACACCCAGTTCATTATATGAGTCGGAGAACAACAGATGCACAAGCAAAATATACAAGCTATGAGCTTGAAGCACTAGCCATAGTAGAAGGTGTAAAGAAGTACAGACACTATTTGTATGGAAAATTCTTCAAGATAGTCACAGATTGTAAAGCTTTCCAAATGACACTTAACAAAAAAGATTTAGCCTTATCGACGAGAGTTTCCCGGTGGATTTTACTTCTACAAGACTATGATTTTACAGTAGTACACCGTGAAGGTACTGAAATGAGACATGTCGACGCTCTTAGTCGTAACCCGTACGTAGCAGTAATAACATCTAGCTTACACCAGGATATAAAACGCGCTCAGGATAGTGACGAGGGCCTTAGTGCAATAATAAAGATTTTGGAAGAGGGAAACACATACAAAGATTATAATTTAAATCAAGGATTACTCTACAAAGGATTTGAACAACAGCTTGTTATACCTAGTACAATGGAAAACGAAATTATAAAGAGGGCACATAATAATGGTCATTTTGGGAAGAAGAAAACGTTAGATTTAATCAGCAAGGACTATTTTATTGAAAAGATAGGAAAAAAGGTTGAAGATTATATTGCCTCATGCATACCATGTCTATTAACAAACAGGAAGGAAGGAAAACAAGAGGGTTATCTTAACCCAATTGAGAAAGGCGATACTCCACTGCATACACTACACTTAGACCATGTTGGACCGCTAACAGATACTCATAAGCAGTATAATCATATTCTTACTGTTGTTGATGGATTTACAAAGTTTGTGTGGTTGTTTCCATGTAAAAGTACATCAACGAGGGAGGTATTGAACAAATTAGAAATTCTACAGCAGACATTCGGAAATCCTGAAAGAGTCATCACAGATCGAGGAACAGCTTTTACCAGTCATGAGTTCCAACAATACTGCGTGAAGGAGGGCATAGAATGTTGTCACATTACAACAGGAGTGCCAAGAGGGAATGGTCAGGTAGAGAGGATTCATAGGATAATTATACCGGTACTCACCAAACTATGTATCGAAAAACCAGGATTATGGTATCGTCATGTAGGAAGAGTGCAGATGGCATTGAATAGTACTTACCAGAGGAGCGTGAACACCACCCCATTCGAGATGCTAATAGGAAAGAAAATGAAGACACAAGAAGATATAGAAATATATGAATTACTCCAACAAGAGGTACGGGACAACTATATAGAAAATAGAGAAGATTTAAGAAGGAGAGCTAAACAGCAGATACTGGAGGTGCAACAGGAAAATAAAAAATACTATGATAAGCATAGGAAAGAAAGCAGAAAATATAAGGAAGGAGAGATGGTTGCTATAAAGCGAACCCAATTTGGGCCAGGAATGAAGCTTAAACCTAAGTATTTGGGACCATATAGAGTCACCAAAGTAAAAAGACTGGACAGGTATGAGGTGCAGAAGGTAGCTCTGCAAGCTGAAGGTCCAATCAAGACGACAACCTCTGCAGATAATATGAAAAAGTGGCCAGATGTTCAGGAAGGATAAGCCAAGTAAGTATGTGAAGTTATTGTGTAGGGTGGTATTAGGGTGTTATGTATGGTGAATGTATGATAGAGATAAATAGAAGATAAAATATTAATTTTGTATTAAGATTTATAAATATACAGTTTTGTAACAAGGTCATTCAGTTTACTTAAGTTATCAGATGTTAAGTTGTCAAATGTGACTTATATTTCTTTACATAGGGAAAGATATAATAAGGTGCTAGTTTAACCTAAGTCTTAAGTGTAACCTGTTTTGTTATGAGTAGATGTCATAATGATGTTTTATATTTCTTTGTTGTGCAAAGTTATAATAAGAGGTCAGATGTTTACTTCAAATAAAATAAATAAATAATATCACATGTTGTCAGTAAAGAATTTGTTAAAATTAGTGAATTGCTATGTATCTCGAGTTTAATATGCATAATTTATAATGTAATGTCCGTAACTTAGTCTAAGGTGTCACACAAATGTTGTAGAGCTTGTTATGTAATGTACTGATAATGAGATTATATTGATGAATGTGTGATGAAAGTTGGTGATGTTGAATGAATGTATGTCTGAGGGCAGACATTGTGTAGGATGACCGAGTATGGAATGTTAGAATTATGAATGAAATGAAACGTGTGGTTGAAACCGAATGAAAGGAGTGAGTGAAAGAGACAGGTGAACGAATGACAGATTGATTGAAAGGATGAAGGATTAGAATTTAGACGGAAGACTGTGCCGGTGTATTTTTATTTAATATTTTTAAAAAAAGTATGTTATCTTCTCCAACAAATAAAATACAGTGTCTGTCCACATTGCTCTAGTTTCTTTTCACATCACGATCCCACACTTATAAACTAAAAAAGAGGCCTATAGAAATCCGAGACAAAACAGTTACACATTGTTGCACTATGTCAAAATTATTTAAAACAAGTTAAACGTGTAACCCACATCAATATCAGCGAAATAATGTAAAGGAAATACATAGTGAAATGCGTGCGTAACAGAAGCAGATAAGTAGAACTCGTAAGTTATCATAAGTATTAATCTTTTAATTAAACATTCAATAACTATAATGCGGAGAATAATAATCCCTCTTCGAAGTTGTTCGCATAAAATTGGTACCAATTTGACTATAAAAACAGCGCGGCGTATGCTCAGTACTTTCTTGATTTTTTTGTGGTTTTCGTATAGTTCAACGCAGAAGACATTCGGGGCCATATATATTCCATTTCCCACAATATCACTTTGAATACGACTGAATGGCCATTTCGCAAAGCCAAATTTCGCTACAGTTACATAGTACATAACATAGAATAACATACCATACGCCTGTATTTCCAAAGGGTTACATAGTTCATTGTGTTTTTTTAATAATTATACATTAGTATACTCACTTGAGTGGAGAAGTCTTGTTGGCATCTAGAGCATCAGTCGCCGCAGCTTCTTTCTCTGGCTCTTCAGGAAAACTTAGCGTCCGTGAACAGCGAGATTTCGGGTTGGGGGTTACTACTAGAATAAAAAAAAAAATTTTCAATTCAACATCCCACAGTAGTAAATATTTTAAACGTACAGGTTTTCTGAACCTGGTTTAGTACTATTGTATACAGTTTTTTTTTCTTTTGTATACTCTAATATTCTTATCCATAAATGTCTGGATTCCATTTTCTATGATTACTTAATTGCAATTGCAATTTTTATTCTGACATCGTCTACATACAAAGCATCTTGAGAAAGAAATGGTAAAACTTGAACACAATAATTATGGTCAAATAAATAAAACTATTTTAAATAGTACTTACCATTAGGAAAAGCTAGCCTCTGTATCTGCTGCACGATCTGTGCGTCTCCTGCGAAGCTCTCCGATCGAGTGAGGATGCGCAAGTCCGAAGGGCTGTCCGGACTTACATGAATTGTCTGTATAAATAAATCATTATGTAAATGTATTACAATACTAGCAGCCCCACAAGTCTCGTAGAGGTAAAATATTTTTTTTCCCATGTAATAAGTGCCACTTATTGCCATTATCCGGGCGCAAAACTTATTTATTCAAGATAAACTAAAAGGTAGTGTTACTGCTACTTTTTTACCGTCATTTTTGCATTACAAACAGTCCCAAAACAGGCGCACTTCGAAACTCCTTCTTAAACATCGAGCTGCTATTGAGAATTTCATAGAAATCCCGATAACACTTTGTTCGAAATGGGAATCGAATCCAGGACCTTTAGCGTAGTAGTCGCGCTAACGACCACTAATGAGGCAGTTTGTTTTGGATTCACTGAAAATATAGTGTAATTTAAAAAATAGGTAGTCAATTTTAGTACCTGTCTTTTCTCGGGTATAGGGATGGGTGTACTCGATTCTTTGTTGTCCAATGAATTACTTCTCGGCCGTGCTGTTTCGCTTAAATCCGGATTGGACGGTATACCTGACGTAAAAGAATTGTGCAATTTTCTTAATTCTCCGTTCCATAAGAACCTTCCATAAAGTATTAGAAAACTTTAAAAAAATATAGAAATCGGTAAAGTCGTTTTCCAGTTATGGCTTGACAAAAGGGAAATAGGGATACATTTATTAAAGTATTAGTACCCGTTAAAGGGGTGATACAGGAGTTTTAAAACCGAAATGTGGTCTGATTACTTTTGTGTAGGAAGATGTATTTATTTATGAAAAATAGGGTATGGGTTGCATAGGAAAATTCGTTGAGTACGACGGGTAGAATCACCTATTTAACGGATGCAGGGTGACTAAATCGGCATCGTGTTTATAGATTTACCACTGCTTTTGTGGCAACTTCAGAAACATCAATATCGACCGTGCTGTATGATGCTATTGAAATGCTAGGCCCATTTCTGTTCTCCCTGCTTTAAGTAAAATATTTGAAAAACTCATGCTAAATCAAATGATAGCACATTTTCACGTAAATAAGATTCTACATAATGAGCAGTTTGGCTTCACGAAGGGTAGGTCAACGTCTGATGCAGGCACGAAACTAGTCTCTCATATTCTAGAGGCTTGGTAGGGATCACGGGATGCCATAGGTATCTTCTGTGATCTTTCCAAGGCTTTTGATTGCGTTGATCACAAAACGCTTATCCATAAATTAGAGTACTACGGAATAAGAGGGCTATCTTTGGAGCTGGTGTCTTCCTATCTTTCTGAGAGGCGACAAAAAGTGGGCATTAATGGAGTCACATCTCCCGGGTCTGTAGTTAAAATGGGGGTTCCACAGGGCTCTATTTTAGGCCCGTTCCTTTTCTTAGTGTACATAAATGACCTCCCCTATATGATGTCCGAGTTATCTAATATAGTTTTATTCGCTGATGATACTTCACTCATATTTAAGATCGATCGGAATGATAGCAATCTTTTTAATGTAAATAAGAGCCTTAAATCCCTATCTAACTGGTTTTCTGCTAATAATTTACTACTTAATGCTAGCAAAACAAAATGTTTAAAATTCTCATTACCAAATGTACCACAAGTTAAGACTAACTTAATGCTTGAAGGCAGCAAACTCGATCTAATCAACGAAACTGTTTTCTTAGGTATAACGGTTGATAGTAAGTTACAATGGGGCGCTCACATCTCAGCCCTATCTCGCAGATTAAGTTCCGCAGCATATGCGGTGAGGAAAATTAGGCAGATCACTGACGTAGCTACGGCTAGACTTGTATACTTTGCTTACTTTCACAGCATTATGTCATACGGTATTCTGCTGTGGGGATCAGCTGCTGACGTAGATTCGATTTTTATCTTGCAGAAAAGGGCCATCCGCGCAATCTACAATATGGGCCCTCGTGATTCCCTTAGAGAAGTCTTCAAGAACGTCAATATACTAACGCTGCCGTCACTTTATATTTTACAAAACATCATGTATATCCGCAAAAACCTGCATATGTTCAGCTTAAATAGTGACTTTCACAACCACAATACTAGAAATAAACATAAAATAGTGGTACCTAAGTTTAGATTAACGAAAACAAATAAATCATTTCTAGGGAATTGTGTGCGTTTTTACAATAAACTCCCAAAATCAGTCACCGATCTTACCGGCAAGAAATTTAAAAATTATGTGAAATCGGTCCTTGCGAAGAAAGCATATTATAAAATCAAGGATTACATTGACGATAAAAATGTGTGGTTTCAAAATACGGATGCACGTGTGGTCTCCCTGGCAGCCTGAGGTTATATTTTCACTCACAATATTTTTTGTATTGAATACCACTTTATATAAACAGGAAATGTAAATGTGAGTACATTGTAGTCATTTATGTCTGAGTAGTTTATAGTTATCATAGTTAATATTTCTGATGATGTGTAGTCTTACACATAGGTTATCTGTTTTAGGTTGACATTGCGTTCTCAATTGCTGAGAACCTTTTGTAATTTTAGTCCCGACTTCAGGCTAATTATGACATAAACCTCCAATGTCTTCACATTCTGTTATTGCCATAATGTACCTGTATACCAATACATATGTGAATGATGTAAAATATTTATTTTAAAAGAGTGTCCATGGAGTTTCTTGCCGGATTTTTCTCCATAGGATCAACTTTTTGGAACCGTGCAACTAGAGTCAATAACGTTTCATAAACGCTTGTAAAAGCTTATTTGAAATAAAAACATTTGATTTGATTTGATTTGATTCATTGGTCAGTTTTAAGAAGAAATTATAAAACGAGTGTTTTTTTATGTGATAACTGGAAAGGCGAGCTACCCTGCAAAACCAAAGGAATTGCAGATGCATTGCCGAGCCTATTTAAGGAAAAGGGAGGGGAAGGAGAAAAGGAGAAGTGAGGGGACTGAGGGAGGAACAGAGCCCATTCATGCTGACATTACTACTAAACCTTACCTGATATAAGTATTCCAGCGGCGGCGGAGATGGCATGTGTGTGTGAGCGAGAGGTGACAGCTCGTACAATGTTGCCGCGCTTCACGAGCGCCTCGAACGCGGACGAGCGCGCCTCCGCCTCGCGGTCACATGCTGACATATCAATACACATATCACTAATTCCATTACGTAGAAAGATACTTCTTTAAATTATTTTAAGGCTAAAATTTACGGCTATAACACATTCAAGGTACATGGCGGTAGAAATTGCGGCATGAACAATAACTTATTCACAATTGAATACTAAAAATTTTGCTTGAAAATGACTAGCGTGGTTTCTCGGCTTTTCTCTATTCTATTTATTTAATATATGTCTAAAATAAAAGAAGTATAAGTTATTCCTTATTATATCAGCTGTCTACCCAACCTGAATCAAAATCGGTCCAACCGTTTCAGAGATTAGCCGGAACAAACAGACAGACAAAATTTAAAAAAAAAAAATTAGTAGATGTATACATCCATATGCATTTAGTAAAAAGCGGTTATTTTAATATTACAAACAGACCCTTCAATTTTACATAAATACATACACTCGCGCCTTTTTGCCACAGGGGTAGGAAGTAACTATACACCGCCACTTGCTACGACTCTTGCATATGTCTTTCGTTTTTTTCACATTCACACATCTTTTCATACTTCAATTTTATTAATCTGTATAGATATAGATAACATAGTAAGCTAAGATACCTGAGTCTAAGCTAGTCCTGCTGTGTGCGGGCTCGCAGCTCGCTATGTTGGCGAGGCCGGCCAGCTCTGCGCCCTCGGCCACGGCTGCAGCCGACCTCACGCGGGGCAAGGTACTACTACCTACGAACATACAGATATACGACAATAATACATAGATATACCTACATAAAAGGAAAACAATGTGTTTTTATTTTATGCGATTACTCGGCAAACGAGAAGGCGAGCCACCTGATGATACGTAGTTCTCTGCAATACCAACGGAGTTGCCGAGGCTATTTAAAGAAAAGGGAGAGGAAGTAGAAAAGGTATAGGAAGGGACTGAGGGAGGAATTAGACCTCTGGTGCTCCACAAAAGTTTTTACTTAGGCAAAATCTTCCTTTTCTTTTTCTCGGTGAGTATAAAATATTCATAATTAATTTATGTCCTTATTTCAGCAGGTCTACGATGTTCTTGTAGGTCCACGATCATTAATATCTATGTTAGCAATTGGAAATCTAGAATTGTCCTGTTTCTTATAAAAGAAGCTAAAATATTTTTTTTGTTTTTTTTTTATATGACTGGATATTGATGTTGTCTTACTGCCAGCAGAGGTGGAGTTGAGCAGATTACGGCCGGCCCGTTGAGCGCCCGCCTTGCGGAACAACGCTGCACCCACCACAGCGATACGCAGCTTGTTCCACAGTAGCTGTGCTCCGCTATACAAACATACGAAAAAGGATTAGAAAAAGGTTACATTAAAGAAGAGTAAACAATACAGAATGTGTCTATCAAGACAGGCTATCTTCAGATACTAACAAAAATCGATTTGGGGGGAAGGGGGGCGACCAATTTTTTTCTTTGAAACATAAAAATAAAAACAAACTAAACGTGTATGCATTTTTCATTTACATGCTTACGTAATAAATATGAAACAGAAGGGAAAAAGTTGCCGATTCTTATTTTTTCTTTGACGAGGGAGGGGTTCAAAACTGGCATAATTTTTCTTACATAATAAATGAATGGCGCCTTCATTGGTACCGGCTGAAAATCAATACCCATACCATCTTACAGAGCACATGCCTCGTGGGAGATTTGGTCACTTAAGGACATCTTAAACTCTCTAGGAATTGAAATTGTGGAAGCCAGGGGGCGTCGTAACAGCTAGTTATGCATAGAGGTTCTTATAACAGACTGTGGTGACGAAATAAAGTACCTGGGCATATCCTGCGGCCAAGTGGCTTCCAACACACACCGGTTGTAGTACCCATACGTCAGAGCATTGGGTTGTAACCCAGCGCGCTTCATAAGGAACAGTAGCTGCACAGCCAACACTGGCAGCGAATGATTACCGCATAACTGCATCATTACGCGATAGCATACCTGTACAAATAAACATTTTGGTTCATTAAGATTTTTTGTTTGTTCATAGATTGATGAGAGATCTGTATTCGAAAATCAATTAGGAAGTTTCCTGTTGTTTGTTTATTAAAAATAACGATAGTTCGGTACTGAAAACTTCTATTTGAGTGGGTCTTTTATTTTCGCCACCGACTTCCCAAACTGTTTTAGACAAAATTATTTTATTATTTTTTGAAGGCGGTTTAACTTTTTTGTTAAAAGTAATTTTATTTTGTAATTTTTAGTGGAAAGTTTGTTTAGAAGTACTTGTTAGCCAACTAAACGCACTGCTCCAATAAGACAGCGATGTTTCGGAGTAAACGATAATATCATCGATGTAAACAAATTTTAGATTTTTGTTGATATTTTCAAAACTGCTTAACCGATTTCGATAAAATTTGAACGGGACCACCTCTGAAGTATGACCTACCAAACAAAAACAAAAAAACAATCATTAAAATCGGTCCACAACTGGCGGAGATATCGCGTAACAAACATACAAAAAAAAACATACAGACAAATTGAGAACCTCCTCCTTTTTGAAGTCGGTTGAAAATATTTAAATGGAGTTACAACATTTACAACGTTCCGAAATATAAGTTCTTAAACTTATGGAGGGGAGATTGAGAGGGGATGCTCTGTCCCTTTCGACAAAACGAGTTTCAGTATAGATTTTGTATGGCGAAGGAACGGTGTGACGTCACAAGGTGATATAAAGCGCTCTCTGTCAAGCATAAAATTAAAATGCTTGTAACTGCCTTATTTTTGAAACAATTTTAATTGTCTTGTTGATGTTTGACTGTTTATTGTTTTTTATTCATGGTGCCTACGCTTGACGCTAAGCTTGATGACTTGATGTTAAGCTTTACTGCGACCTGCGAAGTTTTTAAGTAGAATCTTACCTCATCACAAGGGACTTTTAATTTCGTAGCTCGTTCCAGTAACTCAAAGGCGGCTCTCAACGTTGCATGTTCCCGTCCTCGGCTGAGCATCATTCGACATGGTAGTGACAAAAAGTATAGCGAGTAACAAGCGCCTAACAAACACTTGGCCCACGCCTCCGCCGATAAACTCGCTTTGCGGGCTAATCTGGAAGCAATAACATGACATTAACACATACTTTAAAATTGAATATAAAAATTAAAATAAAAAAAACATTAAAATATTTATATTGCAAAATTGTAAGTTGTCGAAAGTTGGGAACTGTGACCGAAAAATAATGCCTTTCATTGTAAGCTAACATAACTGCTTACAATTTAACGCATTATTTTTCGGTAGATTACGATCTATCGAAGTTTAAACCGTCAAATTGTGAAATGGATTGCGACGGAACGCACCTCGAGCGCCGTCATAATTTGGATGTCAATCAAAACGTTAGTTGTCGAATGTTACTACGTTTACGATTTGTTGTTTTATTTTATTGTGATAGCTTATTTTTTTATAAGTTATTTATCGTATAGTGTACCTCTGTGCGGCAGCTATCTCGTGCTTGGTCCGCCTGGCCATGGGCTCAGCGTCGGTGAGTGACTCGGCGGAGTGCAGCGCGGCGGGAGGCAGCGCGTGCAGTGCCGCGGCGCGGGCTCGGCCTCCGCACCACACCATCACTTTCTCGTCCAGCTCGAACCGCGAGTACTTGTAAGTTGCCTCTGGAGAATTACTCCGCTTTATACTATCCTTTTTTAAATAGCTTGTACATACATACATACATATTGTCACGCTTGTATCCCACGGGGGTAGACAAAGACTATGGATTTCCACTTGCCACGATCCTGGCACACTACTTTCGCTTCATCTACATTCATTAATCTGTTCATGCATGACCGTCGGTTTAGGGTGCTCGGAACCTGGCCTTTTTTAAGAACATCCGCGATTTGGTTGCGGAACGTTCGCCGAGGTCGTCCCCTTCCAACTCGTCCAACCGCACTCGCCATTTATACTTGTTTCGTCAATCTCCGTTCATCCATTTTCTCTACATGACGAAACCATCTTAACATACCTTTCTCAATCCTTGTTACTACATCCTCTTTCGCTCCCTTATCTCACTCGTTTCTCACTCTGTCTTTCAGCGTAACTAGCTTGCGTAAAATAGCTTGTGCACTAGACAAAGCCTTCAGAGGCTGGTTTCAAAACAAATCTTTCACCGTCATGGACAAAAATATCGTGGCAAATCTTTATCCCAATTTACTTACGGTGGGCATTATGTTTTTTTTCATACATCTCATCAGCCGTCATCTCATAACTTAATCCTTGCGTACCATATCATCTTTCACACAATCCAGCCATCTTTTTTTGCTCTTCATATTTCTTGTAGCCCTTATACCTAATTATAGATGCATTATAAATATAATAAACGATTTGAAGAAGGTGGCTGGGAGCGGATGGATGCGAGCTGCCCAAGACCGGGATGGTTAGCGCTCTTTGAGGGAGGCCTACGTTCAGCTGTGGACGGCAATAGGCTGATATAATCTATAAGTTTTATCATCTGTACTAACAATGTTATATGTACAAACAATGTTACAATTTACAACATTGTCTTTGGATATGCTTTTGTTTTCATTTCAAATGTGTATATTTAATGTTATATAAAAAAAGGATAAAAATGTAAATGTGAGTACTATGTAGGTTAGCTCTACAATATTAAGATTTATAATACAAGTTTTCTGACAGCTTTGAGTGTTTCACATGACCTACGCAAATGTCTTGCTGATCTGGTATCGTCATGCGACGGATCGTTGAGCTCCCTAAAAAATGTTTGAGCTACACGAGGACTGATGTATGCGTGCCGTCAGTTAGGACAGGTCAACTCAAAGCTGTTATGGCTCTTTCTTCAAAAGGCCTGTTCAGATTTTGCCCTACATTGTAAAACTCGCATACCTATGATATAACCATTGTCTGGACTTTAAAAGAGACCATGATTCTCTGAGTTTGTTTCGACATTTCTTCTCAGAGGTCGTCAGATAGGAAATGTCGACGCCATCTAGTTTAAAAAAGAAATATGTAAAAGAAAACGACTTGTAAAAGTGTCTTCAAAAGATCTATTTACAGAAATAAATATCATTTCATTTCATTTCACTTCATTTAATGATGTTGATGGTGGTTTAATAAACAAGCTTTCGCCTGCGGCGTCGCTCCGGTAGGCAAATACAAGCAGAGAACAAATTAGAATTATTTCAGTAGTTATTGCGTCAACTCCTTATAAACAGACAAGGATACTAAAAATCACTTTTTTGGGTTTGGGGACATTTACATACCCACTTGTTTTAAAAAAATATATATTCTAGATACAGAATCAGTTTTTTTTTATGATAGTATAGATACAAAATATTGTATAATCTAAAATAAGTTTTTAGAACTTACCAGGATCAGGTGGATCAGGAGGCAATACAAACGCGGTCCTTTCAGACGCATTACTAGTATCCATTCCTAACAGTTGCTCGTCACCAGCAGCAACCCGCTCGATGCACTCGTCGAAGAACGTGAGTCCTTGATCCGGTTCGTACACGAATGATCGCTCTTCTATGAAACGAGTGAACATTTGTGTACGCATCATCAGGCTGTAGAATCGTTGGTGAGTCTGTAGAAGTTAATGGAAAATCTAGTTTAAACGTTACAATACGCACAATGTAACAGACTCGGAGTTGTTAGTTAGTTGGGGCTAAGTTTCTTAAGCTTTTTAGATAGTTTTGAGAATAAAACTTTTTATAGCATCTGTACTACCCATGGAGAATAGAAAGAAGCAGAGATGCCGCAAGGGTAATTCTCTTTAGACACTCTCGGGTGACAGGGGGACCAGCCCATGATGGAAAACCCGCCCGTAAATCCATCTAGTGGTGAATGGAATTATTACAATCAGAATGAACTAGTTATTTTTCATTTTAGTTCGCCTATTCGCCACTATGGCGTAACAAAGCATGATACTTTGATCCGGAACATTCTATATAACTAAGCCTGTCCGAAATTATCCGCAAGTGGTTTAGCAGTGTTAAATTTTAATAGAAAGAGTTTAGCACATGATTACTTGTTCAGGAGTGTGTATATAAGAGCCAACTTATTTTTTATTTCTTGAACAACTAGTATGTGCGTTCCTACAGGTAAGACGTAGATCTAAAGCATTGAAAAAATATGCTTACCTTATCCCTGGACCGAAGAAACGCGTCCATATGAAACAGTGCGTGTGGATCCGTAGTACCGACCGTAGGCGCCTTAGTAATAGGTATGAGATAATTCCGATATCCTTGTAGTGTCACCGCCATGAAACGCAGGAACGCTTCTTGGATTTTTAGCTCTAGAGCTTGCTGAAAAGTAGAAGGTATTAGAAATTGTACTGAAATTATCTGGTGACACTGTTCAGAAAGCCGTGATAGAAATAATTCCTTTCTATTCCACAGCCGCCCAAGAAATTAAAATTTCAATTATGAAAAATTGATTTTGGTGTTTTAACATGGAACAGTGATGAATGGGCGGGGTTCCAAGTGAATTAGTTTTATTGTGAGTGAGAAGTAAAGATAAAAATAGGGGAGAGTAAGGTACTTACAGAAAAAAAGGGAAGGAAATGAGTAACTACAGAGGTAGAGAGATTAAAGAGAGTATGTAAGTGAAAAGCGGAGGGGAAGAGAAGTTGAATATTAGGAATGGGGGAAGAGACAACAGTGGTATGGCTGTTTCTCAAGTGATTTCAAACGTCACGGTAAGGACGAAAAACCAGTACCTCTTTTTTCCTTTTCTGAAAATCTCTGTCTAAACTTGTCGTCGGTTCTCCATTGTATTTAGCTTCACTTGCATGATGAACTGGCGAGGCTAAAACGATAGACATAAACTGATCAACCGATACCATTATTGCATGCAATACATAATACTATCCTCATGCAATAATCGCTGGCTAAAGTTTCTTCCTTTGCGACTCTGACTGTACTTACTAACCTGGCCTTATATTTCCGTAAAGTAAATCTAGAGTCTGCCGAAGCGCTCTGGCTTGGCGCTTCGGCAGTAATTTGAGAGATATATGTCGTTGGGATTCACATATCTGAAACAAAAAAAAAACAACGTAAACATTGTCTCTTGGAATATCTATGCAGCAAATTGAGACCGAAAAACAAATGAAAAACACCACAAAAAAGGAAAAAGTAATTCTAAATATTGTCTCTTTACAGTTTATACAATATTTAAATCTAAGAGTCGTTGCGTTGGGGGACCGCTAAGATCGATCGGTCTTTTTTTCTATGAAACTTACAACATTCTTCTTTCTTCGTGTCCTGTGTGACATAAATATTATGTGTCTATCTCATTACTTACTGTAATATTGTTGGTGTCTAAATCAACACAAGTGACATCTGGTGGGGGCTCGTATAAATCAAAAAACCTCGAGTCAACTCCGATTAGATACGGCAACGGAGCGTGTAATACTTCTGCTAAACCTGAAACACAATTTTGTTTTAGTTAGAAGCTTTTTAAGAAACTACGTGGCATACGAAAATTTGCCTAACGTACACTTACCTAATGGACATAATGGTATGTAAGGGCATTGCCATTTAAACGGGAATAAAAGACTTGAAACTGCTTCCGAAACAGCTGTTAATGTGTCAGGCCTGTAAAAATGTAATTAGATATTACGATGGAAGGAATAGAAAAGGTATGTGAGTTAGTAAAAATAAATGAAGTCTTAGCATACTAAAATTGTTTATCCCACCACTTTAATACAATAGTTTAACGGCGACTATATTACCACGATTATGCATAAATATACCTATAAAATGGGCATACGTTTGAAGAGGAAAGGGGGAATCTTTCACTCAAAATATTATATACAAAAGCGAAAGTACATATGTATTTACCGTTATATTTTTATTAATTTAAGCGATTACTTGGAGGAATATTAATAATAATGTTGAATTTGCTTGAAACTTGGTCAGTTTACCGTCCTTAGTATAAAATAATTAGAATCAAAGAGTTTCAAATACTTCACCTACATGTTTCGGCATGCAAAATATAATGATATCTCACCTGAGCGAGTGTATAAGTACTTTTTGTTCAGTGATTGCTAATGCTAGTACTAATAAACAGTTGTCGGGTCCCAAATTGAGCAGTAGTTGTCTAAAACTCGCGCCACTGCGCACGAGTGGCTGGTCGTCGCGCCGCGTCACTATTACACGATCATGCTGGTTTGTTGGTGATAGCTGACAGAAAAGATACAATCATTTTAATTAATTGGCTGGATATTTTTTTTATACAACTACGGAAAACAAGCATGCGACCCGCATGATGGTAATCGGGTAATGTAGCCTGTGGACGTTTGCAATATCAGGGGTCCCTGACCTTGCAGAAAGAGAAAGAGTGGGGAAGAAGAAATGGAGAGGGAAGCGGATTGAGGGAAACTGTGCCTTCAGTGCTCTACATTCACTACAGTATGCAAATTGATACTTGACATCTATATTATGTGGAAAGGTAGTACTTAACCGGTTGCGCCGACCCATTCATGCCAGTGAGACACTACTACCTATCAAATTAGTACTTAAATTTTCTAGTTTCCTATCCGAACTACAATTAAGCAATTTTAATTTATGACTTTATAAGAGTAAGATCTTACTTGTAATAATATTCTTGGCTCGGGAAACGGTACTTCTTCTAATAAGTGTGTTATATACCTTTCAATTGGTATATTTAAAGGTTCCTGACTCCAAGACATTTCCTGTAAAAATATAACAAAAATTAATACAGAATTCTTTGTGATTTCACAACTTTCTAAAATTTGATTTTTAACAAACCTACCATAATTATCTCCTTGAAACCCCCAAAACGTAGGGATGTGTACTAATGTACATCAAGAATTATTAGGTCCCATGAAATAGGAGGCGAGCCTATTGCCATTAACCAGGACACAAATTCAGACCCTTAACTGCTACCGAGAATCTGGTAGAAAATTCCAATAAAACTGCTTGAATGCTGCTTACCTGTGTACCAGTACCACTAGCGTACCAGTCACACTCATGGCCCCTAAGGTGATGAGGCGGTTTCCATTATTTTTTTATTTAACATAAGCTTTATGAAAATATAAAATTAATTAACTTTAACCTTTAACTTAGTTCTGCGGGCCAATATTATATAGAAATTAAAACAAGCTATTACAGAAGAAAATAAAAATCACTTACTAGTATATACAGCAACCACCGCTCAAATGTATCGCTGAAAGGCCATCGGGACAATAAACAGATGCACTTGATAGCATACACCGAGTGTGTACTATGTGATACACCTTCTCGCCACCCGAGCAGCTCCATCTGGTATTCTGTGAGCTGTGTATGAGGGTAGCTCTCGTAAAACGTTACTGCTGAACCATATACCTGTAATATAATAATGAGTCATTCATTTAAAGGGGCGGTAGCCTACTGGAATTGCGATCATGTGGTTACCAGTTCGAAACTCACCTATTACACTACCGACGTGAGTCGTAACACAATCCTTTAGCTTAGCAAGAGGGTTTAACGAGATTACTATACCTACTCCATTTGGTTAGGTATTTAACTAAAGGAAACAAATCATAAAAAAGGTTCTTTTATAGGGCCATTTTTGATCTTGAAACAAAACGTAACCAAAATAAATTATTTAATCATTCAAAATAATTTTCCTTTTCTATATTTTACTACTTTGTTTAATATTAAATGGTAATTATTAATTCTTAAGCTTGCGACCAATAAATAAATCAAATCTGATAATTATGTCATAAAGTATTGCAATGTGCCTACTAGAAAGAATCTAAAAAGACAGGAAATCAAAACATTTTTCTACATAATAGACTTTTGATAACTCGAAAAAATTCAGAAGTAGTAGCGCGAGGAAGCGCGGCAAAATAATTAACCGATATTATACTTAGTCGGGTAACCAGACACCATTCGTAACAGTTTGTACTTTCGTTCGTTTTTGTGTTTCTTTTGCCGTAAATTGTATTAATTAGTTATTGTTTTGTTTGTTCGTTATTTTTATTGATTGTTAGTTGTGTTGTTATTAAATTCACTCCCAATTCATAAGATACCATTGTAATAAAGGTTGAAGAGCCCTGAACGCTGCCATTTTTATTGTTTACCTTTAGTTAAGTACCTAACCAAATGGAGTATAGTCATACTACTATATAAACTAAACTAATACTTAAACTGGTTTTGTATAGGTTGACCTGTAGCCGTGTGTACTCATCTAATCCTAACCTAACAAAAAAGTTTTTTTAAAGCGTAAATCACACGCTTTCACGCCTAAATCGCTGATCCGATTTTGATTCTTTCAGCATAACTGTGCAGGGGATTCATTATTCCCCTTTGTCGAGTACATGCGTCAAATTTAAATTTAATATGAAAAATCAGAGAAAATTTACCTTATAAGTAGCATCCGCAACAGTCAATACAAAAGTAGAGAAAACAGGTTTAGGCATCGCCGCGTTGTTAGGCCATAGTTCTAAGGTCGCACCCATCGGCAAACAGAAGAGCGGGACTGATGTAGGAAACAATAAGTTGCGTCGTTCTACCGTCGGATACCTGAAGACAGAAAAAAACAGTGTAAAATTATTATTGTATCTACAAACACTACGTGTATTAAAAAAATAATGCAAACAAATGATACTTGAGTACGGTGGTAGATACACCTCTGTGATTGCTCACTTTCGATATTAATAAGGTTAAAAATTGTGAAACGCAATTAAATTAGGTATATATTATCTTTGTCAAATGAATATTAATTTATTCGATTAATTAAATTAATTAATTTTATTTTGATCTCTCCTCACTTACAATACTGACTTCTCAAATTCATGCCTATAACTGCACAAGATCTAATCGTAATAATGAAGGATAACATTGTCTCATTATCTGGGTGACCAAAAGTAAAAGCTGTGAGAAGCGGTCTTTCTCAGGACACGAACGAAGCTGCTTATTCATTAGTAACAATACACAAACACTGTGTAAGTAGTAACAACTTTCTATTATTAACTTTGTTACACTTAAAATAATGTAAACCTCCTTTGTATTGTGTAGGACAATATGAATAATGGGTTGAGTGACTAACCTCTTTAGAGTCAAGGCTAGCTCTTAGATTAAAATAACTAGATTATATTGCTTCTCTGATAAAATCTGATTGTTATTATCTCGTCTGTTAATGCCAAGAACGAGTAATGTCGTAAACAATTGAATTATGGATCTTAACTTTCATAATAATATATCACGAGGACCGTTTGTACAGTCGACAGCACATCAGGTTATACAAAACTGTCAAATTTCTCCAAATCATTTTTAGCTTTAAAATGTTGGTTATTCAAGTTATTCGTTAAATTTTAATTTTAAGTTCAAAATAGCCTGAGAAAAAATTACATTTTGTGGTAACCTTATTTGCTGTTAACGCTCGGGTGCCTGGCAAGCTATTTACTTCTGGTATAAGCTGACTTTGCATTGTATATACTTTCCGTATAATGAGGGATCTGTCTATACTGTATATATAGAGCTTGAAGCTTAATTAAAAACCAAAACCAATATTTTATATCTTATCTAAGCCATATAAAATATCAAACCATCAGTGTTCATAAAACAAGAACTAACAGTTATTTTAGTGAAGGAAAAATACGACCGCGGGCAGGATTCGAACCTGCGTCTTCTGGTCACATTTTTAATTTACGTCTTTGAGGCGACGTCAGTGACATCTGTTGAAAATGTGATTCTCAACCGACATGACATGCTTTACAGCAAGTACGATGTCGTACGATGCCACCTTACCTTTTAACTATCTTTTTGTATTTTTTAGGCATTTTCCATGCAAAGATTACTAAGTTATTTTAGTGAAGGAAAACGTCGCCGCCGTTTGACGTCACCTCAAAGTCGTAAATTAAAAATGTGAAGGCAAATTTCGACATGGCGGGTGGGGGTCGCGGTGGCTTAGCGGTCATAGCGTCTGGTGTACTTAACCAGAAGACGCAGGTTCGAATCCTGCCCGCGGTCGTACTTTTCCTTCACTAAAATAACTTAGTAATCCTTGCATGGAAAATGCCTAAAAAATACAAAAACAACTAACAGTTTCTTATGCAAAATGTGTTTATGAATTTTATTTGTTTACAAGCAACACAGCGCAGTTGTTACAATAATTGGGTTAAAAACAGTTACAGTTTTCAATTCAGACCAAAATTAATAGCTGATTAAAGTGGGTAAAAACGGTATAAAATTAACATCGGTCCGTTTTAAAGCGTTAATTAATGACGCACGCTGTGAACATTATAATTAGCTACTGTTTTACAAATTAAACATTTTAGGAGATCCTTTAATGATGGAATGCTTTACTCAAATGTTTGGCACAAACATACCGGCTTTTGTAAGCGAATGAACGCTTGCGATAGCATTTTTTCTAAAGTTGCTTTCGGCCAGTCTTTTCAACATTATGAGAAAAAATCCACGAATATGATGCGGTTCCACCGGAAAAAACGCAACATATTATCTTATATATCGGCCGTAGACACGTATGTACACTATTATTCAAACGACGCCACGGACAACTTAGTTAGCAGTTTTCACAAACCGTATTTATTACGTTGCCATGCTATAATAAAAATTAAGTGATAAGATGTAGACAATAACTGAGAGAAATATTGAGAACTATGCTGGTGATAGAAGAAAATAACAAACTATACTCACCTTAAGTAAAAGAGAATAAGGATAATGATTAAACGCCTTATTCCAAAAAGGTTATTATGTGCCTATAGCGAGTATTATCTCAAGTGCCATCTCAGTTTATTGACATCAAAATGGCGAATAAAGGTTTTATGTATATAGGTATATTGTAGTGTCATTAGCAAGGGTCGGAATTTTTGTAATAAAAAAAGATCTAATTAGTGTTGTGTTCCAAGTACGTAAAAAAGTTTGACAAGACTATATCGATCATTTCAGATAATCGGGAACTTTTTAAAATGCGATGAAACAAGCCCTAAGTATATCAATCCCGAGATTAAAAGGCAAATCCATGTTAGGATTTCATTTGACGTCATTTGGTATTTAAAAACTGTACCTATTCCGACGCCTGGTCATAAGTGAATAAAGCATACGTAAGAATTTGAAATTATGTCAGTAGATAATAACTAAATATACTGAACCTACTTTAAAAGTCAGTGGCGTAGCGTGCCTTGGAGAGGCCCTGTATCAAAATTAGTTGGGGGGGCCCAAATGAAGGGTAATGATTTTGGGCATGTTTTTTTATAACCTCCCTTTTCTGTTTACTTTTTTTTTACACGTTAGGGGCCCCTGTAGCCCGGGGGCCCCGTATCATTGATACGGCGGTAGCTACGCACCTGTTAAAAGTACTAAAATATCGTATAGTCGCGATAATTACCTGAACAGTACATCTGGTTTGTAGGCAATTAGTGGTGGACGGTTCATTGACTTCTTGTAGCAGAGAAACACATCACTGCCCATTAAACCTGCAATTTAAGTATATCTTTAAAGTATTTATCTAGTAAGAAAAAACTCATTAGCTTAGTGGTCCTAAGCGACTGTTACGCTATCGCTAGAGGTTCTGAGCTCGATCCCGAAATCGAGCAGTGTTATTGGGTTTCTCTATGCAATTCTCAGTAGCAGCTCGCAGTCTGGATTTGTGTGATCACGCCTGTATTCCCCGAAGGGTTAGGCAGAGGTGTACTAATGTACACCCACATTTCGCCGGTATGTTTAGGTCCCATGTAAACGGGGCGAACCTGTTGCCATTAACCGGGCACAAATCCAGGCTGCAAGCTGCTACTGAGAATTTCATAGAAAAACCCAATTACACTTTGCTCGACTTGGGGATCAAACCCAGGACCTCTAGCGTAGCAGTCGCGATTAGGACCACTAGACTAATGAGGCTTATAATATTTTTATGAGAAGATTCTGATTTTAATATGTGTATTTGAGAAATGTATCATAATCCTGTGATGCTCTGGTCTTCTAGCATTGTTATGCTGAGTTTCAAGAATATTAGTTTTTTAGTTAGTTTTAAAAGAATACCAAACAGACAGATAATCAATATTACTTTCGCAATAACATTGGTATTGAACAATGATGTCTATATTAAGATAAGTTAATAAACTGATAGGGCTGAATATGTAACAGGATTTTGTAATGTAGTAATTGTCATTCGATTATGTCACCATTAGGTCATACTGTATAATTTCAGATAAGGAATAATGAATGCAATTTTACCTTGCATGCACACAGTGATACGGGAGTACGAACGCGTTAAAAAATAAGGCTATTTCATTACATGATTTAAGTGTTTAGCCAAACATCACGCCTATTCCCCAAAGGGACTACTTTGCTTAACATTTAAACTTGGGGAATCTATTTTTCCACATTTCATAATACTAAAACTTGTTTCGGTATCGGGTCCAATATAATTACGTTCAAATATTTGACAGTCAGCATTATCTTAACTACTAAAGAAATTAAACTGTATCTAAATGCTACGATGTGATTAGGATGTGATAAAATTCCTGTTAGAATGACAGAACTGGTTTGTACTGTGTTCATTCTGAAAAAAACCTTGTGTCATTGAGATATGCTTTAATTTTCTTAGTTGTTCAGATCATACAATAGTTCAGATATATCTCATGTTGACTGTATACACGGCTACACATCAAGCTATACAAATCCAGTTTAGACTGACCTCCAATTGTAAAGGTCTTCCGTACGATTCAAGACCAGCCTATACTGGTTTTGTATAGCTTGATGTGTAGCCATGCGTACAAAAAACAAAGCAATGTTAAAAACTAACTCTCACCTTTATTCAAATTCTTAGGGATCATACAAAAAGCGTGCGGTGGGCATTCTCCTTTACTTGCAATGATGACACACACGTCCACTACCACGAGTGCGTTACAAGGCGCCCCAGTGTGCGCCCGTCTGTACGTAATGAAGGTTTTAGCCGTCGAGTTATTCACGTTAGCAAGACGACCACCGGCTGACACTAACACCATCTCTGCGTCAGCCATGAGACGCTCTTTGCCTTCGTACATGACACCTGGACAAAAGATTTAAACCATACTTATAGATTAAGGTTTAGTTAGGGTCAAGATGAACATTAAAAACGACGGACGAAACAAAACAAAATGTATAGAAATTAGGTTTATGAACGCCTCATTTACCAAATCTTTAAATAGGATATTTGATTGGTGTTCGATTTAGTGAAAATAAAAAGCTTAGCCAAATTATAATATAAGATATAAGCGTTTAAAGGTTTTGGTGGAAATGGGAATTTATATGTATCGCGAGGTGAGGCTAACGTAACGTCACAAGTCACTGCGCGCGTATGTTCTGTCTAGCAGAGTGGCGAATTTTTTTAAATATTTGCCGCCAGTAGGCTATAAATGTATGCCTTAACGTACCAAAAAATGTAGACGAAAGATATTAGCCCATTTGCCACCCTAGGCTACAGCCTACTCAGCCTGTTGGCAAATTTGCCACTGGTCTAGCATGAAATTAAAATGCAACTTGAATTACAACTATAACAACTCGTAAAATTAAATTGCAACTTCCTTTTTTTAACAGATTTTTATTTTGTTTTGTTGATCGTCTCCATTTATGGTAAACATTTTCAAGAAGCCATAAAAATAATCGGTCAGCTTATTATCATTTTGATCCATTCTGTTTCCGTTCATTCATCGATTCTAATGCTTCTTTGTAACTTAATATATGTATAAAGTGTATGTGAATCGTTTGAAATTTAAAATACCACTAAAGACAATATAAGTAATGAGTCACATTTTTGTTGTTATTGGGGTGGATCTAATGTGGCCTAATTGAATATCTGAGTTAAATCACAAACAAATTAGAAGCTATTAGGTATATTTCGTCTAAGATGTTTGTAAACATTTTAAACAACTTGGGAACCTATTATTTCTAGATTTCAAAATACTAAAACCTATTTAGCTATCGGGTCCAATGTTATTACAGTCAAATATTCGACAATCTTGTTATAAACGTCACGAGACAGAATATCATCAACATAAAAAGTCAATATAGTTAGCTACAAAACATCGAACAAGAAATCATTGCAAAAACTACGAAATCACACCGAATGAACTGGGCGTGGTAATGATAAAAAATATCACAGTGTGAACAAGCCACTGTTCCATAATCTGATCGAACTACATAGAAGGTACCCTTTATCGCTATCTGATATATAATACTACGTATCTATGTTAAAGAGTTAACCTACTTTGCGTATTTGATGGATTTACTATAAGTATTATGTGTGATGTCACAACAGTGAGTATTTTTCTTGGCCAGATAACGGTGGATCTAAAAGACCTAAGTATCTGGTTTTTGTGTGGATGATTAATGTCACTCGAGTCTAGTTACTAGACATTTGCCATATTATAATGAAGCTGATTTATATCGATGTAGCAGCTAACCACATTTTTGTCTGAAAGATCAATGACCTGATTTTGATAGAGTTGTTTGTATGAAAGCTATTTCAGAAAAGTTGTGGTCAATAAAACTTGTGGTGTGTCTTATCGTGTAGAAAACAAAGTCTGTACGCCTTCACATAAATAAAATTCGTTTCCAACCAAATGGGTAGGGCGGAGGTCCAGATCATTTTGTAGATAAAGCAATTTCTTTAGCGATACTAAAGGTTACATCTATATTTAAACTGCTTAACATTAATAGTAGTTATATACCCCTACACAGTAGTTATTGTATGTCCGCTGGCTCTACCTGAGTAAACATTAGCTATAGGGACTGCATTATGCGGTCCTTTTGAAATCTGATTGTTTTTGGCTTTAAAAAAAACTTATTATTAGTCCATGGTCTGAATTATTATAGAAAAACTCATCAAAATCATGTCAATTTTTAAAGTTAAAGGGTAGCAAATATTCTTACACAAATTATATTCGTATGACAGGCACAGTCTAGTTAAATCTACAAACACCTTCGAACGGATGTTTTATATGCTGGGCTAATCCTATATATAGAAACGGTTAGTTTTAGCGTTATCGAAGTACCTACGTTTCCGTTCATGAATAATTTTAAATATTAATGTAGGCAGGACCCGACCGAATACACAGTGTTAACTGGAAATACTCGAATGCAAAGTTGCTCTTTTCAAAAACTAAATAAATTGGAATGCTAACTAGAAAATTACTTGGCTTCATCTACCATATTTTGTGCCATTGCCGGGCACGGGTCTCCTCTCAGAAAGAGAGGCATTAGGCTATCATTAGAGTAAATTATAATATCATCATCACTGTCCGAAGTTCTTAACCTTTTCCCTTTTAATATGAGTGATGTGATTGAATTGCAGTTTTTTCCGACTAGCGTTGATTTCGTCTCTCTAGTTTCAACAGATGCTAAGGCTAGTTTTAAAGAAAGGAGTAGTTAAATAAACATCAACAATTGTAGATTGCCATCGTGCATATTTTTTGTTAAATTAGTGCCGTGTCTGATCGTAAAATATATTTAAGAAAAGATTGTTCTTATTCCTAGATTCTAGTCCCTCGTTTATTGTTGGAGTGATTGGTTTGATTTGTTGAACGTAGGCGGTTAAGTGTGCAGATGAATATCTTTATAACGTTCCTTGTTGTGTATTCCTTTGCATGTTGCTAATCATTATTTCAATTCGCATATGTAGGCCATAAATGGCCGTGATTATCATTGATTTAGTCTAATTAGCATTAGTCCTCTAGTTCCTTTTAAGTTTCTAGTAGTAAATGCTGCGTACCGTAAACATCTCATTCACATAAGGCGAAATACTGAAACGACAATCAATGTGCGAGTTCCATTTTCATAATAAATAGTTAAAATGTTGCCCAAAAATTTCATCGGTGTTTCTGTATTAAATGCAAAAATGCAGTTATTTCCCTGAAAACCTTTCAATTAAAAATGGATACTGACTTTATTTTAAAGTGTAACCAATTTATTCACAGTAAGATATAAAGAGACATTTCCATTTATGTAAAGTTGACACATCTATAAAAGGCATGTAAAGAACAGTTGTATAAAATCATACTATAACGTATCACTAGCCTTGCAGTTGTCTGACAGATGTGGCCGTGTAAATACGACGGAACTTCACGGAACGTATATTGCAGAGCCCATTAGTAATTGTTAGTAAACTTACCGATATCAACAAGTGGTGGTCGATCCCTGCCTCTTCGTATGCAGAGATAGCATTCTGGTGATCGCATGGACCCATGATTTAGGTCTGCTTGTAAGCCTGTTGGTGTTAGTTCTAGGACCTCGAAGCCGTTAGGCACTGTCTCTTCCAGACCGGGGAATATCACACCTGTAACAAAATAGCGTTTAATGCCTACTAGCTTTTACTTGAACACTGCACATTATGAAATCAGCTGTTCTGTAATGTTATGATAATCGTAATTTTTTATAGCAATTGCTATTGTTTTGCGATAGAAAACAATACTTGAAATCAAATCGAGCATACCTAATGTCAAGTTCATTCTGCATAATACCAAGTTCATTCTGACTTTATTAGCACAGGCGCTAAAAATATAATGTATAAATAATACGTTATTGTTTGTGTATGTGACATTTGTGTCTGTAAAAGCACCCACACAGCGATGACAAATCCAACAGATATCGAATCCAGTCCAAACGCAGGCTCTGAATCACAGGGTAAACATAAAAATAACTACTGGCGTTATGTTGGGAGAGAATTTAGCCCGTCAAGCGGCATATTGTAGACACAATGCAAAATCTATTGTTATGTCCTCATGAGGAAACTGTATGCATTGACGGGTCAACTGTTTATTAGGGGAATAAAACCAACTACTTATATACAATATTTATTTCGCCGGTAAAGTTAAAAACAAACAAACTTGCGTGCCAGTGTGCATATTTGTACGCAAGTCCCTAGCTACGTTGTTATCAGAAAAAAATGTAACGTAATAGCTCGGAAAAATTCACTCGAGAATTTCAATGCTACACGAGTTTTTTTTTATAAAATTCGATGGTCTTTGCGACAAAGGTTGTCGTTCTTTCTTTGTTTATTTGTTTTTATTGGAATTTAGCTCTACTTCCTCCAAATTTGGCCTTCGTTTCTTTGTAGTTACTAATATTATTATTGTAATTGGTAGTAGGTACATTGTAATAGCAGAGCAACGTGTTCTTGTTGAGTGGATGTTGTTAGAAGCGACTAATGTTTTATTAGAGAATGCGTAGTAACAGAAACTAGCAACTGTAAGTTACGTGAAAGTTGTGTTTCTAAACGCACCCGCGATTAAGGATTAAATCCAAGTGTTGGACAAAATTTAATTATATTTTTTTAAGCCAATTTGGACCATTGCCGCGAATGTAGAGTTCGCCATTATTATGGAAGAAGATTAATGCGCCCTATGTTTTCGCATAGTCATAACATTATAGGATTAGCCAGTCAGCAGGCTGATATCTAGGATGGCTACCCAAGGTGGCGATCACTTACTTGCTATGGCAATATCTGACTTTTATATCTATGCGGACTGATTGAAATAAAAAGATCAGATTTTTTATTTATCACTGTGTCTGACACGAGATCTTATTTACTTATTCTGTGACTACCTATAGGGATAGGGGAGGCAAGTGTTGTTTTACTCGGTACGAGTCCGACATAGGTACTCTGCAGCCTCCCCAGGAGGCAGTCGAATTTCTGTACTATGAAAAAAAAAAGGTAAAATATTGTCGAACTATGTAGATCCATTTTTTCAAGCTCCGCCGCAGTGTAACGTTACAATTTTTTAACGAAGCTGTGTATAAGTAATGTAAACATTCATTATCTATGACGGGTAGACTAATTAACAATTCATATCCAAAAGAATGCGCATGCGCCTTACGTCACACAAACAATGATGCTTTGTTGACCCGAGTAGGTACAATATATCTAAAGGTTTAAGTGGCAATGAACTCAGCTTGTGGTTCGTTCGATGCATCAATGGTGTCAATAAGTGAGCCCAGACAGGGGGTCAAATGAACGTGACCCTTTGTTAAATAATCAACTGTTTATGGGGGCATGTAACAAAGGAAGAAACCACACATAAAATCGAGATCGATAGTTATCTTATCGAATGACCACACTAACTGCAAACTACGGCAGATTTGATGTCACTTGATAAGTCTTATCATTCTCAGAATAATATCTTAGATGAAAGAGTTCTTTATTTGGGCACCAATATCATTCTGTATTTACATACCTAGTAATATGTATGTATTTTATTTACGTTTGGTGGTAAACATGCGTAAGTGCGTCACGTAACGTTACGCTTTTGAACATTACGTAGTATGTAGTATCTACTGTTAAACATAATTATGTCCGAAATAAGAAACATTCGCAAAAATAAACAAAAAAATATATATTTCTTTTTAAAAACGTTGTTTACTTGTTACGCCAGTTAATCTTTCAGCCAGTTTTATGCTAGTGTGATTTACTAGTGAAAGCAACTGGTAAGCTAGGTAACGCAATCCACTTTAACGATTTATATCCGATATTAAATTTATTAACATCTTTTTTATATTGTGGAAAATCACTTTTCCTTTTACCTAACTTCGATGCCATTGGATGCATGATATATCCCCGGAACCTGACCAGTCTGTTGTTGTCTAGAATAATCGCTGGACCCCTTCGAGACTAGGTCTCACCTATTATCCCACTGAAATGTTATTGGGGCCATCAAGTAATTCGCGTTATATGGAATTAATCACCGTCACACCTGTCCTGTGTTACATAAATAAGGTAATACATAATAGCCTGAGGTAGGCACAATGTTTATCAAAATACGGCGCTGATTCATTGGGATGAATATAGGTATTTCGGATGCCTTTCCTTAACAACGATCTAGGAAGGTCGCCCAATGAAGTTGTTAGCTTATCAGTTTATTTTTAACGTATTTAATACGTACCTAAACGTGTTTACAGCGGATGGTTTGATGATAACTGTTAATGTTTGTTTTGTTTATAAAAAAAAGTTAGCTGAGTAGTGAAGTGTACTAGAACTGAAAATCTGTAATAGGCTCTCTGTTTCCATAATAAATTCTGGTATAATTATATCTCTGTCATGCTAGAGGTCCTGGGTCTAATTCCCTTGTAGAAAAGCAGTGTTATTATTAAAAAAACTGAATTTTCTGTTTTTTTTAATTCTGTTTGAATAAGTTCGCCCTTATAACATGTGACCGAAGCATACTAGCGAAATGTTAGTCTACGGTAGTAGACCCCTCTGTCAAACTCTTCGGGAATGCAGGGGTGATGACGCAGATGTACCTATTCTTAACTGTAGATTTTCTATGTTGTAAATGAATAAACAATTAACTGTTAATTTATCTACCTATCTCAGATTTACAAAAGTAGCAAGTTATACCTGTTTGTAAGCTAAGAAAATAATCATACTAGACTTTCGGCAGTTCATGATATTTTAAAATAATAGTAGATTAACCAAAAACATTAACAGAATATTTTTTTAGGGTTCCATACCTCAGGGGAAATAAGGAAGCCTAATACGATAACTATATTGCCCGTCTGTCTGTCTGTCAAGACCATTTTTCTCAGGAATCAGTAGAGGAATCAAGCATAAAATAATAAGAAAATCGTAATAACCGGCGTCAAGTTGCTATCCAGTTTCTAGATAAGGATGGTGTCCCAGATGTCTAAACCAGTTTTGCTCATTAGGCAATCAATCGGCAAATATATCTATATCTATGTATCTTGAACTTGTAAGACTTTCACAAAATATTTTAACTTGTTTCCATAATATCTTAAAGGTACATTGTAAGTTTATCTCGCAAATTACTTGAATGGATATACTCAAGTCGGTAGGTCAAGGTAGATTGGTGTAATTATGTGGTTTGACAAAATATGCCTCAATAACACACAATCATTATGTAGTTTAAAGTCCTTATAAATGACCTGAAAAATAGGCAAAAGAAACTACATAACTTGACGTAATTTCATACACACATGTGTGCTGATGCCGCTAATCATGTGACTGTTTTGGAAAACTTCATCAATGGAATTGAATCGTCGAGCAAGTCTCGGACTCAGCACATAAGCAAAGGTTGACTTAGAAAATATTTTGTTAGTCCTCTTTCATTAATTCTTTAACATGCTACAACCCTGCAAACGATTATGCAAAGGCATATTTAAAAAAAATGTTCTTAAAATGAGAATAATGCAGCTTGATGTAGGTAGACACTATTTTTTATATTCATTCCAAGTTTAAATCTTGAAAAGCCTATTGTGAATTGTGGTTATCTCATACAGTATTCTTTGTTCCTACAGGAATACCTAGAGAGCAAAGAAAAGACATCATTATAATAAAAAAAATACTTTGGTAATTCAGCAACTTTTATTATTACTTTTGGGCTTTCGGAAATGATACATATTTCTTATATTGCTGTAGCATGAGCACGAGTCTAAATTGTATGCCATATATTTTACATGCACTCCATCATCCAAGAAGCAGCAAGTTGGGATTGACACCATAATACAATTTAGAACTGTAGGTATTTTTATAGAGTAGCACAAGATATTGTAGAAGGCCTAATCAGAGAGTACTATACCTGGGTATAGGCCACTCTTGGCTCTTGGCCACATGGATGGATGATGATGACAACGAAATATATATTTTTTATGGTCATTTGAAATATAATATACTTTTGGATTCTTTTTAACAAGCAGACCACTTAGAAAATTGCAAGAAACTGATATTAAAAAAAAACGTAAAGAATAAATAAATATAAACAAAGTGAATCAAATCATAAATAACACACATCAAGCTGCAATAACAACTTCCATGCAACCATTAAAAGCATTACAAGTATCCATTACATAATGTGACTTGATACCTGACCACAAACCTTACGAGTGTAACACAAGGTATTCGGGAGTTTCCTAGAACTGGATTAAATACAGAAATTGATACAGAGTTATGAACTTATATGAGATAACACCATTGTCATTATAGTGCTAGATGCTAGATAGCCTAGACTGCCTCGTTGGTGTAGTGGTCCCAATCGCGACTGCTACGCTAGGTCTTGGGTTCGATCCCCAGGTCAAGCAAAGTGTTATTGAGTTTTTCTATGAAATTCTCAGTAGCAGCTCGGAGTCTGGATTTGTGCCCAGTGAATGGCAATAGGCTCGCCCCCTATTACATGGGACCCAAACATACCGGCGAACTGTGGGTGTACATTAAGTACACTTCTGCCTAACCCTTCGGGGAATACAGGCGTGATGGTATGCTAGATAGCCTATAGCCTTTCTCATTAATGTGGCTATCATATACAAAAAAATATATTTCAAATCTGACTTTTAGTTCTAGAGATTAAAGTGTTCAAACAACCATGCAAACTCTTTAGCTTTATTATATTTGTATAGACACATTTCAACACTAAATACTTGCAGTATCTATGTCTAAGGAATACTAATTGTCATATCAAATACTTGTGACAATAAAGCACAGGATGTCCACAAGATATATCTAAATAATAATTAAGTAATGCATATAACATGACCAAAATAACAATATGCAAGTGACCTAGAGAATCAATTATGCTAAGTATGTAGTACAAAGTTGTATTTCAATAATTAATTACTTCCTCATTGACCTGACATGCTATATTTGGTGTAAATTGACAACAATGTGTCAAAGTTTTATGTAAATAAATGGTTTTTGTAGCCATAAATGTTGAGGTGAATAAATATTTAATGTTATCTCTATTTTACACAAGTTCTTATTCTGGATTGATAACTGGAGACATTTCAAAAACAGTTTATTATTTGTTTTTATTTAATTTATTTATCTTAGAAATTTTATGTAGGAGATAAATCATTAAGTTCTTTATTTGTCTTTCGTCATATTGGATGCACTTGGAATCCAAACATCAAAGAACATTTTATTATTACTAATAAAAATATCATACTTACAACAGACTGAAGAAAATAAGTATTTTTGATTATGAGCTCCTAGGATCGGCCATTTAAATGAATTTGTTTACTAATTTTACAAATATATAAACAGCACTGAGTATATACATTATGAAAAAAGGTTGTTTTAATATTTCACAAAAGAAAAACAAATTCTTCTAGCCTTTTTCTTTTTATACTATGTTATGAATGTATTTACTTGTTATTTTTTATCACACAACTCTAGATTCAGTTCATTTGAATTTGAATTATTTATAATTGGATGATGTATTCAATAGACCAACCTTTGACAACTATTAACATGCTATTATTTTCAGATAACTTAAATTATGTGTATATTAAGTATGTTTCAATGACAGACTCTGAAAAACAACATGAACAATATTGAGCTGAGAGAAAAAAGTTTTAGATTTTCAGTAAAATATTCACAAAAATCACTTACCTATGTCAGTGATTGGTGGCTTTGTGCTGTATCCCTTTAGGTGTCCTGAGTCGGAATCATCAAGTAATTCCGGTTTCTCAGGTAATCCAGCGATCACGAAGTAATCGGCGACTTTTCGCTCATCCATGTTTTACAATTTTACATACAAGTACCTACGATAAAAAACTCGTGGTCATACAAATGTCAGCTAAGATAAATGCAGACAGATTTTTTAATAGCTATCGAACATGCTCACAACAATTTTTGTACACTAATAAACGGACCAGTTTATATAACACAGAGATATGTAAAATAAAAATAAAATGTACCAATAACATGAAACCTTTGAAGTTGACTTACAGTTTATTGCTATAGTTAATAATTTGAGCATGAACGCGTCACACATCGTTTTACGTAAATATTTTGTATTAATAGATCTATTGCGTTTCCATTTAAAATCACTTCATATAATCCAACACAGGGTGCACTTGAAAATTATTCGTTTATAATATGATTAGGACTTTTGCAAAACGTCATTTTGTCCGACAACAACCCGCCATAGACAAACAATTTGACAAAGACAACGCCAAACTTCCTCTCTAATCTATAGAATTTTGTTAACAAAAACACGTAGGTAAGTATTCAGTAGAGATGAGTCGTACTAGGTAAATTTCGTACTAGGTGTACCTATTCCTATTCCGAATAAATACTCGATCCAAATACCTGTTCCACCTAGTATGAAGTACGCGTACGGCTGCGGATGCAGTACGTAATGAATTGGAATCTTCTCTTCATACTTTACACAGGCTTAGGACTGTTGACGTTAAATATTTATCGAGGTACTACATCGTACCGTATATTAAAATTCATTTTTCATAGTAATCTATACAAAAAAAATGGTAATCAGCCGGCATCCAACAAGATTACCCAACAAATACTAGTCCGTACTCGATACTCTGTATTGTATCGGATCGTATAGTCTCGAGTATTTACAAAGTACTGTAGAAGCACCAGGTTTAATGTTTAGGGATCGTAATGCTTCTACGTTAAAAAAAACACTTAATTAAGGAATTCACGACTTCTTTTATTGTTCAAGGAATCAAACTTAGTCCTCTGACATTCATATATAATTATTTACTCTAGACATATTTCAAACTACTTACTTTTTTTGTTTAAATATTTCTACATGCCGGGACGCGCACATAAAAACTTCTTGTTACAAACTCCTACAGTACCTAGTGTATAAAGTCCGTCGAGTATGCCTAGTATTTGGTTCGTATCGAGTATTGCTTCAAAAAACAGAGTATATTTACTTTTATCAGGATTGAAATAAGGTTCAAATTGAAATGACTGACACACGAATGATTTGGTAAACACGAGTGCGCGTCGCGTCATCTTAATGCTCATAAAAATAAGGTTCAAATTCAAATTATTGACACACCAATAATTTGGTAAACACGAGTGCGCGTCGCGTCATTTTAATGCTCATAGAAATAAGGTTCAAATTCAAATTTAAACGCGTAGGCACAATGATACTAGATGGATCGAGTATTTTATTAGTTGGAATAGGTATCAGCTAGTATCGTGAAATACCTATTCCTTGGATCTGTTCTAGTATATACGCTTCATCTCTAGTATTCAGCTTAGGAGATTTTATACTCTTTTTCAACATGTGAAATTATATTAATTGCATGTTGCACTATTACTTGTCGAAACTGCCTTGCTTCAAAAAAATGAACAACGTGCAACTCATAAAGACTTTTCACACGATCGAGATTTTTTAGTAATCACATGTATGTGTCCTATAACATAGGACTCAATACTCAATATGTTTATGGGACTCCATAATCTTGTTAGAGGTTACATTATCACAAAAGGCATATTATGGGCCCTGCATGGTACGGCAACTTAGAAGAGAGGAGGATGCTATCATTATTATTTTGTCTCTGCTAACCCCAATGGGAGACATTGACCTAAACATACCGGCCGATCTATGTTGCCTTATACCCCGCGTTCCCACTGACGACAAAACATATATGTTGCAAAATATGTAACTTACTCTCAAATTAATAGTGAGTGAGATATTTGCAACACTACTAACTAGAGAGCTGTTTGCTGTTGCAACACGTTTTGTTGTCAGTGGGAGCGAAGGGTAAAAGGTGGCACAAAGGCCTCTGAAGCCATGCCAAAACATTATAAAAATTATTGATCTGGTTTTAATTACCCGCGGTTTTTCATGGACCATTTCAAATTATTAAATGTTTTTATTTCAACTTTGTACATACATCTACTGCTTGCATTACTACTTTTCCAATGTTTTTACAAGAGTTTATGAAACATTATTGACTTTAGTTGCATGGTTCCAAAAAGTTGATCCTATGGAGAAGAATCCGGCAGGAAACTCCATGGACACATTTACCTAAGACAGCTTGAATCATTAATAAAAAATCTGGATTCGTAAAAGTAAATTTAATATTTTATACATCAATTACAATTTCCTTTAGTGCTTTAGCAGACGGTGCCATGTTATCGTTCAATTCTATAATATCACTTGTATTGCTAATTTGAGCTCCAGCCATCAATAGACTTATGGTACCTTCTAGCTCACTAACTCTCTTACAAACTTCTATTTCTTCTTCAATGTCCTTCATCAATGAGGTGTAAAGCCACAAATTCAATTCAGAAAAGGTTTTTATGTGATTCTCAAATACATCTACAAAAACATTAGCTGCATCTATTATCACTCTCGTAAACCTTGTTTCACCCAGATTTTTCTTGAAATATTTGAGTAGAGTTCCAATATCTTTTTCATTTAATCCATCCATTGCAACATGAAGAACCTTTCTTCTTAGCATTTCTTGTATTAAAGCGGCAGTTTTCTCTGGAAATTTGGTAGCCACATATGTTTTGAGAACAGCTGAGAGGGCTTTTGGAAAGTCCATTTTCCTGAGGAACTTATCAAACTCGGGACCTTTGTTGGCATGTCCTTTACCCTTTTCCTTTACTTGTTCAACTATTGATGTTTGAACATGATCAGGTGCAAATTTGAAAAGACCTTTTTTTTCGTCAGATTGTCGTGCTGGCTTTTCTCTTTTCCTTATTGAAATTATGCCATCAATCATACCAACTGCTAGTGTATCATCATGTTTGGATATAGCCATACTCAATACAGCATTAGGAAAATCAATGTTATGAACAACTTTGAAAGTGGATATGTCATATATTTTCACGTGTCTATCTAGAGAAGCAGACATCAGTCTACTGTTGTTACTGGCTAATCTTAAAGTAGTGACAGTTTTATGATGTTGGGATATATTGGCTAATTGTTTTCCTCCATTGAAAATATCCCATACTTTAATTTCTGTTCCACCAGCACTTATGAATATTCCTCCTGAAGGTAAGAAAAGTGTTGATTCTACGGGGCTACCATGGTTTACGGTGAGGAATACCTCATTAGATCTGCAGTCATAAAGTTTGACTGTGTGATCATAACTTCCAGATAAAAATATTTCTGGAGAAATTGGGCTAGGGGCACCTGCCCGAATATAGTCTGAGTGTTCAGAAAAACTGGCAATCTTCTCTTCTGTGGCTATGTCCCATAAAGACACAGATTTATCATCAGAGTAACTGACTATTTTGACTTGATCCTTTGTGAATAATGTCCTATGAACCTGAAATAAACATAAAACTGTATTAATTTCAACATACATAATTATCCTTGATAATCTATCTAGCAACTAATTACAGTCACAAGAGAAAATTTATTGTTTTTTGCTACCATTATTCAAACTAGCAACATAGCATCCATAATGCTTGTATTCTCCAAAGGGTAGAGATGTACTAATCTACACACCTATTTTAAGTTTAGGTCCCATGTTATACGGGACAAGCCTATTGCCATGAACCAGGCACAAATCCAAAACTCTGAGCTGTTCTCGAGAATTTCATGGCTAAGTCCAACAACACTGCTTGACCTGGGGATTGAACCCAGTACTTCTTATGACACAGTCACTCCTAGAACTGCTAGAATAAGCAGGCAGTCATTATGAAGAAGAAAAGATATAAAAATCTTGGGTATTAAGTTGTAACTTACAGGGCCTGTATGTCCAGTAAATACTCGTAGTACATTTTTTGACTGAACATCAAATAACTTGACAGCTGCTTCTTCACTTCCAGCCACCAAAAGCCTTCCATCACCCCTAAATGATGCTCCATAAGCTGCTTCAACAAACTTCGAGATATTCTTGGCTACAACTTTTGTAATAGGATCATAAACCTGAAAATTATGATACCGAAATAAGTAATCTCTTTTTTTTATAAAAATTACCTTGTTTATGTCAGTCATATTGTATTTAACAAAAATAGTATGGATATTATAAAAGTTGAAAGTAAATGTTTTAAGAGAATCAGGTGATAAACTTACTTGCACTCTCACTGAACATGTTGCTGCAAAATAGTAAGGTTCCACAGGACTGAAGTCCAAATAATCTATAGCTCCAAATTCTTTCACTAAAACTGGTGACTGAAAGTATAGAATTTATTAGAAATTGATAACAATTTAACTAATTCATTGTAAATTGATCGTGCTTACCCCTAATTTCTTCCAGTAAATAGTATCCTCAGTAACAACAGATGCTGGCTTCTGATACACAGCTTTGTTCGTTTTCTTGAATGGATATGATATGTGCGCCATGTTTGGTGGAGTGATTTCAGTTAAAATGTGCTAACATAACATCAACATGAAGATGTTTTACACACAATTCTCTAGTAAAATTATCACCAAACCACGTTGTTTTGAATTTGTGTTTCTTTTGAATATGGCATGGCAGTCAGACACAGTGACAGAAATCTTCACAGATTAAAGGTCAGTAGTTTTAAGGCAAAAGCATTCGTGTGGCCCGCCAGTATCAACCATCTAATAGTTAAGTCAAGCTTCGAGCAACACGGTAAAGTCAAGTGATAATAATCCATAAAAAAACTTAAATAAAGATACTCTAAGTTATACTTCATCAAAATGTTAACCAATAATGAATCAAATCAAATCAAGTTGGACTTGACTTCTGCCCGGAACTTCAGCATAAGTGAAGTTACGGCATGTGTGTGGCCTTCAGTACCTATTGAATCTAACAGAAAAATCTGTATTCAGTGAATGGTGATAAATGTATTTCCTTAGTTTTTCATAAAAAAACATATATTTATAACGTCTTTATCGTTTCTTTCCGTAGACTAATAGAAAATATAGCATAGACTAACAGAACAGAGTCTAACTCTGTCTGTCAAACAAAGGCAATGTCTGTCAGAAATGTGCCGTAACAAAAATAATACAAATTAATTTCTTACAAGTGTTTATTTGTTTTATACAAGATTGTATAAAAATCCAAAATGTTCAAATTACTTAGCCGTCACGGCCGTCCACGAAGTGCGGTGATAAATTTATTTTCCGAAAAGAGTTTTGAGGTTAGAAAAGCAAAGGTTTATTACGTCTATTCTTCAGCTGGAACTGTGAGGTTTTCTTCTACTGGTGCCAACGATGCAGGAAAAACAGCTACAATTTTGGAAAGTATACCTGAACCACCACCAGTACCGGACCCCTCGACACTTATCGACCTTACTGAAGCTGTACAAACTGTTGCCGCAAACGGAGAGCCTACCTTCGCCAGTCTAGGTCTCGGTGGCTGGACTCCTGTTGGCATGGTACAAAATTGCCTGGAGTATTTACATATTTCTTTGGATGTGCCATGGTGGGGAGCAATCCTCATCGGAACGATTGTTGTTCGTGTAGTTATGTTCCCGCTAGTTATTATGTCACAAAGGAACACAGCGATAATGAATAATAATCTGCCAGAAATTCAAGTGCTACAAATGAAAATGACGCAAGCTAGACAGACAGGCAATCAACTTGAAGCTACTCGGTATGCTCAAGAGATGGTGGGATTTATGAAAGAAAGAGGACTAAATCCATTGAAGAATATGTTGGTTCCTTTAGCTCAGGCTCCTCTGTTTATTTCCTTTTTCATGGGTTTGAGAGGAATGGCAAATTGTCCAGTGGAGAGTATGAGTTATGGTGGAATGGCTTGGTTTATGGATTTAACTGTACCTGACCAGTTTTTCATACTGCCTCTTATAACCAGCGCCACAATGTGGGCAACAATAGAGCTTGGCGTAGATGGAGGTCGTCTTGAAGCACAAAATATGCAAATGATGAGGTATTTCTTGAGAGCAGTCCCTATTGTAATGATCCCATTTACAATCAACTTCCCAGGTGCAATTTTAGTTTACTGGTGTTCCAGTAACTTCATATCTCTCGTACAAGTTGGTTTACTTAAAGTACCAGCAGTGAGAGATTATTTCAAGATTCCTAAACTGATTAAACATACGCCTGATAATCTGCCAATTAAGAAAAAAGGTTTTATTGATGGAGCAAAAGACTCTTGGACAAACATAAAAATTTCCAAAGAATTAGCAGAGAGGCAAAGAATAGATGAAATTATTTTTACAAAAGCTGGTAAAGGCCCTCTTCAGAAAACATATAAATTTGACCCAACTAAGCTATCAAATGTTCAAGCAAAACCTAAGTAGGTTTTTAAATGTTAAATATATGTTTAGTGTAGATTATTTGTAATAAATATTATTATAAATTATGCAGTTGTTTTTCATTACTTTATTATCCCTTTTCAATTTATTTTGCAAATTGTACATCTATAACTCAGTCTTGGTTCATAGCGGTAAATTGCGACATACTCGTAAACTAAAATGTATTCACAGCTGGTATCTAAAACTTTTGCAAATCAATATTGTAGCAGATAAAAGTGTAAAATGAGAAATGAGGACTCTGCTCTGCTCTGCAAATCCTACTGCAATGAATATGGAATTGTCGGCTTTACCTAATACATAGCAGACAATTTGCAACAAAACAATGAATTCCGCACCTGAATCGTAATCTTGTGGAATACCTACCTACCTTCATATTTTAAATGTAACTTCGTTCTGAAGGTACACATGCCACTACCTTTGCCTTTGGGAAAGACTAAGGTCTTTCCCAAAAGGCAATGCACGCCGCTATTGTTTGCAATCCACTCCATCTCAGTTTAAATTGACACCCCCTGATTTCTGGTCGCATATCCCTAGTGAGGCATACTACCCTATACAATATTCATAAATATTAAAAGCTACTGGTTTCTAACACTTACGCGAATATTAGACATTGAAATAAAACTACTTTTTACGGATTTTATCGCGTTATATTGATTATTTTAAATTCCCGACGTTTCGGATCCTTTACAGCATCCATGGTCACGGGTGGACTGAGGTGTTGGTCGTCCTAATGTCAAAATTATCAAAAGCTACCCTACATTTTGTTGATTATTATTTATACGCACGCAGAATGAGCTAAAGCTTAAATTAAATTTAAAATAATCATTAAAACGCGATAAAACTGTAAAAAGAAGTTCCATTTCAATATTAAAAGCTGCTAAAAAATCATGCCAGTAACGCCAATATTGTCGATTTACACAATTATCTATTACTACGTACTTATACCCTTTTTTAGATCCCGAAGATAAAAGTGTGGAAGAGGAAGAGTGTAATAAGTTTGTGTCTACACATGTTACTTGTAAGATCTCTTCCAAGAGGCACGGCTTACCTACACCATAATTGTTTGCAGTCCACTCCATCTCAGTTTCAATTGACAGTCTGACTTCTTGTTGCTGATCCCTAGTGACCCTACCCTATTATGCTGAATCTGACTTACGTTGATACCTGTTTATATCAGCTTTGACTAGCTCAAAGCTGTTATAATCAGCAACAAACTTAACACTGTTATAAACAACATTTCGAAGCGTAGGCTAGGCTAGACTAGTACCTAATCATCTGGTAGTATGTAGCCTACGCTTCGAAATTTATGACGTACTAGTCAAAGCTAAAATTGCTCAGCTTTCAAAGTTTCAATCAAGCTTCTCTCTCCCATTTAAGAGCTTAGCTCTTGTCAGTGGAGCAATCGCCACTGTTTTCTAGTGTCTGCTTTCTGTTTTACCTCTTGATACGACTCTACTCCCACTTTTACTTTCACTTCTTCAATAATACTTCTTGCTCGGGAAGAGCAAGACTTAGTTTTCTTTTCTTTTCTTCCTCGTTTTCCATCAATTTAGCCTTCTAAAATTTACTTTAAAAAGTTGTCGTGCCCTATCAAGTGGCCAATCATCTTTCCTCGAATGTTTTATATGTTTCTCAAGAACTGTCTCATGCCGAGATGAGACAGTTTTTAAGAAACATTACAATTAATAATATATAGGTACTTCCTCATCCGTTTTCCTTGTTGTCCAACTGATCGCCATCCTCCTCCAAGTATATGAAACGTGATTTAATTGATTCTCCACAAGATAAAATACGTATGTACGTAAATACCCCAAAATTATTATATAAATATATTCTATTAGAAGGCGATGAGGGCTACAGGAATGTTTTCGACGGAAATAATAATAAAGAGGGGAAGCCATTGCCGTTTGAACAAAGCAAAGGCTCAAAGGCTGAATGCTTATGACGCAATTACAGATGTCGAGACCGGCCCGTGTGGAGGGGCAACTTTATTAACTATACAAAATTATTTCTGTACCTTCCTATCATACCATTGTTGTATTCCTCGAATCTAACCATGCCTCAATGAAAAATAAAGACTCTGAAGATAATGGAATATACAAAAGATACTCATCTGAGTATCTATATTAATTGAGTATTTTTATTAAAATAATAATGATCTCATTATTATTTTAATAAAAATAATAGAGGAACAGTGTTTCATAAAACATCATAACTTTTTTAGCCTAATGGGCAATTATTCTGAAAATACAAGCAAGTATGTGAATAGGAAAAATATGAAATGATACCTACGTGCAAATAATGGACCCATTTGTTTGTGTATCATTATTTTCTACTGTGATAGGTGTATTATTAGCTTTTTGATCAGAAAATGTTTATAAAATACGTATAAAAACGGGTGGGGGTAAATATAATGTATTTATTAGTAAGATGTAGGTACCTAATATATTTTAGGTAACATTTAAAAAAATAGAGACAGAGTACCTAGGTTAAGAAGTAAGCGGAAGAAGAGCGCTAATTGATTGACGTTTGTAACAGAATGGAACGTGTGCTAATGGATTCTTATATGTTTCATTTTTTTCAGAAAAGTTCACAATTTTAATGTCAGAATATCAGTAAAATGACTTAATATTGAGCTCTCACTCCATGGATGTACCTATATTGATTCACTAGGTATCTGACGGCCAGCCAGCCTATCAAAAACGTAATGTGATTTCATTGTCTACAACAGATTGCCATTTTACAATATCATAACGTAACATACCATCACGCCTGTATTCCCCAAAGGGTTAGGCAGAGGTGTACTAATGTATGTAAACCCACATTTCGCCGGTATGTTTAGGTCCCATGTAAGGGGGCGAGCCTATTGCCATTAACCGGGCACAAATCCAGACTCCGAGCTACTACTGGGAATTTCATAGAATAACCCAATAACACTTTGCTCGACCTGGGAATCGAACCCAGAACCTCTTGCGTAGCAGTCGCGCTTCGGACCACTAGACTAACAATACAAACTACGACTAAGATTTTACAATATCACTGGATTAATTATAAACTAACGATATTTAAAAAAAATCTGGTTACTGTCAACTGATTTTTATTTTAAAACTGTTGTTTATGGTTAATCTGACGGCCTTGGATTGGCCTGTCTAATTACCTGTTCGCAATTTTTCGTCAGTTTACAATCTTGCTGGAGTATTAACGAACAATCGGCCCTTACAATTGCTGTGACATAATTATACCATTTCACTTTCCTTTGTTCGTGGAAAACCACAAGTACGTGCCTAGATGAAAGATCGACGTATACAGAACTTTATCTTCACTAAGGTACTGCAAGTAGTAAGGTACCGTTTATTGTTGGAGAGTCCGTGCTTAAATAGTAATGGAGAGCCCCTTTGAAGTAGAAACTTCAGAATTTTGAAGTGGACTCACCCACAAACTTTGTCCCAGAGACTTGTTGTACTTACTTACTTCATAAGTATTAAACAAGATGAGTGTATAGTTATTCAGGAAATAGGAACAAAACATCATTGGAACTATTTAAACTTGGTTCGTTAGTAGATAGATAGTTAGTAGATAGCTTATTGAAATTTGGGAGTTCAATAGTAAGCCAATTAGGGTACTCAGTTCACACATACCTGATCCGTTTAGTATAACTCAGTAAACTATTAATAGGTTCAAGTGCTTTGCCAAAATGTAGGGTTATTTATTTAAGGAAACTGTACCTCGCAATTTTATCAAAAAGTAGGTTTGATTTTTTTATTTTTTTATTAGTGATAATAAACTTTGGTATAATCAGCCTCGCACATTATCTTCTAAGCAATTCCTTTAAACAAGCACCGCAATAAAAATAAAATTCGAAAGGTTACCCGCCACCCCTATTTCAGAATACCTACCGAGAAAATGTAACATAAAACACTCGTAGATAACTTTGTCCAGACAGTGCTAGGTTTCTGCCTCGCCCCGAAGATTTATAAGGTAAATCTGTGGAACAAAAGAATATTACAATTCTACTGATAAATGTTACACCTGTGGTGACTGACGTATACTTTTCGAAATTAGATGATTATTTTGTTTTGATGCGGTGAAGATTTCAAATTAATTTTATTTAAAGAGCAGGTTAACTTAAACGATAATATATATTTCATGTAGAATGAATCTTCCTCGTCGGTTACGGATTGGATTGTCTACAACACCTAAATCAACAATATAATAGATCATCATCATCATCAACCCGTATATTGTCCCACTGCTGGGCACCGGTCTCCTCTCAGATTGAGAGGCATTAGGCTGTAGTCCGCCACACTAGCCTACTACGGGTTGGCAGACTTCGCCGTCGAGTAAGTCTCTCAGGCGTGCAGGTTTCTTCACCGTTTAAGCGCGTGATAATTAAGTATTAATACGCACATGACTTCCAAAAGTGAGAGGTGCGTGCCTTGGATTCGATCGAGACCTCTGACATGGCAGTCCTATATTCATATCACAAAACCTCACTGCACTTTTGCAATATAATACTACTTACATTATTAGAGAACAAAATAATAACAGAAGTACCTAATATGCTATTTCTACGGCGTGGATTTATGTAATATGATGTTGATTGATTGACCTTGTCTGTACAAGGTTAGGTACGATCTGCTAAAGTCAGCAACACCAGTAGTATCGCAATATTTTTTTCTACTTGAGACTCTCTCCCATGCCTAGTAATTTCACTGGATACGTTTATTAATAAACAATAATGTTAGTACATAATTGCCTGGCGGCAGAATATTTTGATTAGAAATGAACAGATTATCACAGACGAACTCAGCAGCACAAAAAGAGATGAAAAGGGTTATAGAGTGAACACGGGGAAAATATTCACACAAATATATTGATCCGGATTTGAATTGTTGCTAAGAGAGACAGAGCAATTTATTGTTAAGTAGGTAAGTACTGGTACCTAGTACTAGTACCTACTGGTTTCTAACACTTACGCGAATATTAGACATTGAAATAAAACTACTTTTTACGCGTTATATTGATCTTATTATTTAATTCCCGAGTTTTCGCATCCTTAACAGCATCCATGGTCATGGATGGACTGGGTTTTGGTCATCGTAATGGCAAAATTATCAATAGCTACCCTACATTTTGTTGATTATTATTTGATCTGGTCACGCAGAATGAGCTCAAGATTGCGAGACCTAAGGATACGGTGAGCTCATTATGCGTGACTGGATCAAGCTGCTACGCTACCTCTAGCGTAGCAGTCGCGCTTAGAACCACTAGACCAATGAGGGCAATGAGGCAGTCCTATACTTATCTAATATATTAGTATATTAGATAAGTATAAATTTAAGCGTTCTAGGATATTATCTCTGCTCTATCAAATACACGTCCATTCTATACTTGCCAGTCAAATAGGTGTACTTTCCTGTGAAACAAGTGGCTAAACTAGGAATTCGTGATTTATTCAGTTCGCACGCAGAGCAAATATGTCCTACATTGGTCACAGCTGCTACCATTTTTTATAGAATGTAAGTCTCAAATGGACCCCGAAGCCTTTATACTCTGATATGAACAGAATTCAAATATGACGTTTCGAATATGAACTCTCGATAGAATAGCTCGCGTTCGAGCAAAGAATTGGAACCTAATATTGTCTATGACAGTACTTATCAAATATTTTCAGAAGCCCCTTAATACTCCCATTTTTCTAATGCATTATTAGGTACGTTTCTTATTTAAAGCTTAATAGAATTATGTTTAAAGTAGCGTAGATATACATTCAATTAAAGACATCGAATCAAGGCATACATTTAATGTAATTTCAACTGTAGATAAAATAAATAAAAGCTTGTAAAAATACACATGAAGACACTTTCCATTTCGATTGAAAGATATTAAATAACGTAATGAGATCTTGTCTGATTTAGACATGTTAAAAAAAAACTGAGTCACATTTTTGCGAATACGTAGATAACTAAATATTTTTCACATTCGACGCAATTAGAAGCGAGCTTATGTGCTTATTTTAATGTCATATTGTAGATCTACGTGTGTTAAAGTGTTTTTTTAGAAGTTGAAAGGTATTTGGACCGTTAGCGTAAGCTGTTAAAAGCCGGTGACTTCATTAATTATGTGCATTGCGAAGTGAAAGGCATATTCATTATCATTGTTGTTTAGCAATCATATTCCCAGCTTAGTATTATCCTGTATTGTTGGAAGTATGTAATAATTAGTACTATGTGTTAACAAAATTCGTCCATAGTACTGAAATATATAACCGATAACTGAAACAAAGTATGTAGGTAATGAAACTTAGCCGTAAACTAATTTAAAGAATCATCATAAACATACATAATATAAAACTTACTTGCTAATTTCTCACACCCGTAGACAGAAACTACGGACCGCCACTTGCGGTATTATTCTTGCATGTCTTTTACTACTTTCTTTAAAAAAACAATTGTTACCTATTATATAGTGCCTCTTTAAAGTTGTATATGGTAGTTTAACCCATTGTCGTATTGTTGTCTCTATACTATTTATCTCTTATCAGCCATATTTATGTCTGTAAAGTTCACTATCGAAACAAAGACATTTGCGGGCTTGTTATAAACATAACTAAGGAAGCATTGTGTCGTTGCCCTCAATAACATTTGTGTATTTCAGCGAGGAGCCGTGGTGTGCCTCAAATGTCCCAAGTTTTAGGATTTGTCCACGAGGCCGCCTCAATCTTTACCGTTGGGGGCTGTTACAATGAAATATGAGTATTATTACGAACTTTATGGCCGTTTTATTTCATTTCTACAACAAACAGTTTTGTATTTTTATTTATTTGAAAGTATATGAGACCATTTGTTGGTGTTAACGGTGACTAATGCTTAGTTAAGGCTGACACTTTTGATGATTTGTTATGAAAAACTAAATCGATGGAAACAAAAAGGATTAAATTAATGTTGGAGGTACCTAAGTGTAATGCCAAGGAATTAAAAAACGGAATTAATATGCGTTGTGTAGAAATAATTACAGTAGTTTTATTTTTATCTGTAATAAAATTACTTCCCAATGACCTTATAAGCACTTAAATTAATTGATGATATATATCTTTTAAAATCACATATACTTACTAAGCAACGTTTCATATTAACTCTTCGATTACTAACAACAATCTTTAAGAAGAAATCAGCCGAAACAAACATCTGTAGGCAATACAAATATTTGTCAATCAAAACTGCATCCTAAATCGCAGAAGCCGATCGCTCTAAGCAAGACACCGAACATAACATGATACAATATTGATAGGTACTCAAAGCTATGAAACTAACGTATTCATATAGCCACTACCATCTATTATCATAACTATTGGGGTTATCGGGGCACGTACTCTATGATTTGTTTCTGAAGGTCTAATAACGATCCTTTGGGTACAGATAAAATCTTCAGCACCATTGAACATTGGCCAATACGCTTATAACTGCAATATTGGTCGTACATTGTAATAATTACTTGGTTAAAGCCATCAGTGCCTTTAGTGTTCGCGATTTAGTATGCATTTGTAGAATGAGGTTTTGCTCTTAGTAAACGATAATATAAATACACATGCTTCTATATCGTCAGTATCTGGTTATCCGGGAGTTTTGATAACTTTGTAAAACGATATAAAAGAAAACTGACATGAAAAATGAAAATTAGTTTGTAATAGAAAATTTAATACAAAATATTTATTTGTCAATGTAGGTAAAATGTACATTAACCAGATGCTATATTTTAATTATTAAGACTTATTTTAATCAAATCTTTCTGACTTCTCGCGCCCTAAAAAAGTTTTGCATCAGTAGGTCCTTCGCTTATGTATCTAATCGATCAGGTAACAAAAGTCAAAGAAGTAGGTACTATGAACATAAAATATTTGAAGTAGGATATCAATTTTATATTTTTCTGTTGTACGCATTTATGTAACGTGATTTAATTTTCGCCAGGTTCGCAATAGTTGTGAATGAAATTGCGTATTGAGCCCTTAGGCTAAGATCTTCGAATGTATCACAGAATTCAAATAAAATACCCTCGATACACAAAATTGTAGGCGTCAAATAAAATAAATTGAATCCAGTCAGTTAGCCGAGACCTCTAGAGTGTGTATCACGTTCGTCTCGTGAAAATACTTATTATATTTTCTTTCTTTAATTAAATACGTCGAATCAATGGAAAAAACCAATTTGGAATCCTCTCGAATCTGTTACAGATATCGATTTTATGTTACGTAGTTTATTATGTTTTGCTTAGTAAATAAGCTCGGATTTCTATCAGATTTCTTGCCGGATTCTTCTCCATAGGATCAACTTTTTGGAACCGTACAACTAGAGTCAATAACGTTTCATAAAGGCTTGTAAAAGCTTATTTGAAATAAAAACATTTGATTTGATTTACAAATGAAGCGAAAACCTACATCGATGTCTTTTAAAAATACTTGGCTATTGTTAGTTTTACGAATTTTATTTATGGGGGACTGAACTAATAAAGTTGTACCCATTTGCCGTCCTACTGCTGGGCACGGATCTCTTCTCAGAGTGAGAGGGGTTAGGCTATAGTCTACCCGGCTAGTCTACTGTTGGCAAACTTCACACGCCGTCGTAGAAGAAATCACTCAGTCATGTCACCGTTTCAAGCGAGTGATAATTAATTATTAATACGCACATGATCACAAAAAGTTAGAGGTGCGTGCTTTGGATTTGAACTCAAGATCTACGTCTTGACTGTCCAATGGTGATATCACTAGGCTATCCCTGCTCCCAAGTAAGTAAAACCATATCTGAGCATCCCTAAAATAAACTCGCACCGAGGAAGTTATAAACAAATAATCATTATATTGTTATGCAGGAGGTAACTACACCAATAAAACGCCTACCAATACAAATAATTCTGAAAAATGTTTATATAATCAAATTGCCTATATTGCGAGCTTGAAGGGAAATTACAGAGGGACACAGAGCGTGGGAGGCACGCAAACGACATCATTTTAGTGGGAGCAGTCGTTTCATTGAATAAATTATTTTCAAGGGAGCTGTAAAAGGAAAGTGTCCCTCTGTAGTAGAGTTTTGAGAGTTCAACTGTCAATGTATACGTAACAATCACAACCCTATTCACCGACCGCGGTATGTTGACCTTTGGATTGTGTAGGTGGCCTTAATGAGTTTTTGGTAAACAAAAGTTTCAGTGCCTCTGTTGTGGTAACGCTGTCGGCCTATTTAAAGCGACTAGTTATAATTTGCTTGTGACTGACAGATTTGATTAACCATACGTTTGGAGATATCTACACTAATATAATATAGACCTTTACCTTTTAAAGAGTACAGGCGTGATGATATTTTATGTTTTTTTTATACCACTCAGGTGGGAAACAGCTTACGGCCCGCTTGATAGTAGGTACCTAAGTGGTTACCGTAGCCGGACTATGGACGCTTGCGAAACCGGGGTTATCACTCGCGTGTTGTCGACTCTAAGAAGGGAGAGGAAGGAGAAAATGAGAATTAAGGGGACTGAGGGAGGAACTGGGTTTCGGCGCTTGACACTCACTGTACGAAACGCAACGGCTTGCTACTTCAAGTCGCTATTCTGTGGGAGGGTAGTGCTTTCCCTGTCGTGCCGACCCATTCATACAGGCACGTAAACATGCCAGTGAGACACTACTACTAACTTATGTACCTACCTATTAAATTATAAAACATAACTTTGGCCACCTTTTGCATAACATAGAACCCTGTCACAACAACATTGCAAGGTTGCAAACAGTTAGTATGTAACTTCCATCCCTAATTATTAACTTCACACGTAGTTTCAATGTTTAATGAAGTTGACTGCTGACCTAATTCGAAATTTCATTTGTATATTTATTTATTTATGCACGCAAAAACATAATTAATTCAGTTCAGTTTCATTAAGTACAGTGGGTTATAGCTGTTACCTGACCTACCGAGACCCCGCCGTCCCGCCTAGGGTGGGTCAGGTAACAGCTATAACCTATATTTCGTACCTACTTATATTTCAGTTTGCACTAGAAAATACTAAGAAATTAGACAGACAGGCGCTTTACTTTTTGTAAATTATTGCATCAATCCTGCTCGTAAAACTTTGAAGGAACCGGCATGTCCTAGAACCAAAAATTCGAAGACATTTGTGACATCTACCAACCCGCACTGGGCCCGCGTGGTGGATTATGGCTAACAGCTGTTCCCACTGCTGGGACACAGGTCTCCTCTCGGTGAGTGGTCGTGTCCCAGCAATGGGAACATATAAAAAAAAAAATTTTTTTTTTTTTAAATAAAAGCTTACTAGCAATGTGGGTCACACATTACTAGTATTCTTGTTAACCCCTCGTGCTAAGCTAAATGCTTGTGTTACGATTGGGTTCACGTCGGTAGTGCAATGGGAGGGGTTCGAACTTGGCAACCACATGATCGCAAGTCCGACGCTCTAGCCATTAGGCTACCGTCGCTTCAAAATTATAGGCCGATTATGCTAATGAACATGAATAATAAATAGTACCTAACATCTTTTGCTTTTATTGTGTAAACTTAAAGTTGATATTTAAAAATATACATATAGATATTTAAATATAAAATATAGATATTTATATTAAATATAAAATAAAAATATAGATATTTAAATATAGTAGACTTAAAGTTGATATTTAAAAATATACAAATGGATATATGGATATGCTGTTGAATATTTAAATTGGCTCAACTGTATTTTTGCTATGAATGACTTTTGCATTATGCCATAATGAAAAAAAAAGCCTTTAAAAAATAGTCCCTATTTCTGTAAGATTTTTATCATAGTACAAGTAGTTTACAAAACTACTTGATCGTGTAAGTTATTATTTTATTTATGGGGCTATGTAGGAGGTTACTTATTTGTATATAACTTTGTTTATAATACACGTTCAAATTGTGTAGCCCATGTTATCTGAGTTACTGTGAATTGTTTTTTTAAAGAAAGTATATTTTTCTTTCTATAAAGTGAAATGTTACATAGTCTGGACGAATCTTTGGATGCTCATCTCGTAACTACACTTTCATACCGCTGAACATTTTCATAATTCAAAGATTTATTGGGCTATCCTCTCATAGATTAGTCTACAGCACCTGTTACCTGAAACAAACAAAACATTGGGAACAATCGTTTGTTTAAAATAGCTGAAAGCAAAGTTTGGCTTTTAAAAATTATAAAATGCGGCATGAGTTTGCCGAAAGCCTGAAGAAACATCATTGATTATTATTTTTACCTGAATCTCCAAGCTCGATCTTCTGGTTTTTATTTGTGTTTATGAAAGTATATACTTACGTACTTATATATTATTACAAACTGCGGTAGGAACTTATCACTATATCTACATATTATTTTATTTATTTTAGGAAAACTTACAGCTAAACAGATACAGTAAGTAAAAATTTTAAACTAAATATGGCCAATTACAAGTTTCCACGTGTAGTATTGGTAGTTATAAAACAAAGTCCTCCGCCGCGTCTGTTTGTCTGTCTGTCTGTCTGTTTGCGATAAACTCAAAACCTACTGCACCGATTTTCATGCTGATTTTATCAATGGATAGCGTGGTTCTCGAGAAAGGTTTATATGTATAATACATATTGAGAAACCACGCGGGCAAAGCCGTGGGCGAAAAGCTAGTGAAAAATATAAATATTTTTTTTTCCGTCTATCTGTCCGTCTATTCCGGCTGGACCGATTTTGACGGAAGTTTTACTGGCAGATGACTGATATTTAAGGAGCAACTTATGTTATTTTTTACCACGTTACAAGCCGTAAGTGAAAGAAATCAAAAAGCGCGGGTATTAAATATAATGTGAAGAGCGATATATGTATGTTTGTGTGAATTTGTATGTACGTAATTAAAAGTGCTTTTTTTTGTATGAATTACTAGGTAATGTTCAGTACAACGTGTGTCAGCTAGTAGTATATTACACAGCAAAGATGTCGTTGTTTTTAAACGACTTTAGAAATTTCGAAAAGGAGGATTCAAACCACGCGTTTGAAAACTCATGTAAACAAAAAATGTAGGCACGCGAGGCTCAACGACGACAACCTAAGTACTAATATATAAAAAGACAATAGTAAATAAGGTCTAGGTACTCCAGAAAATATGTTCATAATATATATATTATTCTTTACATACATACAAGTATATGTAGTAAGTATATTGAAGAACCACGCAGCGGCTGCTCACTTGGGAATTTGATTATTAAATTTTATTTCCCAACACATTTGTAATAACATATTGAACATACTCTTCTTGTTTGAGACAATTACTGCTGACACAGGATTTGCCATATGTAACAGCAGGGGATCGGTCGTGACCCAGGGGTAATCATCATCAACCCATATATTGTCCCACTGCTGGGCACGGGTCTCCTCTCAGAATGAGAGGGATTAGGCTGTAGTCCACCACGCTAGCCTACTGCGGGTTGGCAGACTTCACACGCCATTGAGAAAATCTCTCAAGCATGCAGGTTTCCTCACGATGTTTTCCTTCACAGTTTAAGCGCGTGATAATTAAGTACTAATACGCACATGACTTCGAAAAGTCAGAGGTGCGTGCCTTGGATTCGAACTCGAGACCTTTGACGTGGCAGTCCTATGGTCATATCACAAGGCTATCACTGCACTGACCCAGGGGTAATAGCCGCGACTTATGAATTGTAGGTTGTAGATTCGAACCCAGACAAGCGCTTTACTTTGTGTAAATTATTTCATCACCCTCGCTTCCAAAATGGTGAAGCAAACCATCGTGAGGATACCATATCCTAGAACCGAAAATTCGAATACACGTGACATCTACCAAGCCGTGCTGGGCCCGCCAGGTGTATTTTTTATATTTTTTTAATAAAAGCTTGCAATGTGGGTCACACATTACTAGTATTCTTGTTAACCCCTCGTGCTAAGCTAAATGCTTGTGTTACGAGTGGGTTCACGTCGGTAGTGCAATGGGTGGGGTTTGAACCGGCAACCATATGATCGCAAGTCCGACGCCCCAGCCATTAGGCTACCGACGCTTATATGTGACGTGTATAACAGCCCACTCCCTTTCATCGAGTGGAGGCCTGTGTCCCAGCAGTGGGAATATTATAGGCCGATTATTTTATGAACATATTGAATAAAATCTTATTGTTTGAGACAATTGAGATATGTCGTGGTAGGGCCACGCTGTTCGCAGCATGAATGGGCCGGCTTGCCCGGGGAAGTACCACACTCTCGCAGAAGACCGACGTCCGAGTAGTAGCGTTTAGTTACTGCGCTTCGTTCGGTGAGCGAGAGGGCCGGAGGCCCAATTCCTCCCCCAATCCCCTTCCTTCTCCTTTTCTCCTTCCCCTCCCTTTCCCTAAATAGGCTCGGCAACGCATCTGCAACTCCTTTGGTTTTGCAGATGTCCATGGGCGGCGATGACTACTTACCATCAGGTAGCTCGCCTGCTAGTTTGCCGAGTTATACCATAAAAAAAAATAAAAAAAAATTACTGCTGCCACAGGATTTGCCATATAATTAAATAAGTATAAAAGATTTCTGCAAGCGGTTTTCATCATATTCATTTTGTAAAATCTATCACCCATATAGACTGCCTCGTTGGTCTAGTGGTCCCAATCGCGACTGCTACGCTAGAGGTCTTGGGTTCGATCCCCAGGTCGAGCAAAGTGTTATTGAGTTTTTCTATGAAATTCTCAGTAGCAGCTCGGAGTCTGGATTTGTGCCCGGTGAATGGCAATAGGCTCGCCCCCTATTACATCGGACCCAAAACATACCGGCGAACTGTGGGTGTACATTAAGTACACCTCTGCCTAACCCTTCGGGTAATACAGGCGTGATGGTATGTTATCACCCATACAATATAGTACCCATAGCGCCATAGCTGATTGATTAACTTCTATTTCAAACGAGACGTCACAACATAACATACTGTCATGTTGTGACGTCGAGACGTCGACGAGATTTTTATAGAAAAATCCAATAACACTGCCCGACCTGGGAATCGAACACAAGACTTCTAGCGTAGTAGTAGCGCATAGGACGACTAGACTAATGAGGCAGTCTCTAAATATGTATTTCAATCTTTTTAAAAAAAATTATGCATTTCCATGCTAAGATTCGACGACGGGCAGGAGTCGAACCTGCGTCTTCTGGTTAGATACACCAGACGCTATGACCACTAAACCATTGCGAGTCCCACCCGCTAGGTCGGAATTTGAAAGTTTCACATTCTGATCCAGTCGAGTCGAGTTGACAAACGAGACGTTATTGGAACGTATTTCAAAACTTCACAGTATAATATTTCATTTTGAACAGAAGAAAAATAAACCTGCATTTGATCCAGCGTGTCAAAGACAGTGATTTATAACAAGAAACAAAGCGGTTCAGTTAGAGATCATTTAAAAATGTCTATTGGCCAAAGTTGGAAGGCGCCGCCCGCTTCTCATGAACAAATAACACGTGACGGCAAATGTTCTTGAATACAAATTAGAAGAGAGATGCAATTTCACGGAGTGATGTGACGGTTTGAACCGCTTCCAACATCTCAGGCGAAAGAATTTTCCAATAGGAAATGATTATTTTTCCCAGTATTAGCTTATATTCTAGTCCGCTCTCGTTTAGTATTCATCCAATAAGGGCAACATTTCGCAGTTTTCTGTTCAAAGTAATAATTTCTGTTCTGTACTGTCTGTCGTCGGTGGTCGTTCTGTTCGTGTTTAATGGATCAAAGATTAAAAAACTTCATGCAGTCACTACCTATGTAATATAAAACAATTATGAATTGTAATTTAATGCTATAGAGAGTGGAAATCGGTAATATCCAATTTAATCCATAAATTACGTTATACGAATTTCATAAATTTTTGACCCCCCGTCCTTATTATAGTTGGTCACATTTATGAGACTTTCCCCTACCTAGTGTAACATTACATATTTTGAAATTTACATCTAGAAATAAACATCATAAACATCTATAAATTGTTACATTAAAACAGCAGTTCCGAAATTAGTTTTATTTTCATTTAAATTATGTGACGTGAAATAATTTAGACTGCCTCGTTGGTCTAGTGGTCCCAATCGCGACTGCTTCGCTAGAGGTCTTGGGTTCGATCCCCAGGTCGAGCAAAGTGTTATTGAGTTTTTCTATGAAATTCTCAGTAGCAGCTCGGAGTCTGGATTTGTGCCCGGTGAATGGCAATAGGCTCGCCCCCTATTACATGGGACCCAAACATACCGGCGAACTGTGAGTGTACATTAAGTGCACCTCTGCCTAACCCTTCGGGGAATACAAGCGTGATGGTATGTTATGTTATGTTATGTTAAATAATTTAGGAACCCTCCTAGCCCTTGTCACACAATGTCACACACACTTCGTCGACCCCTAGCTTGTAACGAGTTTTATAGATGGCTCCAAACTGTAATCACCGATTTATTTATCTGTGTTTTATTACACACGCGTATTAAATTTTTGTGACACCTAAAAGGAATTGACGCTGTCATGATATTCAACATAAATGATATTATTTTAATGGTTCGGAATTTGATCGACTTTTAGTTTGTAATTCCATTCATTATAGAAAAAGTTTTACGCGGTAGACTGTTGCTAAGGAACTTTGGACATCAATCATTCATTGGGAACGATTAAACGTTTGTAAGTGATGATAAATGGAGGTCTTAGAAAAAGTAAATGGGTGATTTCTGGAAGAGACGGACTCGTGGATTAGTAATACGCTGATCAACCTATTTGCAACGCTTGCCGCGGTGAGTCTGTGGATGGATGACCGTTTTTAGGAAACCGTAGGAATCTCCGTGCTTCGGGGACCACGTAAAGCCATAGGTTTCGGTTGTCATAAGAACACGTATGATGACACCGATAGTGGTAGTCAGAAAACTAGCTCCAAAAAAATAAAACCAAATTAATTTAAAATTTCAATTAGGAAATTGTAATAAATATATAGGTACAATATACATTATATTATCATTGTCACATAAAAATACCATCACGCCTGTATTCTCCGAAGGGTAAGGCAGAAGTATACTAATGTACACCGCAGTTCGCTGGTATTTTTAGGCCCATGCGGCGAGCCTAGTGCCATTAATCGGGCACAAATCCTGACTTTCAACTGCTACTGAGAATTTCATAACAAAACCCAATAACACTTTGCTTGACCAGTAAATCGAACTCTAGCTTAGAAGTCGCTTTTAGCTTAGGACCACTGAAATAATGAGGCAGTCATTTTCAATAATGGTGACTAATGAACTTAAGCAAAAAAAACATGACCTGTTTCATTATAAGAACATCTAAGCGCTTCTATTAAACTTAGAGGATAAGAGACTCTTAACAAGCATGAAAGAAAAAAAGCTCCAGACGGGCGTACAATCATTTAATGAATTCGCAATTTGCATACCGACAACGACTTTAGAAAAACTTAGAATTTATCTAGAGATGAGAGCACAAAAATATTACAAAAAAAGACATTTATGAAGTATTTTCATTCTGATGAAATAACTGGACAGGAACATCAAATATTTAAATTGTAAATATTTTGTCTGTATTTTTCAGTTGTAACAGGTTTATTTTATCATCTTTAATTCGTTTCGTGGGTCCGAACAACGAAGTATTTTGTGTTTTAAAGTTTAAAATATTAACCATCACTGAAAGTCGTCTGTCGTGTAATTTTTCTACCCGCTGACAATATCTGTCACGAGATCGAACTCTCTAGAAAATATTTTATATATGTAGTTCCAGAACTTTGCCGAGTTCGTAAGCGGATGGATAGGAGCGGACAAAGTGCGTTCTGATTGTTAGCAGCGTCCGTTAAACACATTTGCATGGATTTTTATTACCTATAAAGCAATCATACTTAAATGATACAGACACACTAGGATAATCATGTGACTGCTCTAGAATATCCAATGTTGGTGCTACTCCGTCGTTCTGTAATCGTGCTCTTGTCTCTCCTATTATTGGTGTCCCTTTTGTTTCGACTTTAAATTAAAGACTATTGACCTTAACTTTTTCCTTTGCCAATGCCCCATCCTGTACTATTAGTAAGAGAAGTAGATAGAGAAGAGACTAATTACAGGAAACACTTCCGTGGCAAAGTATTATTTGCTCCCGACTGTACTTAAAAATAAATAAAGAGCAGTTTCACATTGAATTAATAAAAGAGAAACGTATAACGTACTAAAGTACAGTTGATTCGAAAAGTTGGAACATTTGAAAAGAGTTACCAATTCGTGAAGTGCAATTCCACTTAGCTTTCGGACGGTAAAACGCTGATGTGGACGTGGTAATTTGGGTAATTTTTCGACGGGAAGAGTCAGTTCGGCGGTCAAAAGGAATGATTCCATTTCAGTCGATGTGCTCTCACGTAGTTCTACTAGTTGTATTAATTAAATGCAAGCCCCTGAGTCCATTTTACGAGCCCCGGTAGAGTGGAACTCGTTTCGTTTATCCGCTTCCACTCATAAGCAATTACTTTGCCGAAACGACTTTCCAAGGGACCACGAACGTGCAAAGAAATTAAGCTTTGCGGATTTTAGGACATTAATAGAGGTTAGAGATTTAAGTATGGTGTGTCAGGTGGCTCTATAGCCATAAACGTATATATATGCTCGAGCCTCGAGATGAAAAAAATATGAGTGGAAATCTATTGTAGTCCATGATTACTACTTAATATTGACTAGCTGCGTCTGGCAGCACTATCTACCTTGTTTTCTATCTTGTTTTCCAAATCCCATGGTACTTTTTGCGCTTGTCGCTGTCTCTGAATGAATGAATGGGTAACGTTTCATAAGTAAAACCGTCATTTCTGTCCCTCTTTTGTCATACGAACATCTATACTTTGTTATATACGCGATTTTTATCACATATATAACAAAGTTATGTGACCGGTTTTTTGACAGATGCCTAAGAGCGTAGCTGTTCCAGATTACGTAACAGTTAATTTTGAAATGCGTAACAAAATAAATATATTATCTACCTTATGTTATTTAATTATCTTAATTATGATTTCTTGCAGACATTATAAAAAAATATTATTGTTAAGCGTATTTAATTTAGTTACATTCTACCACATTCTATCGTGTCTAGTGATGCAATCGAATGTATTCACTGCAATCATTTTAAACAATCGATAATCAATATTAGACAGTAATCAAAGTGTCAAAAGTCGGAGCGATAATCGCATTGTTACGTTCCTGCAATGACTAGTTCCATCTGTCAAAAAGTGGTTTACCTGGTGGACAGGTATATAACATTTATTATTGTTAACCAGAAAAAGAAATTGGTTTGAGAAGGCAGTGAGTTGAGTTTCATCTAGATGCAACCTAACCAGATGCCTAACCTAACCAAGTATAGTTCCCTTCGTTACCTTCTTTGTGAAAGTGCTATGAGGATGTTAAGAAAAGATTTCATATCAGAAAACCGTAAATAAAATTACTAATTAGTATGTATAACTGCTTTAAAAGGTTAAGTTTCTTTGTTCCACTTCGCTTTGTTTGCTGTGCAAATGTAGTTAAACAGCGGTTTGTTTGCCCGCGTAGCTGTACATGGATTTAATAACTTGCTTTGGCTTTACTATTAACAAAAACGTACTCTATCTAGTAATATCAATAGAGACTCAAACTACTACGTTAGTTTCGTCTTAAACTTGTTTGTAAATCAGTACTAACAAAATACGATTTATATTTTTATTTATAACCAGTATCTTGTAGGAAACTTTATCTGCTTAATCGCAGTGACGATCGTTTTTTTACGATCGAAACTATAGCCATTAAGTCAATACTTGAAAACTTTTTACGACGCTCGATTAAGCGAATTCGAACAGATTTGAAGATCGAATAAAGCGGAGATGAGGGAACGATTATTCCAAAAGTGATATCTCAATAGTGGTTATAGCTTTTAAACGAGAAGTCGGTGTCATATGTTTGCATCAGTTCTCGTTTCTATAAGCCAAGAGATTTAATTTACTTATGATTCGCCTGGTAGATGAACAAACGTGGTTGCTAAGGACAAAATATTATTTTTAAATATAATCATTATATTTTGCTACCGTTTTAATAACGCTGCGTTATAAATTACATTATTTTGTTCCACGACATCGTAATAATAGTTGACAGGATTTGTGTGATCGGTGGTCTAAACCAAGGCTAAGCCCGTATCTTAGAACTTTAGGCCTCCGTGTAATGGAAGGCCTAGAATGATTACTACATTACTTATATACAATGTACAGATGGTCAACTATTACAATAAAGTTTTGTGTTTTATAAATTACACAAGTTAAGCATGTCATTAACCTTAGTGGATATTTTAATTTGTTTTAGGATTTAAAACAAACGAAAGGTCCCTGTTTACACACAAAGGTCCTTAAACTTAAAAGAGGCCGAAACTTAGCTGTTTGCATAGGAAATTGCGCAGGTAGAACTTTGATTCGTTCCATATTCAAAGTTTGGTGCTTGCGAACTTTGTGCATCCATAGATTGTGTGCTAAAGAACTCGGTATGTGCACTTCGTTGCAATCGAGTTCCTTTTAGGTGCAGTTCTGCATGAATCGAATGTAAAAGCTTTCGTTCAGAATATGCGGGCATCGGTTTGCGTTACAGCTTTTGGTTGCTGTAACACGCTCGCGTTACGAGTGCAAACGAGTGGGCTAACATATATTTAACTTGTATCGGAAACGTCCGGCGTATTTATATCAAAATGTTTTCAAATAATAATATAAGCGGTGTGGATCGTGTGTAGAAAAATTGATATAAAACATAATTTACTTTTATTTTAGTGAACTAAGATTTTGACTGGGTATATTTTTATTATATCTTCGCTTCAGTGACATCATCAATTAGTTGGGATTATTTTTTTATAGCTTAGACTGAGTTTCAATGCTGGACAAAAGCAAAGAGTACTTACTTTTTAGCAAAGCCCGTGCTAATTCTTTCCAACCCTCTCGTTGGGAACAGTATAGCATTATCATATATATTAACCCGATTCAATTATCAAAAGGGCTTTCAGTAAATCAATAAAATATACAATCATTTTGTTTCAATTTGAATACAGTGTAGGTACAATTCCCAAGTGAAATTGGGGCTCAAAACAGTAGGGTAAGTGCTTGTTTATCTGAGATACGACCGACTACTTAGATGGTTTCGTTGGGAATAAATCTATTTGATTGCTTGCATGATCACTGACGGCGCGCGGCGTTGCACGAAGCCTTTAAGTGTGCACATGTTGCCAATAATTTTACCAGATAGCTACCAGAATGTTTACTGATGTAGTTCACTTTGTGGAACACACAGTTAAAGGGGAAGTACGTTTAAAAATTAATGGAAAGGATTTTTAATTTGACATCTTCACGTTATGAGTTTGATTATAGACTATCGTATTGAGACGAAGAAGCGATGAGTTCAAGTTCAAGTTCAAATGTTTTTATATCAAATAAGCCTGTATAAGCATTTATGAAACGTGATGACTCTAGTTGCACGGTTCCAAAAAGTTGATCCTATGGAGAAGAATCCGGCAAGAAACTCCATGGACACTCTTTTAAAATATGATGTGAAATGGTAGGAAAATACGCCTCAAATATGAAAGCTTTTAGAAAAACTAGAAGACATTTTTTTATATGTGCATATTTTTTTTCTATTGGTTCTTTTATAAAACTATAGCAATTTATTAGGTTTTATTAATAAGGGGTTGAAGGGTTAACATTAATAACGTTTATTATGCCACGCGAGATTTTATTAAGCCTAAAGCGACGGGGTTTGAATTTCGCGCCCAACCCCGACAATTTAGCCTTAAGGAAGAGGGTCTGTATATCCTTAGTGTAATTCTTCTTCTTTAATTTATAAAAATAAATTTATTATTCAGAAGAATCCTCAATTAGATCTTGAACTCAAAGCGTCCTGTGAAAATTCAGGGTAATCAAATAGATGGCCTTGCGCAATTTATTAAATTTGTAATAGGACAATCACTATCGTTCTCAATCTTGTCTTGTTCTAGTCTGGTGACTTTAATAGTCTAGTGCTTTTGTCTAAACAATAGTTGAATAATATAATTGATTGGACAACTTGGCTTTTGTTCGACAAATAAATATTACCCCTTTTATGTAGGGAGATAAATTCAACTAAACGCTGTTCAAACAAAATTCCCATTTATTCCTCATTCATTCCACTGTTGCGGGTCATGACTACGGTCGCCTACTAAAAATAATAATTTGTTTGTCTGTCCGTTGAGTCCCAACATTGTTAATTCAATTGCGATAAAACTTTGGTTAGGTTTTGTGTGCGCGGTCCCGAAGGTTTCTAATTAAAGTACCAAAATTATTCTTCTTTCAACATTAGAGCAATTTATAAATTCTTTCGTACATGATTTCTTTCAACCTTTTATGATTTTATCAACCTGCGGTTCTTCTTGGAGGTTCAGGCTCTAAAATGAATAAAAACGGATGAAAAGTAATTTTTATTTTTTTCAAGTAACTATAAAAACATACATTACATACCTATATACAAATAAATCTAATAAAAACCATTACGATCTGTTTTTGTTCCACAATATAAATAAAAAAGTGCAACATTACCGATTGTATCTGCCAGTGATTTAGATACATTCGGAAACAAAAGCGTTTATATTCGCACACCACAAAGCCTCGGCCTGCCCGTAAATAACACGACCACTCTATCCCGTGTAACTACGTAGATAAAGGCAGTCTACAGTGCGAACAAGCTCCTCTAGATTTGATCATTATCGGATTCACGGTGCAATGGGAGGGTAGTTAAAAAGCTTACGCCGCCAACTTCTATGTAGTCCCTAAGCGAAGAGTTTTACAAGCAAATGGGTATTTGAATATTAATGGTTGGTTGATTCTGTGCCTATTTTAATACTAATATGAGAAGTATAACGCAGTGATAGCCTAGTGATATGACCATTGGATTGACAAGTCAAAGGTCTCGAGTTCGAATCCAAGGCACGCACCTCTGACTTTTCGAAGTTATGTGCGTATTAATAATTAATTATCACGCGCTTAAACGGTGAAGGAAAACATCGTGAGGAAACCTGCACGCCTGAGAGATTTTCTTGACGGCGTGTGAAGTCTGCCAACCCGCAGTAGGCTAGCGTGGCGGACTATAGCCTAATCCCTCTCGTACTGAGAGGAGACCCGTGCCCAGCAGTGGGACAATGTAATGGGTTGATGATTAATGAGAAGTATACGGAATTATTCCCGTGCCTAAGTAAAGATTGGAAGATATATCTAATGGCGTAGGTATCTACTGTTAACAATTATTAGAGATTTTGATACTATTGAAATTTAAAACATATTTCGAAGTTCAAGCCGTGAACCGTCAAATAAATATGGTATTATAAAATACGTATTATGCTTTTGTATTATATGTTTTTTGGAACTTCGCTACTATATAGGTATCATTCATAGATTGAGACGCTAATGTGTAATTGGTTTACTAATATTTGACAAATATCCAGTAATAGGCATGGGTATCATAATATGCGAAAAACTAACATTAATCTATTGAATAATAAGTTTATCGAAAAATTACCTTAAAATAACATTTCTAAACGAAGCAAAAGAAGTATGCAAGAATCGTAGCAGATGGCGTTCTGTACTTAGTTTCTGTCTACCCCTATGGGAAAAAGGCGTGAGTGTATGTATGCATGTATGAATAACATTTCTTGTTTTTGGTTTCTTGAACAGGATTAATATATGGAAAGCCATCCCCGTCTGACGAGTCCGTAGTTTCCACAACCCACCAGTTTTAAAAACTAATTTTCGTATAATACATATTATAACATACCATCACTCCTGTATTCCCCGAAGGGGTAGGCAGAGTTGTACACCCAAATTTCGCCGGTATGTTAAGGTCCCATGTAATAGGGGGCGAGCCTATTGCCATTAACCGTACACAAATCCAGACTCCGAGCTGCCACTGAGAATTTCATAGAAAAACTCAATAACACTTTGCTCGACCTGGGGATCGAATCCAGGACCTCTAGCGTAGCCGTCGCGCTTAGGACCACTAGAAGAGGCAGTCATAATTAGATATACATATAATACATATTATATGTATATCTAATTATCTTGATTGTATCTGTTTTCAACATATATACATTTTGCAAGGAGTGGTGACTACTCAGAGGCAGCTAAGAGAATGTAGGTCATTGGTTCGCTACAGGCGATATTGTAAAGGTACCTAACATACATACAATGTGTGTATTTGTACAGTGGAATGCGAGCACCGATTGATTGTGTATGCCAAGCTAACAATGATAGACGAGAAACTTTTATACCCTTCCAATAAACATTGCTTGTGTATGTTACACAATGTTTTATATCGTCGTTAAGTAGGGTCAAAAAAATCGACTGGAAACTAAGTCATATTTAGAATGCATGGTCTTAACCTTTTGAACGCCATTGTCACATATATGTGACAAACGAAATCTTACCCTGAACGCCAACGTCACAAATATATGACAAAATATACGTCGCCCATTTTATGAAATAAACAATTTAATCATTACTTTAGTGTGTTTTCACTACCTTGTGTAATTTGACAGAAAAAGTGGCCTGGCGTCAGGGGTACGGCGACGTTTATACTCTGGCGTGCAAAAGGTTAAATAGGTACCTACATATTCATCATAAACATAACATAACATACCATCACGCCTGTATTCCCCGAAGGGTTAGGTAGAGGTGTACTTAATGTACACCCACGCTTCACCGGTATATTTTAGGTTCCATGTAATAGGCGGCGAGCCTATTGCCATTAACCGGGCACAAATCTAGACTCCGATCTGCTATTGAGAATTTCTGAATGGCAGGAATACAGGCTGCCTGATAGTAAGCTGTAAGCTTCCACAGTCTAAAGATGCCAGCAGTACTCGTAGTATTTGTAACTCACGGGTTGTCATCTTGCGTCATCAGTTGTTGTAGTGCGTACGGATGTGTCGGAGCGCGAGTCAGACTTTGTCTTTTTTTTTTTAAGATAAAAAATACATGCATACCGTCACGAATGTATTCCCCGAAAGGTTCAGCAGAGGGGCGTAGGTCCCATGTAATAGGGGGCGAGCCTATTGCCATTAACCGTGCAAATCCAGACTCCGAGCTGCTACTGGGAATTTCATAGAAAAACTCAATAACACTTTGCTGGACCCTGGACCTTTGGCGTAGCAGTTGCGCTTGGGACTTACGTTTTTTTAAAGAATCTAAGTACATTACTAATGTCTGTGCTAGGCGGAACCATAGATCTTTACTTTATATTACCTTCCACGTTATCTTCTTTACGAATTGTTGTTCTGTAATATCTCTGTGAGGTATAGATTTCAATGAAGAGTATGAAAACCTGAAATTACAGCTTCCCGTTTTACTGAGTGTTAATAATTTATGATTCAGTATGTAATTTTCACCAACCAACCATTATTTAATTAGCAATAATTGCAAATTATTATTGCAATACGAATTCGTAATCTATTATAATCTGGATTTTATCAGAATTATAAAGTATGCAGGCATTGATTTCCTATGATTTTAATATATTTTTGTATTATAAAATATGAAACCACTAGCAGTATTACATATTGTATTTTATACTTAGTTTCAAAGGGGAAATGGAATTTGAAGAATATAAATTCAATTAGAATTTTAAATTATACGAAGAGGGTGGCTTTTTGTTTACTTCATGTGTTCATAGGGTTTCATAGACCAACTAATACATAAATAATTAATATATAAACTACATTATGTGGCTTGCTCCAAGTTTCGTGTTGGTACAATACAATACATTACAAGTTATGAAAGTAATCTTAATTTAATAGTGACACAAGTCAAAACATTATGAAGTAACAAGTTGGTTCTATATTGCATGAAATTTGGTACGAGAAAGATGATCATGGTACGAAAAAAAAACTAAGTGATGAGACGACGGCTGACAGGGATGTACGAAAACAAACTAACTGCTCCGCTAAAGTAAATAAAAGCAGGTAGATGATAAATTTTTTAGCCACTATTGAATTTACTTTACAGTTGGATCGAATCATTGCGTCCTTGCTTATGTACCTATACAGCAATTCCTGGAACAGCACAGACGAATACAGGCTGAAAGCAATCTATAATTCTTTACATAGTATTAATTAAAGTCACTCCTGCTGTTGCTTAGATCTTAAAACCTACGCAATGGATTTTAACGCTGATTTCAGCAATAGATAGAGTGATTCTGTGATAGAGTGAGAATTAAGGTTTAGATGTAGACATATATTAAAGGCATATTATAGTTGAGAAAAGCCGAGAAACTACGCGGGCGAAGCTGTGGGCGAAAAGTTTGTAATATAATAAAGCTGAAGAGTTGTTTGAACGCTCTAATCTCTGGAAGTACCAGTCGGATTTTAAAAATTCTTTTTGCATTAATGGCCTAATTCTTGAGCAAGGTTATAGGCTATTTAACATCATTGTACGGCTCTAAGAAAACGAGACAATGCGACGGAGCACAGCTAGTATTCTCATAAAAATATTTTCTTATATCGTTGTTTGTTTTTTTATTTGCGTGGCTATTTCATATATTATTCTCTATCCTAAAATGGTCTTGAAGTACCCTGTCAAGACAAATTGACGTTAACATTTCTAGACGATCTAGCAACACAACTAAAGTTACTTTGCTTTAAGTTATGCGAAGTCTAACTTGAAATCTTAGTTTAGGCAACTCGGTGACAGCTACATAGAAAAGTCATTACATCCGAAGTGGTCAAACTAGAAGAGGCCATTGTGATTAGTGTCAAGGAGACTTCAGTTTTTCTTGGTCTGTGGACCTACAAAATTATTGTCGCTCTACTTATTTAAAACTTTTTGTATGTGCCAAATAAAAAAGGGTAAATATAACAGATAACATACCATCACGCCTGCAATCCCCTAACGGTTCAAGAAGAGGTGTACCAATGTACACCCACGCTTCGCCGGAATGTTTGGGTCCCATGTAATATGGGGTGACCCTGTTGCCATCAACCCGACACAAGTCCAGACTCCGAGGTGCTACAGAGAATTTCATAGACAATTTCAATAACAACCTGGGCCTGAACCTGGACCTGGGAATCGAACCCAGTACTTAAAGTGTAGCAGTCGCACTTGGAACCACTAGACTGAAAAAAGGGGAAATTTTACAAATATATTAGCACAGGTAATTAGTTACAATATCTGATTAACTGTGTGTGTACAATTAGGGCTAGCACTTTGGGGAATGGAAAATTCAACTCGAGGTGGGATTCGGACCCTTCAGTTTAGTAGGTACGCGTTTTACAAAAAAAATACAATTAAGGGAAATATAAAAATAAAATCTACAGTACTAGACTGTAGATTTTATTTGTATATTTCCCTTTTACTTGTTAGTACCCAATAGGAGACAAATCGGTCTGCTCTGGTGTCATATTTAAACAGCCTAGGAAAGGAATTCTATGAAAATGATTGAATGAACTCCATTTGTCAATCAATCCATTTACTCCATTTGTCTCACTGCTGGCAATGTTGTTTATAAGTGGACAATATTAACTCTGCGTGGTTGAAGATTTACGTAAGTAGTATATTTTACGAAGAAGTCGGTAAAAAGAATGATGAAGAATGATAAGCACTTCTTACTCATTTCTTTCGGGATTATCTTATCACTTAGTTGTTGACCAAAATGCAGATCCATTAAGGTTGGAACTGGCTTAGTGTTGCCAATCTTGGTACAAAGGTCGATGGTGCGATGGGATTCCCTCAACTGCTAAATTGCTGGGAATTAATAATCGGGCTCCCTGGGTTAATTAAGATAGACTCCAGGCTGTTTGTGACGTCAGATAGGACTGAGTAGTTGTTGCCAGCGCAAATATGTTACAGTAGAGTAATCAATTATTTTACAGCTAGTTTGCGCATTAGGACCAACTTATGTGGCCTAGGCCTACGTTCAGCAGTCGACGGCTATAGGCTGATATGACATGGGGCTAGACGTCTGGGTTTATCCAGAGTATCTTTGAAAGGAAAGTATACTTTATCATTATGATGAAAATTGTTTGTAAATCTATGTTGTGCATGAATTACCTATTCCTTCTATCCTTATCCCGAATTCAAGTTAAAACAGAAATACTTAATTTTGTGGGGTATGTGCAATATTTATTTTAATGGTTGGAATAAAATATGGAAAAATGACAATAACAATGGGGTAGGATACATAGATAGTTCTTTGTCACCTTCTATATACCCGGCATAATAAGATATTAATTTTGTGGAAGAAAAATTTGCCCTCAGTCCTTATTCGAACCTGCGTTCTTCGGTTGGATACATCGGTTGATTTAGCTAATTAAACCACTGAAACCTACATGTTGCTGTGATTTTGAATCTTTATTCCACATAGGTGGAAGCTCCTACATCTTGCTGTGCCTGACAAGGCCCACACATGATTCCTAAATTATATCATTGTAATAGCTGTTTTAACTCGTGGAGTGCAATAAATGTATTGAGTAGGTCTGTCGTCAAAATCCATCCATCTTTAAATTGGTTCCTCTTACTTTACTCGTATTTTAATTCAGATTCCCGAAAATATGTCTGCTTAATATTATATTTCCTGCCGACTAGGACTTCTGTTTAATAAGTTGTATTATGTCTAAGGACCACCACTATTGCTCTTGGAAAACTGAACTCAGCGGAGATATCTGGATTCTGTTTAACTTGTGCAAGTTTAAACTTGTGTCAAGTATCTTCGTCACAAATGCTAATTTGTAGTTTAACTGAATTAATAGTTTGAGTATACATCCTGTATGCGTATATTATAAATTCATTATCCTTTGAAATATTAATACCTCGTTAATTGTTGATATATGTGCTTATGTAGTAAATATGACTCTTAGATTGTATTATAGTTAAAATTATTTTGTCAAAAATTTACTAAGTACGTCCATACAAAAAGTGAAGGTTGAAAGCCTCGAGTAATCAGATCATCAAGATTGACATAACCGTAAATTGTAACCTTTTTTTTTCTTACCTTTACAGGACTTGGGGAAATGTATCCTTAGAGGATTTGTTTCGAAAAAACTACAACTATACATTTCTCAAATCACAGCAATCGGTTTCACTACTCCAGCTCCTTATCTAAATAAAACAATTTCGTTGAGCCATTTCCATATAAATCTTGTTGAAACAGCGCCTCCGGTGGTGCTCTCACCGAAAATACAATAAGTACATGTCATGGCGTCCAATCCGAGTGTGGTCTCGGCTAGACGCGCCTTGAATTTAAAACAACTGGACCGTTTTCAAACTAAATCTGTGGAATAGGCTCTGATTTGGTCAATCTGTATACATAGTTTCCTGTTTCGAAAAGTTTTGTGCGGTTTGACGTTCGTTTTCGCTGATCATGTTGTAGGTTTCTCTGTATACGCGTTAAAATACCTTTTTTATTGCAATCGAGTTATTCCTTCCACAGACAAACCCACAAAACATTTAAATATGGCACGTTCTAGGTGTCTTCTTGTTTTATTCTGTCAAATTTCTGCCAATAACGAAAATATTAGACGTTGAAATGTCACTACATTTTATGGAATTAAATATCGAGCGATAGAAAGCGTAATAAGTAAGTAAATAGTTCTATTTCAATGTAGTATTTTTTTCTTTGTGTCTGTTAATTATTGTGTTTGACGTCTACCATAACACAGGACTTATTTCCGAATGTATGTAGATATACTACGCAAAATATCGTTTCCCGTAGGGGTTTTAAATTATTTTAAATATGTTTTTTCTGCATTTCGTACAGTTTAGTGGGATGTTCATTACAGAAAATGTCCTACTATGAGTAGAAAACTTTTGATGCACAATTTGTAACTTCTTACATAGTTTGCCGTGCAACTTAGTGACTGAAAACTTTCAGAGTTTATAGAACATTTATGTGATAAAATACGTTTCAACTTATATTGTCTACTATAAAAACAATATGACTTCAAGGTAGACTATTCTGAACAGACTTCGATTTATAGTTGTTGGTTGAAATGATACAAAGTGAACGGTATGATTGTTGCAATATTGACTTTTTTCCTATTCAAATAAACAAAAGAATAAATCCTTCAAGTGACTGCTTATTGGTGTTTCCGTCTTTCTTTGTACGGTGGATTTTGTCACTGTGATCATCATCTGTGCTCCTAGCCTTTCCTAGACTTCCAGTCTACATATATCTGGCTGAATGTTAGTACATACCATCATCACGCCTGTATTCCCCGAAGGGTTAGGCAGAGGTGTACTTAATGTGTAACCACAGTTCGCCGGTATGTTTAGGTCCCATGTAATAGGGGGCGAGCCTATTGACATTCACCGGGCAGAAATCCAGAGCCCGAGCTGCTATTGAGAATTTCATAGAAAACCCCAATAACACTTTGCTCGACCTGGGGATCGAACCCAAGACCTCTAGCGTCGAAGTAGCGATTGGGACCACTAGACTAACGAGGCAGTCAAAATATGAATAGTCTAAATGTTATTATATTACACAAAGTGATTATAATCTGACCTCCGCAACCTAATATCTAGGTAATCTTATGGGTTCTTATGATCTTATTATGTCAGGCTTTTTGAACTTTTGAAAACCATTAAAGATAGTCATTTGAGTTCGTATGATGACCGGGACCGAGGCGTCTCGTTGTGTTATGAATGGTGACCCATGAGAGACTAACCGCAGCAGGAACAAGTTCTTTGTTACTATGACCGTAGTCGATCTATTGTGAGCTTAATTCTGCGGCTGTTATAATCTGTCCCTGATGAAATTTTGTACGTTAAACACATTTGTGTCAACGCGAAAAAGTTTTAATGTAATGTGGGATACATTTTTTGCTACTCTAATGAGAAGTAGAATTAATAAACAGGGGTCAAATGGGAAAAAAGTGAGCCATTACAACTCAACACAAACTGAAATTATGTGTGAAAACAAACAAAACATATTTTGAAAGTAATTTGCTACTTACACGCATTTTACTCTCACAGAGAATTACTGAATTCGAAGACTCAAGTTAGTAATGTCCTTTATAGATGTGAAACAAAAGTAGAGCCGACATCGGCGCAGCTGAGATTCTACATAGATACCGAGGAATTTTTATTAAATCTCTGATATGTGAAGTACGTTGGGGAATGCAGATTTGAATATAACAGTCGTATTGCACAAGACTCCCCGGGAAATCTGATTCCAATATCACTGTTCATGATACTCAATGCAATATGGCTCATTGGTATCGAACGGAAAATAAGAATATTTTGTTCTTGCCGAATATATAGAAAACGATATTTTATATTTGGGAGAAGCAAATATGCGTAGGTATTTGATTGAGAAATGGAAGTGAAACAAGAATGTTTATTTGTAAAGGTCAAAAGGAATAATATTGTGTGGTCGTAGAATAATATTGAGGCATAATAGTTTTACTATAAGCTAACATACCATCTCGCTTGCATTCCCTGAAGGGTTAGGTAGAAGAGAACTGCTTTACACACACATTTACCGATACAGTTCGTTCAAAATAACTGTGAGAGTATCAAGTTAGCCTTTTACTACCGCACAGGTAAAATCACTTAATTAAGTATTTTTGAACATAGAACTTTACACCGAGGTTTTATGTCAAAATTTACCATTGCTTAACCACTTGCCGACTACTTCAGACGCGCATAGTTATTTTGAATGAACATAATCGGGGGCTGACTTTTTACTATTAATCGGGCTCAAATCCGAACTTCAAGCTGCTACTGGGAAGATCAAAAAAACCCCATCACTTTGAAATCTAACTTTAAGATCTCTTGCTATACTATGTTGCTCTCACTATTATTAAACTAACGAGGCAATCATGGTTTTTTAATAGGAAAATCTAAATTTTTCTAACATATTTGCCACTATGGAGAAACATTAATTTTTAAGAATAACAAGTTTACCGCAAGTTTCTGTGGTAACCATGTTTTAGCAAGAACATACTTTGCGGTCAAATAATGTGGACATAAAATATACCGGAATGGACTCGCCGGTTTTAAATCGTAACTTACACTCGTTTAAAATCCACACTGCAGGTTACACGAGAAGAAACGCTTTGAAAACATTACAAGAAATTCTTTAGGCAGATAGTTTTTTCTTGGGAGCCAAATTCAATACTAGTATTTTTTGTAATTTCACAAATTGTACGTGTATAAGACATTCTAGGATAAAGGATAAAGTTGTAGGAAATACGACGATAGTAGAGTAGAGAGTTGACTGCCTCATTAGTCTAGTGGTCCCAAGCTCGACTGCTACGATAGAGGTCCTGGGTTCGATCCCCAGGTCGAGCAAATTGTTATTGGATTATATAATGAAATTCTCAGTAGCAGCTTGGTGTCTGGATTTGTTCCCAGTTAATGACAATAGGCTCGCCCCCTATTACATGGGACCTAAACATACCGGCGAGGTATGGGTGTTCTTTAGTACACCTCTGACTAACCCCGGGGAATACAGGCGTGATGGTATGTATGTTAGTAGCGTAAAATTGAGGATTTTGCTAAAATATACAATTTACATTAGGTACTAACTGCTATAATAAAAAAAAATTTAGGTAAGTTTTAGGACCTACGCAGTCGTGAATAATGACATGACTAGAATGTGGTATAGACATACAATATATAAAAAAAAATTTCGCGTCCAAAGCGAGATTATCCGACTCAAAACTTAATGCTTTTCCGAGAAGTTATCGGCAAAGCCTACAAGAGCGAACTATCAGCCAAACCCATCAACATTCAGCAAGTTATTTTAGGCTAAGTTCACACTGGACTACCAGTTAGTAGCTCACTGTCTGTCCCTGACGTTAAGCCGCAAATCGCGGCCAACCAAGCAGTTTTACATAATTTCAGTGCAAATTAGCCGCTGAATTTATTAATTGGCGAGCGTTTCTCTGCAAACTGTTTAGGAGATATTAGTACGCTCTTTTTGCAATACATATACTCTTTATTTTAAATTATCACGTTTAAAATAGTTTATATTATACCGGCGAAATGTGGGTGTACATTAGTACACCTCTGCCTAACCCTTCGGGGAATACAGGCGTGATGGTATGTTATGTTAAAATAGTTTATATGTAGATAAGCACGCTACGGTATATTCATTTTGGTTTCGCTCTTTTCAGTTAATTCTTCTTTTGTTTCTGACAATATTTTTTTTGGAATCAAATGTTTCATTCTTGCTTTTTTTTATGGTATTTGTTGCACACACATGTGAACATAGCCTAAGCCGTGCAAATGAGCAAGGCGGCGAAGAGCTGCGTCTTGTGCGAGGGAGGCGACGGAATCCTCTAAGTCTTCCCTAAGTCGAATCCGTCATTATTATTCCATGAAAGGGGCCGCGAGTTCACCAGATCCACACCTGCGCACAGTACAAATAACCACGTAAACCTGACAAATTGTTTCACATTCATATTGGTCACGAGTGCTTGGTGTTGCCGCGTTGCCAAAAAATAGATGTGCCGCGGAAACTTAAGGTTCCCCGATTTGGACAGTCATGACCTTTATTCGGCACATTCTGTGGGCACGCGCAAACATAGCCGTTTTTGTTGGGCCGCCCGCTGACTCGGATTATATTCGGGATGGCATTAATCTCCCCGTAAATGGCGTTTGTAATAGAGTTTTTAGGATGCGTCAAGATAATGCTTGTTTATGGAAGCCGTTTTATTTTTGCAGCTGAACCGATAATTGCTATTGTTTCCTTCCAGATGTAGTTAGGTATTATTCGTGTAAGGATTTATTATTATTTTGTAGGTATTAAGTATCAGCGGAGCTATCAAGTTTAACAAACAACTCGCTAATCTGGGTATAACACCAGACGGCAAGTTTGAGGCTACTAAACCTTTGTAGTGAAGGCTTTATCCTTCAAGGATCATGTTGGTGTACCTGTACAACAAAGCCTCAGTATTCAATAGCTCACATAAAATACTAAGGTAGTCGTAAGTATTTCAGTATGGTAAACAAAATAATACCAACAAAAGACTCTAATCCCCTGATCATTAAAGTAAGTAGCAAAGGAATTTAGAATCCAACCTTTATCCAAGGTAGGTATCATGTGAAGATGAATGATATAAAACGTACGTAACCCGTGAATAAGTAAGGAGGTGAGTTTAAGTGTTGTAAGTTATTAATGGGTGCTATCACATCACGGCTTAACACTTTAAGTACGGTCAAAGCCTGGCTAACTGGTGTTATATTATGCACCTCACTAAACCTGGGATAAATTACACAAATTTTACATTAATCGCTGTTCTAGAATAATTTTATCAAAATATGTCGACACTGCAGGGTTGTGTTACGAACCCGCAATTACGTCATAATTATGTTTGTTTCTACGTAGTCAGTAAGTAGGGCTGTCCTAAACAATGGCTTCCCCGGAATTGGGAGATAATGCATTGTTAATAGTCTAATTTGGAGAAGATTGTTATGGTCGGTGATTACAGATATCGCTACGTTAGCCAAATGGGTTTGTGACCGATGACTGTTCAACACTATAACAATTTGGGATCCCAAGCTGAGGTAAAATGTAGGTATAATAATGAACATAATAGGGATGTTTTTGATCTAAATCAAATTAGGATTAATTTCGCATCACACAAAATGATTTTACTTAAATCGGTTACAAGTGAAAACATGGTCACGTTGTTTAGAAAAATTATGGTTCATGGTAGCCTTATCTCCAAAACGGGAGATATAAAAAGAGTTTTTTTTTTCTTTCGATACTCAAAGTTTATATAAAAAGTACTTCTTACATCAAGAACTTAGGCATCTTTGGGCAAAGGTCCAGTATACTCAATAAAAAAACTTACCACTTATCAACGTACATCAAGCACTTCTGAAACGAATGACCTTTTCAGCACATGCATTTATTTGATAGTAATCCACCTGCGTTCTATTAAGTTTTCAACAAAATGGCATGTTTGACTTTGCCTGGGATTTTTAATATAAATTCTCAAATGTAACATAAACGCAACGCAACGCAACGACACAGAATGAAGTCATTACGACGCCTCTTAAAATTTTCAATTAAATGCCATAATGAGCAGTTTACATAATATTTCAGATAGTCAAATATTAAGCAAATTAAATGTCATCTTATTTATTAAAATATCATAGTAAGTAAGCTGAGCGTAAGGTTCTGGGATCCATTTCCAGTTCGAGCAACGTGTTTTTTGGGATCTTTTATTAGGAAATTTTACAGGAAATCGTAAAAGTCCGGATTATTTTAACGGATTAATACATATTGTTATTATTTCCATTGGTTGCCGATTAAAACATAGCCGCATGTCCTAGCCTAGTATAATTTTTATAACAATAATTTATAATTTATTTTATTATTTATTAGCACGGCCATACAACTTAAAACAACTTAAGTATAAATGATATTTAATTCTACAAGTACATAAGTTTTCAGTAAATAGATCTTTAAAAGATGTAACATTAACAATGTTTACTATAATTGTATAATTGAATAACCTAACTGACAACCTCTGGGGGAACACCGAAACGAATATTATTTTACGAATTACGAATCTTGGTCTCTTTTAGAGTCCAGACATGGTAGTGTAGGAGTTTGTAACAAGAAGTTTTTATGTGCGCGTCCCGGCATGTAGAAATATTTAAACAAAAAAAGTAAGTAGTTTGAAATATGTCTAGAGAAAATAATTATATATGAATGTCAGAGGACTAAGATTGATTGCTGGAACAATAAAAGAAGTCGTGAATTCCTTAATCAAGTGTTTTCAACGTAGAAGCATTACGATCCCTAAACATTAAACCTGGTGCTTCTACATATGGTGGAGGCGCCGGGTAAGGATAAAGAACAAAGCATTAATTCGTTTTCTGTGAATTTCCAGAAATCATAAAATAAGTATTCAACTGCGCCGGCAAGCAAGCCCGGACGACGCGAGGTTGGAGCGCACGGAGCACACTGACGAGTGCAACAATAAAGAGGGAACCGCTTAACCCGAAGATTCTTCCCGAGGAAGAAGAAAAAAAAAAAAAAGAAAAACAGGAACGAGTTTCATTTGTTTTTTCTTCGGTGGTATAAAAGATGGCGCAAGAAATGTTTTTCTTCACCGGCACCGACAATGTATGTTTAGATGAGTTCCTAGTACAATTTAGGCTGGTAGCCGCAATTAATAAATGGCCGGAAAGTGATTTAGCTCTGATAGTCGGGGCGTATTTACAAGGACCAGCCTTGATGTTTTTTAAGTCCGTGTATCGCGAGGGGATTGATTACAGAACCATATGCGAGAAGTTGAGAGTTGAATTCCCATCAGGAATCAATTATGTGGAGAAATTTTATAGCAACAAACAAGACGTGAAGGAAGATTCGTTGACGTATTATTATAGGTTGACGGATTTAGCCGCGAAGGCCGATATTGTAGATGAAAGCATCTTTATAAAAACATTTTTAAAGGGGCTATTACCGTGCGATAAAGTCAAATTAGGCACCAAACTCTATGCCACAAAAAATGAATTGCGTGCAACCATTTTACAATTAAGAGACATATTCGAGGACAACGAAACACCCTCGATTAATCTGCCGATTCAACCGCCCCGCGGCATATTATCAAAGGTACGCTTTGAACAACCGTCCAATACGACCGCACCAAGGTCACCAACGCCGCCGAGAGCATGGAATTCGTCGACGACAGCGCCTTCAACCCCATATCAATCCCCAGAAAGGAGGGATAGGGAAGAGTTTCACACTCCCCGTTATAATTTGAGGCCACGGTCTCGTTTCACCTACACAAACGCTAATACCCCCAATAATTTTAGCGTGAGAAGGAACCCGCAGCACCCAAACTTCCAAGGACGCAGCCAATAAATAAGCATGAGGAGTTGCAGACGACTGCGTCCGAAATTCAAAAACTCCCAGATGAACAGAAAAATTTAAGTCAGTACAGCCCTTTTATTAACATTGATATAAACGGGCAGACATTGGTAGCTCTGATAGATACAGGTGCATCTATCTCCTGTATCTCTGAGAGATTAGCAGCGAAGGTGAAAGCAAAATCTAGCAGTGCCACATCAGAGAAGCGTTTTGTAAGGTCAATTTCCGGTGCGTGTTTAAATGTAGTCGGAGAGACATTATTGAACTTTATGGTGGACTCGTGTCTTTTTAATAATAAATTTATAATTATCAGGGATATAAATCAAGAAGTAGTCCTTGGTCAAGACTTTTTTTATAAAAATAATGCTGTTGTTGATTTCAGAAATAATTGTATAACGTTGAAAGAACAATTTAAGATAAAGTTTCTTAGTAAAGCGTCTCTACAAAGCGGTGTTTCTGTGTCGCACTCCATGATTTATAATGATCAACATGATGAAACTCAACAAAATAAGATTATGTATGATCATACGAAGAATGAAGAAAAAAGTTTTAATTCAATCACCAAAAATGATTACTTATATTTTCTAGAGCTGGCACAACGAAATGATGATAAATTTATTTTTTCGCTGGCAAATAATTTAAAAAATGTAAATGAAATTGACATAAATCCGGACTTATCTGACAATGACAAGATGTCATTACGTGAACTTTTTTCTTCATATAGAAAATGTTTTGCTTTTTCAACTTCCGAGTTAGGAAATTGTAATTTAGTGGAAATTAATATTAATACGACCGATGAGCAACCCGTTCATCGACCTCCGTATAGAGTGTCCCCTAAACAATTAGACATAATTAATTCTCAAGTCAAGGATATGTTGGACACGGGAGTGATCCGTGAATCCAAGAGTGCTTATGCCTCTCCAGTGGTATTGGTACAGAAGCCTGATCAATCTTGGAGATTTTGCATCGATTATCGTAAATTGAATAAAAAGGTAATTACAGATAGTTATCCTCTGCCAATCATTGAAGATATAATGATTTATCTTTCGGGGGCAAGTTATTTTGCTGACTTGGATTTAAATTCTGGATATTGGCAACTAGCAGTTTCTGAGAGGGATAAACACAAGACTGCGTTTGTCACACCCTCAGGACTTTATGAATTTAATGTTCTACCATTCGGTCTTAAGACAAGTCAGGCTGTTTTCCAAAGAACAATGGATAAAGTATTAGCTGGCATAAAATATAAGAATGCTATTTGTTACGTGGATAATATATTAATATGGGGTAAAACCTTTATAGAATTTAGGATAGCTCTAGAACAAGTATTAGAACGCCTTAAGAAAGCAAATTTAACATTAAAACCGAGTAAATGTAGTTTTGGTTACAACAAAGCTACGGTATTGGGGCACGAAATATCAGGAGCTGGTATTAAACCTGATAATAAAAAACTAGAATCACTAAAAAGGTTAAAACCACCAATGAATACTAAACAAGTAAAGTCAGTACTAGGGTTGTTTTCTTACTATCGTAAATTCATTGATAATTTTGCACAAGTAGTGTTACCTCTCACTAAATTATTGAAAAAAGGTGTGCCATTTGTTTGGTCGCAGAAACATCAGGAGGCATTTGATAAAATCATAGCATATATGTGTAATCCTCCTATATTGAGTTTTTATACTAATGATAAAGATGTGTTGACTCGTTTATATGTTGACGCCAGCGGAGAAGCATTAGGAGCATGTTTAATGCAAGGTAAAGATGTCATGCATCCAGTTTCATATGCTTCTAGGAAACTTAGTGATGGAGAAAAGAAGTATTCCACAACAGAAAAGGAATGTTTAGGTTTAGTATGGGCATTAAATTACTTTAAACACTTCTTATGGGGTATGAAGTTTCAGGTTGTTACAGATCATAAAGCATTGTGTTGGTTGAGAGATAAGAAAGATATGAATGGGAGATTAGCTAGATGGTCGTTGTCTATTCAGGCATATGAGTTTGATATAGTCCACTGTGCAGGGAGAGAAAATGTGATTGCAGATTTTCTGAGTAGAAACCCATTGAGTCAGGATGATGAGAATCATAAAGAAGTAGCAGGTCAAGATGATGGTCTGGAGGTGTATAAAATAGGTGTCACAAAAATGACAGATGAACAACGTGAAGATCAGGTTTGTCGACAGTTATTAGATAGAATAGCGACTAACGAGGAAAATGCATATAAAGGATTTAGGGTCATAGATGGTATTTTATGTAGGCAAGCTATGAGATTTAATAGTGTGAAGAATTTAGTGGTATTACCAGAGCGGTTGATATCAGATATATTAAAAGAGTTACATGATGATCCTTGGGCTGGAGGACATCTAGGTTTAGCTAAGACATTAACCAAATTTAGAGATAAATACTTTATTAAAGATGCAGAGAAGAAAATTGAAAATTATATTAAGAGTTGTAGTTTATGTCAGGAGCGGAAAAAGGTGAGACAAGTGGCTCAATTACAACCTGTCTTAGTGAATCATTTAATGGAGAAAGTAGGGATAGATATATTAGGTCCATTCAGAAAATCATTGAGAGGCAATAAATATATAATAGTCTGTGTAGAATATGTTTCTAGGTATGCAATTTGCAAGGCAGTGCCTAGGGCTACAGCCCAAAGAGTTAGCGAATTTTTGATAGAAGAGGTATTTTGTCGTTTTGGAGGGGTGAAAGAAGTTATTTCAGATAGAGGTTCAGTATTTACATCACATCTAGTTAAAGATACTGTTGGTTATTTTGGTGCTAAATCTCGCTTTACTACAGCTTTTCATCCGGCATCCAATGGTCTAGTAGAAAGGTTTAACAGAACGTTAACACAAATGTTGTCTATGTATGTTTCTGCAGATCAAAAGAATTGGTGTAGTTATGTACCCTTAGTATGTTATGCATATAATTCGAGTAAACAGTCAAGCATTAAGATATCACCACACATGATGATTTATGCGAGAGAACCTTTATTCCAAACTGATATGGTTGTTAATTCTGATAGGCGAAATTGTATAATTGATTATGTTGGAAGACATGATTTTCAGAATTTCTTATCACAAAAGGCTTTACATAATTTGAGAAAAGCACAAATAAAACAGAAATTAAGTTATGATGAGAAAGTTAAAGTTAATAATTACTCGCCTAACCAACTAGTTATGATTTATACGCCTAGGAGAATAGACGGTAAAAGTTTAAAATTGTGTAGGTTATATAAAGGACCTTATCAAATTGTGAGAAGGATTTCTAATGTAAATTATGTTATTAGGAAAATAAATAATAATCGATATAGAGATATAGTACATGTTAACAGGTTAAAACCCTTTCATGTTAGATTATAGATAGTTTCATAATATTATAGTTCATTAATTTTGCTTGGTAAAAGATGAATATTTGATATTAATGATTTTGTTCGTGTGTTTTCATATATCTGATGTGCTGTCTGATGTGCTGTCTGAACGAGCTGGAGAGAGGGAAGAAGATGCCAATGCGTTATAGGGTGAAGGCATTCCGAATATATTCTAAGGGTTTTTTTTTGCTAGTAGGAGGGGGACCCTGCTCATGCTGTATCGACTTCGTGAAAGGGATATAGTCCTTACGAAGGGTGTCTGAGTTGGACACATATGATTCAGCAAATATTATTTTTAATTGTATAATAATACAATGTAAAATGGGTATTAACATTAGTCTCGGAAATTAATTAATTATAGTTCGGAATGAATTCATGACAGGGTTAATATGTTTTCTTAAGCTTTCCCTCTCTCTGACTCAATTGCGTTAGAAGAAGTTAAAGTTTTTGCATATAATATTAATTCTTTTTATATTTAGTTTCATTAACCCTTAAGGTATGATGCTTAGCTTTTAATGTAATTAATTTTGAAGCATCATTGGATAGGAGGCCGTTACGCATCTTTTACAGGCGTTTTGGTGCGTTAAAGTTTATGGTGTGTTGTGTTTATTAACTATGCTGAAACTTTATTAATTTTAATGATAACTTAACCATGCACATGCCATACACTATCCCATTATAAGGGACCAGCCTCACGCACCAGTGTAATAGGTATAATAAAGACTTCTTCGCCTGATAGTAATTTTTCGAGTTAGGTCTTAGGCAGGTAGTTAGTTACCTTTTTGTTTGGAGTTGGGTAAAACTTTTTTTTAAATTTTTATTTATTTGTTTTACCCAAATGCGGGGGCGTAGCTGATGTAGGAGTTTGTAACAAGAAGTTTTTATGTGCGCGTCCCGGCATGTAGAAATATTTAAACAAAAAAAGTAAGTAGTTTGAAATATGTCTAGAGAAAATAATTATATATGAATGTCAGAGGACTAAGATTGATTGCTGGAACAATAAAAGAAGTCGTGAATTCCTTAATCAAGTGTTTTCAACGTAGAAGCATTACGATCCCTAAACATTAAACCTGGTGCTTCTACAGTAGTATCAGATAAGTAACATACAATGCAAACGAATGTTTAAAATGACCTTTTGAAGAAAGAACCATAGCAGCTTTGAGTAGACCAGTCCAAGCTAACGACACGTATGCATCAGTCATTGGCATGAACCATAATCTAAGCAACTCAACGAACTAGCCAATAAATTTCGTACATCTTGTCAAAGGTCAATGAACCAGATAGTCATACGTACTCATATGCCTGTTGCATTGAGTAGATAAAAGCTTACAAAACTTTCTTTGTATTCCAAATAGCGATAAAGTATATAGCTTATGGTACATTTGCTGTTACAGTTTTCTTACAAATGAGCGTACAAAATGAAAACGTTTATGTAAATACTGCTATAAGGTCCGCAAACATACACTGCAATGCAACTTTGTTATATTTTTGCATATCTACGACAGAGTAACTGTTGTTTTGACTGCATAATTCGTGAATGCGTTATAGTGAATTAAATGCAGACTCTGGTTGCATTTTCTTGATAAAATTGGAGTTATTTGCAATTCAGATTAGTCTCCGACTCTCCAAGATTACTTTGGCTACTGAACAAAACGGTTCCTTTTGACTCGAGCCTTCAATTTTGAATAAAACAGAAGCCGCAAGCTGGAATAATGTATATTTTATGATTCACCGGACTCATTGCACTGTTGGATCTTATTGATGACTGCAATTGAGTCTCATTTCGAAGTTTTACTTTGTGTGCGAAAAAACATTCGATTTACATGTAAAAATCAGCCCTTTGTAAAAAAATATATTTTGTCAGGATATAATAAAGATCACCCCCGAGTCCATGGAACTTATTGTACCCGCGAATTAAAAGCGTAAATTAGTGCAACTCTACGTAACCCCTTGGGGAATAAAGTCGTGGGGTGTGTATGTATGAATAATGAAGAAACAGGTAGATTATCAGCAGGTAGATCTTATTGGACCTGTAACGTCACGATGACCTGTTCATTATTAACTCATCTACTGTTCCTTTGTTGAATACTGATCTCTTCTTAGAATGAGAGGGGTTTTGAGTCTATTCCACCATGCTAGCTGGCGAATTGCGGGGATAGCAGACTTTACACGCTTTTGAGAAAATATCTTAAGCATGACTGCCTCGTTAGTCTAGTGGTCCCTAGTGCGACTGCTACGCAAGAGGTCCTGGGTTCGATTCCTAGGTCGAGCAATGTGTTATTGGGTTTTTGTATGACATTCCCAGTACCAGCTCGGAGTCTGGATTTGTGCCCGGTTAATGGCAAAAGACTCGAGTAGGGTATAATTGGGGGTTCTGCATCACTTGCTCTCGCGTTCGCTCGAGCCGCGTGATGCAGAAGCCCCCAATTATACCCTACTAATGCAAGTTGTCAATTGCGGATTGCATTCAACCGTAAACGCAAGCGAATAATCATTTTATTCGATTCGTGTATCATAAACTGGTAATGCTTTATTTAAATTATTAATTATTAGGCATTTCATCTTCTGGTAGAATATCAAAGCGTATAATAACATCTGAATCAGGTATCACTATCATATTCATATTTTGGTAAAATAAACCTTGCATAATATCGTTGACCTGAAATTTTGACGAATCTGCGCGCGATTTTTTATGAGCATGCTTCATATTATCACCAACATATATAGTCTCGCCTTTTGCATTCTTAATAATAAGCTTACAAATACCTTTGGAAGTACATTTCAGACATTTCACAGAGTCTTGCATTGCTATCAATTATATAATTTATTTTTTAAATTGTTTAATTCAGTTTGTGATCCAACCGTTTCACTACAATTGTAGGAATCGAATGTAAAAAAAATAATGAAATAAAATGATTATAAACGAAATTATAAGATTATCCAGGCTCAACTGCCAATAACATCATCTATCATCCTTAACTTTAGAATCATTTTATACTTTTCAGTTTCTTAAAAATAATGATGGGGAATTTAAAAAATCTAATAATAAAACGAGAAAAAATATTTACATAGTTTATTATCTAAACACCATTTTTTTAAACACAAAACATTTTTTAAAGCACATACTGAGTTATGATAGATACAACTATACAAATCATTAGAACCTTTATATTGATTATACAAGCTTAAGAAACTAGGGCAACCCCTGTCTTCTAAATTATATATATTCTTATTATTATTTTCTAAAATAGTTTTTAGCCACAACACTTTTTCTAAACCTTTAGTATAGATACATTTATCTCTTAAAATATCTGCTATTAAATTTTGATGGCTTGAATAAGGAACAAATCCTTCTCCCCAGTATATTTTTCTATTACGTTCAATCCAACTGACTTGCCGTCTTTCTGGTTTTGTCAAATTGTAAAACGGAAACGGGGGCTTAATTAAAAATACTTGAACTTTTTTATCACATATCATAGCAATTTCTTTTAAGATAAATTCATTTGCTTCTGTTTTAAAACCTTGAACGTCCACAATAGCATTCATGATAACCTGCGCACAGTGTTGCTGAGAGGTTTGTATTCCACAAGGCGATCGTTTATAATCAAACAATAGGCAGTTGTCTTATCTGGTATTGATGCAGAACATTCAAACTCCAACCGCACGTCCACTGGACCTGATTTTAAATTATCGTTTTGCCTTGAACAGTCTAAGATAAAGAGGGGGGCTTTTTCTTTGAAGTCCCTTAAATCTAACAACGGGTCTATCGGACAGTTGTAATATGACTGACGAAATTTCACATACATTTCATATAATATACTGTATTTGTTCTCGGGAAACTTTAAACTCATAGGTTCATATGGATAATATTGTGAATTCAAAAAGAGAGTAACGTTTGTCACTTCACAATGATCGAATAATGAACTGTCTTTAGTTTTATTGCTTTTTCTGTTAGTTTGTAAACCAAAAATGACGTATCTGGGTTTTTCTAGTTGTGAAGCAGTCTTAACTGACCAAGAATGCTTTGTGGTTTTAGGTAGTAATGGATACTCATATAAATCCCAATTTCTAAAAGCCATTTGAATAGGTTTATCTCTTTCTAAATGTTTTAAAAGAGTTAGTCGTTCTCGATCTGAAACTTTTACGTGCGGAACCCTCCATTGAACTCTTTGTATATCTATTTGAAAATGAACCACATCATCAGTAAGAATAACACTGTTTAAGTTAGAGTTACTTCTATTCATTACAAGTTCATGTTTACAATTTATCACAATTTTGTTATAATCCTCTGCAAAGCCTAAAATTTTATTTAATGGTATCACAGCACTAAAATGCCCATCACTTTGAAATCCCTCTAAGTTCCAACCCCATAAGGCGGCAACTCTATTTTCTGCTTCATTTAATGATATGTATGATTTTATTGTTGATGTTATTCCAGAATTTTTAATACGATCTATTTCAATACCATTCATTTCATATCTGATGTCTTGAAACAGATACATAACAGGGTTATTAGTGAACGTAACAGTTTTCTTGATCGGATTCCCATCTTTACCGAAGAGCTTTGCTTGGCCTTCGATGTAAATTGAACTGGCTGATGGTAGCACGTATACGTCTTGCTGGTGAATGGGGATTCTGATTTCATCATTTTCTCTAAAGCTGTTATTGTAGGGATTGTATGAATGGACTTCATAACTTTCAATCGAACTGTCAAAATGTGGTAATTCAGTAATCCGTAGCATATTCATATTTTAAAACCAAGGGCTTTAAGAAAGTTCTTATTTGCTTTCGTTAATTTCTTCAACCTTTTCTTACGTCTGTGCACCTTAGTAGTTGCAGAAGGAATAAGACGTTTTAAAGTCACTGATGCGTTTTTATTATAAACTATCATATTGTTTTTCTTAAATGAAGACGTAACTGAATGTGTTCCTCTCCAAAATTAATACAATGACCAAACTGATCAACAATTTTAACAGATATAGATGGAATGATATTTTTGTTTACTGGAAAGTATACAACGTTTTGGGGTATGTCTATGTAATGACTGTTGAGAGCAGTATCATATAGAAATTCATGAATAAAATGTGTTGGTAAACCGTTGCAATATGAACCGTATACAAGATCACATTCAATTCTGATCATAGACAGACCGCTGCCAATAATAGGTGCATCAGGTTTTGAATTTAATAATGAAAAGTACAGCAAACCGCACTCGTATTGATCAGATAAATGAAGCGGTGGTTGAAAGTATGAAACTAATTCTGAACTGTTTCCGGAGATGGTAACCGTAATAGACATGCTTGTATACTAAACTCTTTTGAATAATCCCATTCATTTTATTACTTCACTGCACCAAAAATTCTTTAAGAACTTTAAACAAAGATGCCCACAATTAAAAGGATGATCACGCTGTATATTATCATAATTATAGTGTACTTTAGCACCTATATATTTTATGAATTCCTTCGGTGGCTTAAGATTTCCATAACTATCAAAATACTCAATGTAATCATTGTATTTTGCATAGGCTACCCAATGAGAGCCAGGATTTTTTGAGCTATCTAAATTAATAACTCCACATTCTTTTTTAAAAGGGTGTTTAGGGAGCTCATCTCTCATAAAAACGCCTCTAAAATGTGGAATACTATTTCCATACTTTAAAATGTCAACATTAGTTAAAGCTCGTTTGGGTAGCCGATATCTTAGTTTTTTTCTTTTGATACGAAAATTCCAAGGCCATCTTTATGCGGCTTAAAGTGTAGTCCTTTTCCTATACAAAGAGCCTCCATTTTTTCGTTGTGTCTCTTTGACTCAGCTAGCAATTTTTTAGCCATTTTAAATTCATTAATGATTTTAGCAATGCCAGCTGCACCACCTGCTAAGGCACCAGCTGCAGATAATCCCGCGAAAATTGGGATCAGAGGTAAAACTCCACCGGTTTTCGGTATAGGAATAACTCGAGGAAGTTTAATAGATGAATTATCGGCTAACTCCTTGGCAGCAGCCATAGCTAATTTTATTGCAACTCTCTTACATTTTGGTTTTAATTTTTTTATATGTCTTTTTGTTTTCATAATAAACTTCTTAAAATTATTTTTTAAACCTTTTCCATCTGCAATTCTTCGAGAACATTTTTTGCTATGTTTTTTTAGGCCAGAACCAGTTTTGAGTTTTGTTGACATGACATTGCTTACTAAACGTGCTGCGAATTTTTCACTTTGACTAGCATCCGGAGCAACTGCACGCTCTTTTGCCATATTTAATAAAATTAAATCTGCTTTGTGCCGATCTTCTAATCTTGGGGACTTATGGTATGCGATGTCGTGCTCTTTACAATATTCGTCTAATTTATTAACACCCTTATCTCCGCGTGTAAGCCTCTTGATTAATTTCGTGCCAGGACCACAATAATTGTAGCCTGGTAAATGGAATTCAAATGGCAAATGATTTATTAACCAATTAAGAAGACTGCTCTCTCCAATACACATCATAGGACAGAAGAGTCATGGATTAAGACTACTCTCTCCAAAACACATCATAAGACTGAAGAATCATAGATTGAACATTTAATAAATAGTGTTTTTAAAGTAACTCCTGTTTATCTGTTATAATTTATTTGACTTATCAATCCAACTATTTTCAGTTGAAGGCAAACCTAACCATTTCACTAAAACTCTGTTTCCTTTATTTCTTAGAACTTTTTCGACTAGATATACATTAGGGTTTTTCGTTTTTTGAAGCTCTTGTGCATAAAATGCACCTAAAATAGGTCGACCTCTAATTGTATCTTCAATTAAAAATGTAATAGGAGCTGTATTTTGTATTTTTTTAATCTTAAATATTTCCGTCGACCAGTTGGGCGTATATCCTTTTTCGAAAGTTCCCTTTTACTTACTGATCCGCACAGAATCACCCACATTAAACTTAGTTTTCATATTATTATTTTTTGCCAAACTTGCATATTTTTCCAGTATGCGTATTTTATTTTTATTATTAACATTTGCGGGGACTTCATCAATTGTTCGATGATAAGTATGATTGTATTTATACATTTCACTATCAAGAGTGTTATCTATCCATTTATAGTTTCCTTTTAAACTAAATTCCTTATAAAGTTTAGATTTTAGTGTTCTAATAAATCTCTCAATTATTGAAGCTTTTTTCGTTGAGAACGTTGAGTAATGATTAATATGGTGGGATTTCATAAGTTTTTCAAATGTGTTATTATAAAATTCTGTTCCGTTATCTGTTTGTAGATTTTTAGGGACACGCCCTTTATCTAACAAAATCTTGAAAGTGTTACAGACGATATCCTTAGTCTTACTTTTCAAAGGAAAAGCCCAAGCGTATTTTGAAAATGAATCAATAACAGTGAGAATAAATCTAAAGTTTTTATTTTCTCTACAAATTGATTGCATATCAATTAAATCCGCTTGCCATAAATCATCTATATCTTTCGTGATAACTTGTCTTCGCGGAAAGTTTACCCTTGCATTTTTATGAATTTCATTGACAACATCGGCTTTGCTCATGTTTCAGTTTTGTTCTCAATTTAATATATAATCCACACCAAATCTATGATACTGAGGGAAAGACACATTGTTCCTACTATTTATCCTTAATAATGTCAGCTTCTTTCAATTCTTCAATTATTGATAAAATTTCATTATCATGATTTGTATTTCCAGCATCTCTTGAAGCAATTAATAATTTTAATCTCTCAACCAATTCATTGGGATCATCCCAATACACTAAGTCAGTGTTATTTTTGTATTGCTTTAACTTTGGCAAATCACCTCCAAGTTTAGCGGGAACTTTATCATGAGGCAAATCGGCAAAGAGTGGTCTAATGATTTCACGGTATTTTATTCCTTTATCGCCTCTTATTTGACCTTTAGGATTAAAATCTTTTTTATGCACATTTGTATAATGTAACATATCCTTATAGACAAGTTTATCTTTGTTAGATATTAATTTTAAATCAGGTTTTCTACGAAGTAATAGTTCTTTCAAACCAGGTGTGAAATTATAAGCTCTATCAGCAATTTTAATTAAAAGTACATTATCGTTATTCAAACTGTCTACTTTAGAAAAAGATACTACGGAATTTCCCAACAATATTTTTTTGTTTTCACTTCTTATCCCGAACGGTATATTTATACCTTCATAAATATCATCGATATCATGACCCTCTAATGAAACTTCTAAATCATCTACCATTTCCTTTTTAGGTGAATTATCAATAACCTCTGCAGAATTTAGTTTAGGATCGACACAGTCTTCAAATTTCGTAAATGAGCTATTGTTAATGTCAGCAGATTCAATGTTGTCAGATCTAGTGAGTGTTGTAATTTCCATATTATTTTTTTTTTCAATAGATGTGTTTGAATCAGCTAGGGTTTTAAGAGGATCAATTATAGGTTTTAGCATCTTATCGATCGTCAAATTCATTGTGAATTCCTGAGCCTTCATTTGTTTTATTTTATTTTTTATGGAGTCTACAGACCTTATTAATTCTGTTTTAATATTTTTATCCATCTTAATGTTCAACGTCTGGTTTCACTTAAAGAAAAACCAATACTAACTTTCTTTTGCATATTAGTCATAATTATATTAATTCGAATGACACTTCCATTAAAATTTAAAAAATGTATCGAAATTCTTTCTGTATCTCCCATTATTTATTGTAGACTCTTTGTTAATAAGTAAGAAATTGTAAGGATTAATCCAAACTGTTTTACAAATTTCTTTGAACTGGTTCCAGTTTAAATCAGGACTGACATGTTCCTCATAAATATGTTTTAAGTTCACTTCATCTTGTCTAAATATTATAAGAAAATTAGCATTGTCACGTAACAATTGTTTCGGAATCTTTGAATAAGTTTGAGATAAATAAAAACAATCAATGTGCTTATGTCTGCCCATACAGAAATAGTTACGAATATTCGTCTGATTCTCGGTTGCAACATCATCAAAAATAAATATAGAATTTTGTAAAGCTTCGTTGGGAGATATAACATCTTTATTGTCACTAAACTCATAGAAGTTGATTTGAGGTACTCTTCTTAAGACTTCAATTAAGAAACGATATTTTGGTTGGAAATTAGTTTTTGAGTAAAGATAAATATTTTTAAATTTGAGACCATTTTCATGTAATAATAAACTGATCATAACGTTTGTTTTACCACAGTTTGAGGGTCCACATATTATACAACGAATTGTGTTAGGCAATAAAGCACTGTGTCTTATATGACAACTAGAGTCATTAAAATTAATATTATTAACATTTAAAGATATGGGTTGTTTGATCAACTTCATCTTGCCTACTAATTGCACTATCCTCTGGCCTTTAATATATACCTAATAAAAATAACGGCTATAGTATCGTTACATTATGTTTATATAATGTTTTAAATATTTAAGATTTTTTTTTGTTACAACAAAATCATTTAATCGCCGCAGCCAGTGAAAGGCAGTCACTTGACATTAATTTTAAATCATATATTTTGTTACTAAAGGTAAGTTTTGATAATTATTGATTAATATAAAAGAAACTAATGTGTTTATTTATATCCCAATAACTTTTGATTATTTATTTATCTTTTCAGAATAATGTCTTTTTCATCATCATACAGTCCTAGTGTTATGGATAATGAGATTTCTTTAGGACAGGAACAATCACGATTACATGAGGTATGTATCTGACTATAAATGTGTAAATATTTATATATTTTCAGATATACATTCATACAATGTATATCCAACATGCCTTTTTTTGTCTTTTTCTACTATCCTTTCTTATTTTTTATATTGTGCGTGTACATCATTTGCTTTTTCAAAACAATGTCCCGTTTTCATATTTGTAATTAATTCATCTTTTTTTTTACAGAAATTGGGTGATCCTTATCTTATAGATAACGATACTGTTGTTAAATCATTCTATTTTTCACAAGATATGAATGCCACTAATACTCCAGTTATTAAAACTGCACCTCTAAAAAAATCAACAGAAAAAATAAAAGAGAAAAAAAAGGAAATCTATAAATAAGAAAAAAAGTAAGAAATCTCAATTTTCTTTAAAAACTATTTCGCATATATCAGAACCATTTCGCACATCTTCGTCTTATATTATTAGGAAAGAACCAGGAAAAGCTCATCATTTGATAAATATAACTATTCATGACTTGGGTGATGAAAATGCTTCCGGAATGAGCTGTAGTGAAAATGATAGCGCTCGTGTAAGTGTTCAATACCTAGTCAGAAACAATGGTGATGAGATAATGGACGAAACTGAATATTTGATCAGTAAAATAGTGAAAAAAATTAATTTCTCAGATCGATTGTAAATCTCTTTTCTGAGATTGTGCTAAACATTTATTTTATTCTAAATGTTATGCTTATATGTTATATTTAAATGAAATACATTATAATAAAATTTAATACCTCGTTTTATTTACCTTTCACTTAACAAGTTAGGGATAGATAATTTCTAAAAGAAAAAAAAGACAATTTTATAATTCAATTATATGTATTGAGTACTAATATTTTCACATAATAAAACATAATATAAAATATAATTATTACTTATTACTAAAGTATGGTACTACAGTGCCCCCATGGTATGGTATCAAAACTATTTTTTATCAACTGTCTTTTATCATCATCTCTGTTAAGAGGATAGTATCCGCTTCGCGCCCCATACAAACGTAGTTTGGCTCTTGCTTGAATTTTAAACAATGAAAGTCATTGAAATTTTGCAGTAACAATCTTATCATTAAAATACGTGTTCATGTAATATAAAATTTCATTTCAATATACGGTTAAAAAGTTACACGAGCTCAAAGATTGGCAATTTTCGTTGAAAAACGGCCCAACTTTATGCTAGTATTTCTCGACAATGTATCAATACAGAAACATTCTGATTCGAAGGAAACCCAGATAATATAGTGAATATTTTTTTACAAAATTTTTTTTTTACGTATTAACAATATTATAGGAGTAATCTCCAAAATTCGAAACATGAGAAATACGCGTGAAAATGTTGCAAATGTATTGTTGTTTCACCATGCGTCGCGGGAGATGCGGCGGGTCGGGAGGTGAGACAACGTCCTTGAAACAACCGGCTCGCCGTGCATGTGAGCGACGCGATGAATCGAATGTCGTGAATCTTACTTATTCCGCCGGGTGCGACTTATCGAAAGAGATATTTAGATAGTTTGATGGACAACGAGAGCTTGCGCTCGAGAGAGGTTTTATTATTAGAATATATTATACGTACATAGACTGCCTCATTAGTCTAGTGGTCCTAAGTGCGACTGCTACGCTAGAGGTCCTGGGTTCGATTCCCAGGTCGAGCAAAGTGTTATTGGGTTTTTCTATGAAATTCCCATTAGCAGCTCGGGGTCTGGATTTGTGCCCGGATAATGGCAATAGGCTCGCCCCCTATTACATGGGACCTAAACATACCGGCGAAATGTGGGTGTACATTAGTACACCTCTGCCCAACCCTTCGGGGAATACAGGCGTCATGGTATGTTATGTTATGTATACCTACATAGGTAAGTAAAGATAATATACCGGCCGTAACTTACTAGACTACCTAAGGAAAAAAAATGTGTAAGATAGGTAATTTTATTGTTTTACCCGTGATAATACTATTTTATACCTAGGTATATCTTATTATTATGTATATTGTAGGTATATAATATATTGTAAATTAGAATTACTGTTGTTTACACACCACATAGGTACCTAACTACATGTACATACGTGGGTTGATTTTATGTTACTTAGTTACTTGTCTAGTAATAATAATAATTTATTTATGGTTGCGTCGCGCGTTGGTTTTGATTTAAAAGTTACAAGAAACAGTTTGAGCCTACATCTGTAAAAAAGTTTCTTAGATTGGCAGAGGCGAAAGCAATAATTTATTGTGGGTATATTATAGATAGCATGGCAAGAAAATAAATGTATGCATGAAAATAAATGGTGAAGTGGCTAAGTAATCGTGTGCGCTATGAGTAATGTAGTATCACTAGTGGGTTCGATTCCCACACGGAGCATATATTTTTATGGCCTAAAGGTAGTTTTCCATGTTATCTTCTTTTGTTAAAAGAGTTTGGGTTTGGTAAACGCACTAAAGATCCAGAAAAATCCTAGTGTAAATAAAAAAAGACGTGAAAAAAATAAAAGTGATTTTTAGGTACTTAAGTAAGTACCTACCTACGTAAAGTTTATTTAAGTCATAAGTTCTTATCCTAAGGTTTTTAGTAATATAAATGCCTAGCACAATTAGTTGTAATGTAAAGTTCACTCGTAACAAAACATTTTAATAAAAGCAGAGCCAAGTCTCATTACTCGATTACTACATGTTGCTGGTGATTCATAATATTATATGTACATGTACGCACGGCTACACGCTACATCAAGCTATACAAAACCAGTATAGGCTGCCCTTGAATTGTGCTTTAAACCTTTACAATGGGAGGTCAGTCTAAACTGATTTTGTATAGCTTGATGTGTACATAATTTTCAGTAAAGAGGAAAAATTTCAAAGAGAATGTTGTGGCTGACTGCCAAAATATAAAAGAACGGTTTCAAAAAAAGACTTCCCGAAACGAGATCAAGAATTAGGGTAGGTATGATAAAATTGGATATTAGGATTATAGCAATCATCAAGTTATAAGTAAAAATATTTGTTAGCTATACATTTTATTATGATACCCCTGAGTCTCTTTCGGTTATATCGGGTTAACACAGTCATGTAACTAATTATACAAACATACTTTACACAAAAACTCGTATGCACACACACGCACGCGCACACACACACACACACTATTATTATTATTTTCTTTTCTATGTATATAGATAGTAAATAATTAGTTTCTATTTTTTTTATGTAAAATAATATGTGTGTAAAAAGTGTGAATAAAGGAAATAATAATAATAATTATTATTATAATTATGTGTTACGTATCCATTTGGATTTGGACTCTCAGCATAGCTTGTGAATGTGACGAGTCAGCCATGGGCTTACATCAAGTGAGTTGGTTCTTTTCTTCTGAAGAAAGTGTTTGTGAAGTGGATATCAGGAATCGCTTTACTATGGAACATGTGTACTACATCGCTTTACTATGATAACTGATTTTTGTAGTGGAATGTATGTTTTGTGTAGGTCTAGTTCTTTTTATGATGTGTGTAGTGATTTAGGGATGAGTCCGGTAGATGATAATACTATCAATATTATTTTAACTGTATTTTGTTGCATATCTGTCGTATTTCATCTGCTAATGATATAGAATACGACAGATTATCTTAGGTGTATTTCTTTCTGAGTTAGACACAGATATATCTACTAAATTTGTTATTTGTGGTTGTTTTAAAATTAATGCTATGTATGGTCTATTGTTCCGTGTGATTTTATCTGTAATTATATCACTATCCCAGTATAATTTATCTATGTTGTTATTTACATTTTTGGCTTATATTTATAACATTGTCTTATTGTATCTATTAAATTATATTTTTTAGCTATCTGTAGGTATATTTCATTATAATGTCTATATGTGTACTGTATTTGCTAAGAATGGACATCCTCTTGTCATATGATCTATAGTTTCTTGTTGGGAGTTACATAATCTACATCTATCTGACATTACATTCAAACAGCGTAATATAAAGATTTAATATTACTTAGTAAGAAAAGGTTTGTAATAAAGTCTACAGACTTCGTTAATGTGGGTCTAGTATTGACTTACAGCTCTCTTCATAAACCTTTCTTTACTTAGAATTGCTCTGTAATTCGATTGTACTTGGCTGTCATTACCCCTTTTTGATTATCAGAACGAGACAAATAAATTTTAACTTACTAACGCAAACGCAATGAATTCAAACACTTTTCTTTCAACTGTAACTTCCATTGTTTTCGTAGAATCAAAAAAAATAGTGCATAGCGGACCTTTTTAGTAGGTATCTTTTGAGTCGAGCATAGCGAAACTAGAGCATAGCGGTACTAACCGGTTAAAAATGCCAAATTTATAATAATAAATAATATTTAATATCTATTATTATAAATAACAAATATTATTAGTATTATTAACGAGTACTTAGTATTAGCATACTACTTGTTTATACTAATAATATTTGTTATTTATATAACTATAAGGTAGCCCTTATAGTTTCTGAAACTTTATAATGAATCAGTGAGTGAGTGATATTACGCTGTAATATAATTTTTCATTTTTGATTAAGAGGCTATATTAATCTAAACAAGATTGTCTTGTTGGTGAAATGACTTTTTTGTAAGGTTAATAATGACTCATTCGTCATCTACTTATCAGCTTTTAATTTTTAAAGGATATTCAACATAAAAGAGAAAGGTATCTGGTGCCGCAAAATTTTACGGCGCATGCGGATTTGTTTGAGAAATAACACATAACTTGATATCTTCTAAATTACAGATATAGATTATATTACACGAGACTTGGCTCTGTTTACAAAAATATTTTTAATATGTTAAAATTACTGTTATGTGTACAATTGAGAGCTTACGAGTAGGTCATGAAGTCTTCAAATATTGTAAGTTTCTTATCTGTACTCTCCCCTGATGGGAGCATCAAGCATCTGAAAATCTTAGAGATGCCGTTTTTTATGATTTATGTCGTAAAAGCTTTCTATGACTTTTAGTGCATTACCCTTTCTATTCATAGCTACTTTTATTATGAAATTCAATAAAAAAATACGGATTGTTCTAGAAGTGAATAGGTAGGTACTTATTTTTATTAAATGCAATTTCCAATCGTTACGCGTCATTCTATTTTACAAATCAAAGAAAATAAGTACAATAAAATAAAAAACCTTGAACGAGCGCTCAGTGTACATCACCATACGTACTTAAGTAAATACCTAAATTTTATTATGTAAGTACTTAGGTATTCTGTATTAAATGCAATTAGGAACTTTACTGCTGCTGATTGTGTCATCAATACGACGGTTTATCATAATTTTACAATGAAAATTGCATTTAGGTAGGTACTTATGTAGGGACTTACATATCCAGATTGTTTTATTCGAATAAGTCAAAATTTACAAGGTAAGTACCTACTTAGGATCAAAACAAAATATTTTGTACGAAGTAGGTATCTATTGAAATGAAAAACAAATTTTCGTACAACTTATTGCTCTAATCTTGAAATCCCTTATTTATGGTAATACTATAGAAATAAATAGGTAGGTAGGTAGGTAGGTACTAAGTTACTTCCTCATTAGGTAGGCAATTGAATAAAAAAATAAAAAATAGATGGTATTTGCTATAATGAATCTTACAACGAAATAATTGACCTAATAATAAATTTGAACGAACGAACAAGGACGAAAAAAAAAACACTTTCATAATTTCATTACTTTAGAATTGGACCCAACAACGAGAATAAGCGCGCGGGTGGTTGCGAGGGCGCGCGGGACAAGGGCCGCCCGCTCGCATCGCAGGCGATAGGGACAACAACACAAAAACCAATACCTAAACTGCGTGCGCGCTGTCGAGGTACACTCCTCTTAAGTATCAGTTTATTTATTTTTTGTGTGAAAATACAATGATTTTTTGACCGAATAACGTACATATCATCTCTTAAGTTCTCATTATAATTTAAAGCTCTTTTATATTTTTCAATATCCAATTTTCTTGTTATTGGCCTAGTTACTCCTTTCGCCTTCTTAATATTTTTTTTTCTCTAACTGTACACAGTATAATTTTGCGCGTAAACCAACAAATTCTGAAATAACTTCTCCCGCCATTTCATCTTTGAAATAGCCCGGTATTTGCATATTGACTTTTGGCATATTATATATATTATTCTCCACAAAATTGCTTGTATCAAAAAACATGATATTATATTTCATGTCATCATAAAAATCATCAGTTTTTATATGATAAAGGAGGCTATCAGTATCCGTATAACACAATTTTATATTATTTTTATAAATCTTTTTCATAACTGAATAATGGAAATTATATAAATGTGTTTTAGAAATTTCGAGAATCGAAAATCCAATATAAATAGGACGATCTAAAATTACTTTTGTCTTATTTAACTGAATAGCTACTAGATTTTCACCCAAAATTGTCAAGTCTTTAAAGTTTGGAGCACTTATATATTTTTCTGCACCATGTAATCTGTTAGTTATATTAAATTTATCTTTCCATAATTGAACAAGTCGAACATCAACTTGTTTACGTTTGTTTTCAATCGTCTTCCCAAAAATAGAGTTATTTTGTTTTTTAAAAAAGTCCCTTTCGAAATCCGATTTAGCTTTTTGTCTTAGAGTAGTATTTAGAGATATATATGGTTTTAAAAAGTTATCTTGGTGAAATGTTAGTATTCTATGTATTTTAAGTAATAATAAACCATTTTTTACACATTCCTGTAAATGCAAATAATGAATCACAAAGTGGTGTTTGTTATACAGATTCGCTATTAATTTTTTACATTGACTTTGCATAGGGGAAAACTTTTCTGCCGCAAAAGGTAAATCTGAATGATTATAATGAATGCTAGTTGGGTAACATAGGTCTACGTCAAGAATATATCCTTGTTTACTCATTTTAGGTATATTCATGACATTGAAATTTATTATTTCAGTTTCACTCATAAATTTAAAATTACACATAGGCAATTTTTGCATCATTGCAAAGCCATATAAGTTAACACAGTCTAGGTAAATTAGGTACGTACTTGGCTTTTCAGTATCGTAAGTCGAGAGATATTTATTATTAGCTTTAGCATACCTCAGTGAACACTGAGCTAGACCTCCCCGAATTCCTTCTTCTAACATTTGATACATATCCACATCCGAAATTAAATCAAGTTCAACTTTGGTGTATAAAAGCATAGCATCCCAACTTAATGATGGAGATGACACATAAAAGCATGGATCCAAACTATAATATTCCAAACTCATATCTCTAAATTTTTCATAGATATCACAGAGCAAAAGTACATCACATTTTAAATAAAGATCTGTATACTGTCCAAAATTTTTTATTTTAAAAGTTTTCCACACTCTTATGGCATGCTGATAATCATCTACTGAAATATTTTCTCCAGTAAGTTTGTTGAAGAAGTGTGATTTGTTAGGCAATTGAGTTTCATTATATTTTTCCCATCTATCCATATAGTCATAACAGTACACACCTTTTCTACAAACTAATTTAAATAAATCTTCATCTGGAAAATACAATCGCATATGATGAAAATCATTTGTATGCAAAGTTTTTACCAATTTATCTAAACTAGTACTCAAAAAATTAAACGAATCTATAAACTTTAACTGAGCTGTATTGGTTTTATCAATCGGTATGAACTTGGTAAACGAAATGTAATTTTCTTTTGATTTAGGAATTAAATTGATCCTTCCAAGAATACCAGATAATTCTTTAATAAATAAATGACAATCGTAACCACATAAATTATGAAAAATTATCGGTATAAACTGACATTTTTTCAAATTTATATTACAATGATTATGTGCAGGACCTCTATATTTGCCTGTAAAATGGTCATGATCTTTAACTATTTTATCATTATTAACAAACTTAGTTTTACATATGTAACATGTAGTAGCTTTGTTATGAGTAGTCAACTGCTCTTGGGTAAGAGGTAACATAGATTTATCATCTTGTAAAATATTATAAAGCCTTTTGACATCATTTTTTATTGTTTCAACAAATGTTTGGGCACAATTTGGACCTCTGTAAATAACAAAATCATTAAATTCGGGATTAGATTTACAGCAAATATAGTAAGCAAATGAGGATGCTTTATGTGTTTGCACATTTTCAGTAAAAAGAGATTTATTTTTATCTGAGTATTCACAAAGCAAACTTTCAAAATCGCCATAAATCACAATAGGTATTCTTTGTGTTCTTTCAAAATTTACAAAATGCAATTTGCTATGTTCGTCGGGTAAAACAGTTTGTTTTCTACCACAGTTATGATTCATTAATTTTTCTTTATGGTCGTAATATAAAAAACATTCATCACATAAAAATACTTTAGACTTGTGTTTAGTTAATTGGCGATGCAGAAGTCGACTAAAGTCTTTTATTAAACAAAAATGTGCTTTTCCGTTTATACATATGTATAACAGGTTAGCATGAATAAGTTTTCGTTTACTTGTTACATATAAAGGACCATAAACATTCACGCTAATAAATGGATTATTCCTCTCAAATATTTTAATATCTTCAAAATTCGGTGGAAATGATAAATTATTTATATTAAATAGCTTTGTATAGTGCGGGTATGATTTTATACGATTAGGATTATAAGCAGTTGGATACATATGAGCTGCAAGACACCACAAAAAACAATTATTGTCATAATTATGTATGTTTAAACAAGATTTTGTATTTCTTATGACTGCGGGTAACTGTATGTAAGTTCCAGCTCTTAGAGGATTATACTTATTGATATTTATTTCCAAGTGACTTTTAAAATGAATTGTCCAACCTGATTCTGAAAGTTCAAATTCTGAACATTTTGATATTAACTTCTCAGAACATTTTAGGTACATATCAGCAACGTCAGTACTCTGTACTATAATATTAAATTTCGTGTTGAAAGATTTCATAGATATTTCATCGTTTTTGGGTAAAATGTATGAAATAAACAATTCAAAATTTACTTTAATTGCTTTATGTTTCTTAATAGCATTCTCTATGATAATATACACAGTTTTTGAAGTTTGATTTAAAAAAGTCTCCGGTGTAATAGAATAAGCAATCGGATTTATCTTATAACTTATAATTCTCTTTTTAAATGCAGAAGCAATAACTTGAACATTGTTAAATTCAGAATTTAGCAAACGATTTGATTTATGGATGTTTGTTCTATTGTGTGATGACAACTTTGAAACATATATATTACAGTCTTTACAAAAAATCATTTTAAAGATATGTTCAATTAAATTTTATGTTTAGATTTTACCAACAATAAATTTATAATTATCTCATTTGTAAATTCATTTTATTAATTCTTATTTTTAACTTTATTCAATTTTTTAATTTGTAAAATTGCTGTAAGAGAAGACACATTAAATTAAGTTAAGTAACTGCAATTTGTAAAGACAGTAAAATTTTTAATATATCCGGTAATAATATTATAAAGTATAGTATAAAATGAAAAAGATAACATTAATCTAAAACATCAATATAATGTGTGTTTTTTGTACAATCAAAAACATCTTAGATTGTTTTAAGATAATTATATAATCTTAATACGTATAATGTTTTTTTTTATTGAGGATTAGTATACAGCACCGGGCGAATATTCCTCATTTCATCTCGACCAGCATTAACTAGACTAGTTAATGCAGGCCAAACAGCGGTGTTCTGGTCAGTAGCAAGCTTCAATGTTATGAGAGCTTGTTTCCAGCGCTCGTTGTACGATAGACGCTCAGCTTCGCGAGCGTTGTACACTCTCAGTTCGAAGTAGTACTGCCCTGTTTTCGTTGGATCAGCCTGGTACGTGTAGCCCGAAGCTACTCGTTGGGAGAATGCGCTTCTTAAAGGCACAGCACGAATTGGCTGTTGTGGTATTTCGTCCTGAAACATTAAGTTTAAAATGTATTATCTATTAATAAATGGAGTGTACCTATACAGATCTAGATTCAGTTCTGCTATTAAAGAGTAAAATTAGCCAGGATGAGTAGAACGAACAAACAAAGACGACCCTTTGTCACTTCATCGTAGATACTTGCTCAGGACCGTGATAAGCATTAATCGATAATTTTAGTCGTTAGATTATTGTAAAATAAACCTGTAATTTAATAAATAGTATGAAAGTATAATTAATTTTCTAAACAATAGGAAAACTTACCTCAGAGTCAGGAAACACAGCGATTCTCTTTCGTTTGACAGCTGGTGTGGTAGTACCAGCAGTAGACTTAAACGCATCGCTGTCGGAGTCAGATTCATCAGCAAATGGATTTTTCACAGGCAGATCTTTCTTCTTTTGAGCTTTTTTAGCTCGCTTGACAGGTTCGGTTTTCTTCTTCGAACCAGTTGCAGTTAAAGGCTGCACCAAATCCTCTTCATTCAATAAAAACGGATTGTTAACGTGAGCCCTGAAAAAATTAAAAATAATATTACATCACGACACTAACAAGAAATAAGAAGTATGTTACATAATTGGGTGAAAATGTTAATAATATTTACCAAGAGGTTTCTTATTAAATTTAGACTACATTTGACTTAGGAATCGGATCAAGAACTTCTGTTTGACAGCTTTAACGATTTGGTAGCCTATTGCCATTAACCGGACACAAATCCCAACACCGCGCTGCTACTGAAAACTTCATAGAAAAAACCCAATAACACTTTCGATCTGTGAATCGAATCCAAGACCTTTAGCATAGCAGCCGCGCTTAGGACCACTAAGCTAAGGGGGCAGATAAAACGTAAATAACGAGGCAGATAAAATGTGAAATGTAAATAAGCACACTAGGAAATTATTTTTACATCATTAGTTATAATAAATAACAAATAGGAGATTAGATGGGGGAATGGAGAATATTCAGGATTATGTAAAATCTCTTTACTATAAATGAAAAAATATTATAAGTACTTACATACTTTACTACTGCAGGATTCTGGCACAGAAAATCACAAATAAAAGTACACGTAATAATAACTACCACAACGCAAGAGCTACTATGCACTAAGAAATACAAAAGGTAAAGTAAGGAATAGTTACTGGAGGGCTCAATTTATAAACCATTAAACTAAAGCTGCGTTCATACATAAACTCTATTGAAGATTTTACAACAAAAAAAAATATCACTTAAATTATACTGTGACAATTTAGACCCTATGATAAGTGCTCTGAGAGCATAATTTTATTTAAACTAATCTATCATACCAGTCTCAATTATGAATACTCCCGAATGATACATATATGGATTATGCTTCCTCATCATTTTATCCATAACAGCGCAGCAACAAGCAATTTGAGATGTAAATCATAAAAGGATAGAGACCAACTAACTCCGAACATCAACAATAAACATTCGTCGGAAACGACCGCGGTCTAGTGGTTCGAGTGTCGGACTGCTGATCATGAGGTCATGGGTTCGATTCCCACATGACACAAATATATACGTGATGATGAACATACGCGTTTTTTTTTTGGTTGGGTGTTTCTTACGTATTATAAGTACTTATATATTTACAAAAAAGTATATACGTATTATATCCATTGTCATAGTACCACCCATAGTACAAGCTATGCTTCATTTAGGACTATATAAAATTGCTCCAAAGATATTTATTTATTTATTCATAAAACCAATTCAATGCGTCTCATGTATTTATGTACATAATAATAACAATTTAATACAAAAAATAATAATTTTGTTATAATAATGTGATTATAAATAAAACAAAATTATTTGTATTTTTTTTTTATTAATACAAAGAATATCACTATACATTATTTAGGTAGAGGTGTTTTAATAATTAACTATATCTCAAAATACATATTTGTGTCGTTTAAACAACTATTACAAGATTTTACCTAGGTATTTTATTTTTAGGGATTCTGTGTTACTTATTTTATAAATTTATTAAAAAGTTGCAATTAATAATGTTTAATATACTTAAGGATTTATATTAATACATAAACAAGGGTTAATTGTAATCACTTAGTTATAAAACTTATTATACCTACATCTACTACTAAAAACCCTTAAACTAATTAAATACAATGAAAAACATACATCTACACTTATCAACTAGGATTGGAAAAAATGTGGAAATATACAATCAAACTATTTTAAAAATTTTGAAGCTGTTTATTTCAATTAACATGATTGTATATTTTCACAAATTTTTCCAATTAATGTTTCTATATCTAAATAAACATCATCACTAGTTATATTTTTTACAACATATTGCACACATTTGTCTGCGCTGCACTTGCAAGGCTTCTTAGGCTGATTATCAGTATAAATTTCAATTTTGATTGTCCTTGATAGTGGAGATATGTTTTCAGCCTTTGTTTTGGTATATGAATATGCCTGAATCTTCTTGCGCTTTTGTGTGGATGATAACAATTCCCCTTTTCTCTTTAAATTGAGTTTAGCTGGTCCCTTTGGCTCCTTTTGTGAACATGGGATAAAATTAAAAACATCTTCAGAATCCTGAAAGTAAATTATTTATGTAAGTACATTTAATAAAATAACAGTATCCCAATAAAATAAAACAATCATAAATACTCACCGACATTATTTATTTATCCTGCACGAATAGTGCAAGCGGCTCGCTATAATAATTCGTACCAGTTAAATAATTTTTTTCCTTTAATTGCACTCTCATATAATGAATTTACAACATGTCACTACAGTTCAATTTTAAAATAATAACTTGATATAAAATTAAACTCTATGTTAGAGGTAAATAGAGTTAAAATTAATTTATTATAGCTCACATACTAAATACAATTCCTTCCTTTACCAATTTAGGAAGTGGCGCCACGTTGTCGCGGATACCCGAGACGAAATTCTTAAAAGGAACTTGTATGTACTTTTGTCATTGCTGTATCGTTTCTAATGAAAAATAAAATGTCTCGTTAGCCTAGTGGTTCTAAGCGTGACCACAACGCTAGAGGTTTTGGATTCTATTCCCAAGTCGAGCAGCGTTATTAGGGATTTCTTTGAAAATCTCAATAGCCACTCGGAGTTTGGATTCATGCCCGGTTAATGGCAATAGACTAGCCCCTTCTATTACATGGGAACTAAACATATCGGCTTTAGGTGTACATTGATTGGTACACTTCTGCCTAACCTTTCGGGGGAACACAGGTGTTGTGGTATGTGTTTATGAATATAAAAAACTCATTGCTATAAGCTTAACAGATTTACACTATTTATTTTAAAAAAACATGACCAGTTTTTACATTCTTTCGGTAAGAAAAACATTCGTTGCCTATGAGGGGATCGATCTAACCAACAGAGCTAATGGGTGATATTACAAAGTTTGTTTTTACACGTTTGTAACACAGACATCTAAAAACAAACTACGTACAGTGCATTGCAATTGTATGACGATATTAGCAGGTCGGGCTCCCCGTTGAATGCACAGTTACGAATCTAATAAAATGCTACGCGTGCGTTTTACGGTTGAATGCAATCCGCAATCGACAACTTGTATCAGTAGGGTATAATTGGGGGCTTCTGCATCACGCGGCTCGAGCGAACGCGAGAGCAAGTGATGCAGAACCCCCAATTATACCCTACTGACTCGCCCCCTATTACATGGGACCTAAACATACCGGCGAAATGTGGGTGTACATTGTACACCTCTGCCTAATTACAAATACGATTTGGTAATTCAATCTCTAGGTTATCTCTGCGGGCTACTGATCATCTTAATTATCGTAGGACAGAGTAAGTTAGAGAACTTTGTTCCTATGGTTAACCATCACTTTGGCTACTGAACTAGCGAAGAACTCTCTAGTTTCATAAATTGATCAAACTTCCACTGCAAATTGGCTTCTTCGAGTGATAATTTACAATGCTAAAGTTAGTGAAATAAGTAGCGTGGCGAAACGAAACCAGTGGAAGTTCACAGATACGACCTCAGATATGAGTAAAATAGTGGCAGAACTCTTCTAGATTCAGTTCAGAATTCAGGAGCCCGCGGCTGAATTATAATGAAGCTGCGAACTTCACAGCCTTGTAAGAAGTGAGTTATCCAGCGAACGGCTATTGTTTTTAATGAATTCCCAACTTTTGCTGAAGTTCGTCTGTGTCAGGAACATTACCTGCAGCAAATTCCGATGCCCAAGTTGTGGGATGCGCTAATTATTATATTATGGCTTCTTCTTTCAGTGGCTTCTTTGCGCTAGACTTTGAAGGAAGGAAGGAAGGGTGACACATTATTCGAAGTTAGAAAGTTGTGGTTAAAGTGACACTACTGGAGCTTAGGAGTCTATAGGGTGCTGTTGCACCTTACCACCAAGCGACTCGTAGTTTCTTCGAAATAACTATTCGCGTCTGAATTTTTTCGCAAGTGGTTTAGTAAGTAAATTTAATAGAAAGAGTTTGTGTAAAGACAGTGAGTATCGGATATGTTTCGCATTTCTGATTATTTACTTTACTTATTTGAATTTTTATGTATAAAAACTCTTATTTAAGCTAACTTCAGACCATTATCTTTTTAAAAAAAACATACCTACGTCTGCATTCAAACTGGTATCGTTAGCATATTATTACTGCGGCAGTATATTTGACAATAAAATACGGTTTATTTCAACAGTCTGTTAGTAAGTACATAAGTTCAGTGGAAGCTTAACAGGATTCACCTGGAAGGCCGCCGCGGTTTCTTTAAAGCCTTAAAGAGATTTACTCGGAACAACTGTTGTTTCCATTTGTGTACTTAAAAACTTTCTTGTTAAAACACGTCGTTGAATTTATATTTTTGTTTTGTTGAAAACGTGTTTTTTATTGTGATTTGTAATGTTTCTTTATGTTAGCCATCAGACGGCGTCTGCAGCTTTCGCTCTCCTCGAAGATTCCGAGGAAGACTCAAGGCAAGGTGAAAAGCTGTAGATAATGCAAAAGGTTTTTTTTTTAAGAGCTTACTAATAATTTGGGTCTCACATAACAAACGATCTATATATGTAGTATAGATATGTTTCTCTGTGATGTGTAGATGTGTGTATGAGTATGTGTATATATACAATATAGATATAAATATAAGTAGAATAAACATATTTTTGCTTATTGGCAGTTATTGCAATTGCAATACTCACAAAAAAACATGATAGATGATAAGGGAATGTCTCCTACTTATAAATGTGTCTCCTACTTATTAATGTGAAATACCAATCGTGACCAACCCCAGGGCTATTTCAACCAATCCACATCGAGTACGTATCGGATGCATCGGATATCGACCAAACAAATTACTCGACCGCACTACTTGTAACGATCACAGCGTCCGTCAAACTACACGACATCCATCACGTTGACGATAACGAATGCACTTTGAAATATTCCCATTAGGAAGTCGACAAAGTAACAACCATTAGGGATGGGTTATAGTGCAATGCTACGTTAGAGAGAACAAATAGCTATAATTCGATCCACGAGTACTCCTAGGAGACTCGTATGTTACGTAGGTGCATTCAGCTTCGATATTTTCCAGCGCGTAAGTTGTGAAGTGTGTCGACAATTAATGTATACTGTAAAAGCTCTTTGAAAATTATTGTATCCTATTTGTTTCCCGGAATGTGAATTGTGAAAAATATAAACAATCTTTTTTCATCTTTTAAACAAGTTATTTTGTATAATGATACTCATAAGACACGCGAAAGAGAAGAACTTAAAGTTAATATTTAGAATATTTTTTTTTGAATTTTATCCTGCTACGTTTGCACATCACTGTACTTACTCGGCGGCCCTGTAGTACAGATATACCCGAAAGGCTGAAAATGGTTTCAGGGTGTTGTTACGACTGGCGCGCTTCTGTAGTGAACTTTTTTCTTGTTTATAAATTTCTAGTATACACTATATGCACTGCCAGATTTGAGGACTATTCCTTACGCCATCGAATAGGCCTAGCTACTGATTAATATCATCATCTCTTTATCACCTTCCAGTGAATTTAAAATTGAAGGTTCACATAACACCGAACATAACAACACAATCAACACAACTCAATAAAAGCTTCCATCGAAAACTGAAATCCTGAATTCGAAAAGTAGTCGAAAGTGTAATGCTAACTAAATTACTGACAATCTGTCGCGAGCAATCAATGAAATAATGACATTCTCTGTGTAAATCCGAAAGCTTAATTATCATCTGTTAAATATTTGTAATGGAACCTTTCTGTTTGGAGAACATCGACGTGACAATACGCAATACATTAGCCTGATTTTGACGTCAGCAAATTGCGATTAGACTCTTCAGACAACTGTTGTTGTAGTTTCCTTGAAAGTATTTATAAATATTTTGTGTTTGGTCGCTACAGGTCGCTATCACAAAGTCACAGTTATTTCCTTAGGAATAGAAGTCATTACGACACATCATCATTGTCAACCTATGTTTTTGTTATTCATAAACAATCATAACGTCTCTATTCCTCGAAGGAAACTCACAGATTGCCTTACACTAATGCAAACTCACAGTTTGCTGGAAGAATCTCGAAATAATGCCCGTATCAGTTTAGTGCCTCATTAGTCTAGTGGCCCTAAGTGCGACTCCTACGCTATAGGTCCTGGGTTCGATCCCCAGGTCGAGCAAAGTGTTATTGGGTTTTTCTATGAAATTCTCAGTAACAGCTCGAAGTCTGGATTTGTGCCCGGTTAATGGCAATAGGCTCGCCCCCTATTACATGGGACCTAAACATACCGGCGAAGTGTGGGTGTGCATTAGTACACCTCTGCCTAACCCTTCGGGGAATAAGGCGTGATGGTATGTATATGTTATGTTATGTATCAGTTTAGTACAAATCAAATCAAATGTTTTTTATTCCAAACTAGCTTTCTGTATACGTGTCTTGTTATTTTACGGGATAATATATAGCTAATGTTACTCAAGAATAATGTAGCTTTCTATTGGTGAAATAATTTTTCAAATCGGTCATGAGTTTCAGGGCCTATTCAATGAAAACAAACAATCAAATCTTTCCTCCTTATAATATTAAAGTTTAGATAAAAGCGTAAATTAATTCAATTAAATCATTCAAAGTTACTGAGATCTCCGACTGAGACTCGAATTTCTCTTCCACTGTGTTCGTCTTCGTCTGTGACGTCAGCAGCTCCTATTCATGATACTAGACTTCGCCTTAAGATCAATACTACCGAACCATCTGTATACCTATTAATCTAGATACACTCTCACGGTAGTACGATTACACGAGCAAACGCTTCAGTGATGCGAGACAAATCACGTCTACCCTTCACCGGTTCACTAGGAACGAAATGAATATGTATTGTTTCCGTGTATTCAGTTTATTAACTTTTTAGCAAAGGAAATTGACTTCAAGGATTTTGTCGTGTATTTTCAAAATTGAGGGTTAAATAACAACCAGACTATCTTGAAAGTATACTATCTGAAGGCACATTCTGGTTCATATTATGAGTATACATCAAGCTATATAAAACCAGTTTTCGTGCAATGCGATAGGTACAGTCAGCAACGAAAGTTGCTGAACACCGCCAAGTTTTGAAAACAACACAGCATCAATACTTTTCAATAGATTCACTTAGAAAAAAATGATGGTCCAGTATGTAGAAACACGTACTACTTACCACATCTCGGGTCATTAAGTTTTGGATAATAAATATGTTTAAGCGTTTTGAAGATTCCATCGTGTTCAGCAACTTTCATTGCTGACTGTACCAGCCTCATACCTCATGCTGAGCTCATGGTTACACTAAACTAAAATAAGCTCATGCATGAAATAAGGTTTAATAGCTTGTGTGCAATATGCATTAAATTCCGTTGGGTTAAGCTCTGGATGTCTATTGTCTGCATTACCAATAGCCCTGTTAATACTATCACAACTAAAGTCCAAGTCCCTAATTAATCAATTAATAATCAAGGTATTTGCTATACACAGGGCGTAAACACTTAAGGAGCGCTTATATGGTTGGACGCCCCAGCAATGCGGCCATGCGTCTGTAATGCATCGCTGGCTTGCGCCCGACGGAATCGTATGCATTTCCGACCAATTCTAGCTTCAAGATATTGTCAATACATTGTTGTTGGAGGAAGTTTACTGATCAACATCAGCCCGTAAAACCATTAGAAAACAGTTAATGGAATAGACTGATACAATTCAAAGCTGTATAAAGTAAGTTTTAACAGAAATTTTAAAATAATAATAGAAACAACGCTCTGTGTAAAAGTTTCGAAAGTCGGTGCCAAGAATTTGGTTGGATGTTTTATTTTCACCATCGACTTGCGAAACCTTTTTTAGATATACCTAATACCTCGTACTTGTTTGAATTCGGTTAAAAAAGAACAAATCGGCGCGGAGCGGAACTATTTATCAGCTACGATTGCGTAACAATGCTGCTACGCCGTAGTCTACATATCATTTTTCTGCTACGATTGCGTAGCATTGCTGCTACGCCATAGTTTGCGTAGGATGCATCCATCGTTACTATTGCATAATATTTCAAACAGACTGACTTTTATATAAAAAAAAAATCTTAGGTATGTTGTAGCATCTTAACTTACCTGCACCTGGGGAGGTTTTTGCCTAGCAGCTGAACAGCATTGCCTGAAAAAAAAAGGGATTCATAGATATAAATCATAATTTGAAAGAGACTTTTATAACAACAGTTGGCATTGTACCGTTTAAGATTACTCAAACTTACCATATATCTAACTAAGAAGTACAAAGAGTACTGTACGTGCATGCATAGATGTGTATATGCGATTACATGGTCTAACACTTGAGATAGATTCGTTGGCCGCACTCAAACTGGAGTGATATTTTGGGGTACGCTCGAATTCAAATTGGATTTGCATTTGAAATGAACATTTGACTCAGCTTATAAACGGCTAAGTGAAGGTTAAAGACTTGTTACGTGAATAAATAAATAGTTTGATTAATTAAAACCAGGCTCTATTGGCATTGGGTGTAGGTAAGTTCAAAGGTCAAAGGACAATTGCCACAGTTATAATAATGAAATATGTCACTTCACATCTCATCATCATTCATCATTTCCGTGCACATATATCTTGGAGTAGGTTGTAGGTATGTCAAACTTAAAAAAAAAACAAAATAAATGAGAGCTTTTAAAAAATCCCGATTCATTTAATTTTACAGAATAAAATTTAAGTTTTATATCGCACATACCCACAGAGCTTCTTTGGTTTCGTCTTCAGTATTTAAAAAATTGTAATAATATCAATACTAACTTGACTGCCCCGTTAATCTAGTCTAATCTACTGCTACGCTTGAGGTCCTGAGTTTGATTGCCAGGTCGAGCAAAGTGTCTTGAGTTTTTCTAAAAAATTCTCTGTCTCGGAGTCTGGATTTGTGCCCGGTTAATGGCAATAGGCTCGCCCCCTACATGGGACCTAAACATCCGACAAAGCGTGAGTGTTCATTAGTACACCTCTACCTAACCCTTCGGGAATACAGGCGTGATGATATGAAAATTTTGAAGGTAACTTCAAGCGTACATGCCGTCGTAGTTGTTTTATATTACGTAGTGATGTACACATTTACGGACGTCCGATTTCACGGTCGGACGCGCCGCCGATGCGAGACAGTCGGCTCAGCCGGACGGCTCAAGTCGGACGGAATGATTTCGTCTTGCGCATGGACAGCTTCCGATCTGCATCCATCGTGTAGTCGGCAATCCGGAGCTGCACATAGTTCTCGAGTTAACGAATTAGTCGATGATGTAAAGTGCTTTGAATGGTTGTTGTTTCTCGAGTGAGAGGTATTCTCCAACATGTATTTTCTTCTAACTAGTATTTATTTGAGTCTGTTTAGTTCTATATAAATGTATACTAATATTATAAAGCTGAAGAGTTTGTTTGTTTGTTTACTTGAACGCGCTAATCTCAGGAACTACGGGTCCGATTTGAAAAATTCTTTCAGTGTTAGATAGCCCATTTATCGAGGAAGGCTATAGGCTATATATCATCACGCTAAGACCCAAAGGGGCGGAGCATCAATGACAAATGTTGCAAAAACGGGAAAAAATTAAATGCAGAAAAGCCGAGACACCACGCGGGCGAAGCCGTGGCCGGAAAGCTAGTTAAAACATATAACCCAACGTAGCACTCATCGGGTTAGTTACACAGTTTTAACAAAGATAAGAACTAACCAACATAGTTGGAAAAGGCTGCGATAATGGTGGTTTTAAATTTTATTATATACGAGACCATCAAAATAATAGTGATTCTATAGTTTATCGATATTGTGTTAAAATAAAAACCAGGGTTTTTGTACTGGAGGCCTCAATTAACTTTTTTATAATCTACACTATAAAATGTGAAACACGGAGGGACGGTATTTGATATTTTTAATAATAGCTTTTTCGTGATGGAGTTACATAGAGATGCTGAAATACCAATGCGTGGAATTTGTATCAGTTATGAATTTTTATATACCTAAAGCTTGGTTTTTCTATAGTCGTGGTTGGTCTGTTGAGTGCGAGTTCTAGGGTTCAATTCATAGGAAAATTGAAGCCTTGTTGTAATTACAATCAGCAGATCGTGCGTCTGTGCAAAGACAAATTTAAGGTCGCGCTGAGTTTCACAATTTGCTCGGGATGTCATCATCATCATCATCATCAACCCATTACATTGTCCCACTGCTGGGCAAGTTGGCAGACTTCACACGCCGTCAAGAAAATCTATCAGGCATGCAGGTTTCCTCACGACGTTTTCCTTCACCGTTTAAGCACGTGATAATTAATTATTAATACGCACATGACTTCGAAAAGTCAGAGGTGCATGCCTTGGATTCGAACTCGAGACCTTTGACTTGGCAGTCCAATGGTCATATTACTAGGCTATCACTGCACTTGTTCGGGATGATATATGCTCGGCATGTATGGAAATATAAATTTGCTTAAGATTTTGATATATATCTACGCGATGCGATGTAATGTAAGGTTAGCAAAAGAGATAGTTATACAGGCAGCTAGAACTACCCAACATAATATGTCTGGCTTGTATATAGATTTCGTTATAAATAATTATCCGCCAAAAGGTATCATATTAAGGCTATTGAAAACCAGCGTTTTGGTACATATTGCGGTATATAGGCATAACAAAATCTTTCTCAAAACATACATACCATCATCCCTCTATTCCCCGAAAGTTTAAACAGGGGTGTACTAATGCAAACCCACACTTCGCCGGTAGGTTTAGGTCTCATGTAATAGGGGGGAGCATTGTCAAAACACTTATTAAATATATGTAGAATGTAGATAGCTGCATTGTATAACTTAAACATTTTTGTAAATTATTAAAAAATGACCATGCTGTCCAGTAAATTCCTCATTCACTACTCCCCTGAGACATAGAAATAAAACCACGACTGAATGTGACGTTCACGTCCCCTCACGTTCATTGGTAACTCCATTTAAAGTCAATATATACGTTTCATACCGGAGCACGTTCGAACACGCAATCATGGCTTGTTTAGGTGAGATTGGCAACAATGTCCCTTTTAATCAATGCGTAGTGTACCCCCGGGAAATACGGGGCGCGTACTGCACCGTATTGTCACAGTATAAGCAGTAATGTACGTTATATATGACAACTTTGACTTATAATACAACTTGTGGATCTCAATTGGTTTCACATGGAAATAAATGTGAATCAATAAAAAATAAATACCAAAATGATATACATGTATGTTTTAATATTACGCGATTATGTGAACAAATTAATTAGTAATTAGGTAGATAACAGTGAAAACTATTGAGCAAATGCAACAATAACATGGGACCTAAAAACATTCCAGCGAAATATAGATATGCAGATAGCTAAAGACTAGTAGTCTTGTTTTTTTAATAAAGAATGTAACTAGATTGTAATAAATAATATAATAATAATATGAAGGGGTTATTAGCTACCTCAGTCCACAGAGGTCGCTTGTTGCCTTAATACCCATTTCTTTTTTCGACGTTACCTTAAAATGACAAATTTTCTCAGTTGATTTTGAACTTAACCTTCAACAGTTTAAGGTTTAAAATCATTTGGAGAAATTTGACAGTTTTGTATAACTTGATGTGCTGGCCACTGTACATTGATAAACTTCTTCTTCTTCTCTTCTTCTTCTATATGAAGTGCTATGTAAAGTTACTGCTTACTTAAATTTTGGGGTAAGATTTATAAATCTGGCGCGAAGTTTAATATACTATAGTTTGCGCCAACTCAATGTGGCGTTAATATAAAGTAGACTGGTAACAAAGTGAGACGGGGGTATTGTCGCGAAATGCATGCGGTGGCGGGCAAACATAGCTGCCAGGCGGCTTTCAGTCTCATTCCCTGTGTAAATCTAGTTAAACGTCTTGTTAAAAGGGTTCCGTGCACTTAGGCGCAATGCTGAGCTGAATGTTTGCTCTGAGAGGTGCCTTTCGGCTGTCACAGTGCAGCTGCCATCAAATAGGATTTTGTTGCACAGAATGTTTAGCAACTGTTTCCTTTGACGAATAAAATATTGTGTTAACGGCAGGTACAACACGATACTGTTTCTTGTACTATTATAGTAAACAAGTGTGCAACTAGAGTCAATAACGTTTCATAAACGCTTGTGAAAGCTTATTTGAAATAAAAACATTTGATTTGATTTGATTTGATTTAAACATATACTGTATAAACCTATAAACTACCTCGTACGCAAGCGGTCTTGAGTTCGATTCACAGGTCGAGCGGTGTTATTGGGGTTTTCTATGAAATTCTCAGTAGCAGCTCAAAGTTTGGATGGTGAATAGCAAAAAACAGGCTTACTCCCTATTATAAGGGACTTTAACACTTTAACACTCTTTATGTACACCCGGCAAACTATGGGTGTACATAAAGACGTACACTTCTGCCTTAACCTTCGGGGATTTTGGGCGTGATGGCAGTTATGTTTTGTTTTTTTTAATTATGCACCTTATACGCGAAGTGTTAATGTTTTGCTCGATCACAATCTCTCACTCGGAAAATTAAGGCCTAAAATCTCTTCTATTTTTTTGTTAAACACTAATAGAAAAAAACTTTTCCCGTCAAACTCAGCGTAGGAGTTTAATAATAATAGGTTTGAAACGCTTTTGTCGGGAGATTTCTATCTCAACTTTTAAGAAAAGTGACTTTTAATAGGCTTCGAAACTCAGTTAGCTTTTTCCTTTGAAAAGTTTCTCCGTAAGTAACAATCACAATGTCCCGTAAATGTCATTTGAAATCATTTGTAGCAATGCATGGACATACTTATAGTACTTCATTTGCGCAATGGCGGTGTGTTTCATATTCGAGCTTTTACAAATTGTCTGATACTTGTCTCTCGTGTTTATATTTATTTGATGGCATTGTTATGTCTCCACATCTACTTTTTATTATAAATAGTAGCTTACCATATTCATTTATTCAGAAGGGTTGTACGGAACTCTCAATATTAGTAAGTACTACAGAAGACACGAAAAGTCGTGTCATACTGGATACGAATATATACAGTAAATAAGGGGTATACGCAGAAGAAATTGAAAACCTCCTTTAACAAAGCTATGTAGGTACATGAAATTTCTTACATTTTTAATTCTAACATATTAACAAATATTAAGAAACACTTACATAGGCATTCAGAAGCACGTGTAAATTATCAGGCATATTTGGCGGCGGTAGCCTACCGACGTGAACCCACTCGTGATACAAGCATTTAGCTTAGTACGAGGGGTTAACAAGATAACTAGTAATGAGCGACCCACAGCTTTAAAAAAAATATACCTAACTAGACGGTCTATTAGAATTAGAATACATCTAGATCGATTGTTATTATCTCCCCACCATCCCGGACAGTGAGAGTCCGGTGGTAACTAATAGATGTCCGGATTAACCACGGTCCATTACATTGATTTATAAACAGCAACAAATACGTCAATAATCACTTTGATGGTACATTACGAATGATATTAACTCTCGTACAAGGGGATTTAATATCATTGGCAGTAACAATATTGATTGCTGTTGCTTAAATAATAAGTTCATACGGCTACATGTCAAGCTATACATTTCCAGTTTCAGTTGATCTCGCATTGTTTAGGCTTTCAGTACAATGAGAGATCAGCGTAAACTGGATTTGTAAAAATCGATGTGTAGCCGTGCGTACCTACCTATACTACCTTTGTTTGAAAGTAATGATATAAACTTCCGTTTCTTATCTTTAAAAATATATATTATAAATGTAGACAAAAAACGCTGGTTACATTTAAAAACACAAGAAGTTTAAGTACTTGGATTTAAATAAAAAATAATGATAATAGGTGTTAGTTTGATTGTTATGTGTCGGATAGCTGGGTTAAAGGTTTTTTCTGTTTTGTGCCAATTGGATCCAATATGCAAAATCAATCACCGACCTTGGTCTGTGAGACTAAGCATTATTTATTTCATTATCTCCTTAGAGAAGACATACCTAGGTTATGTCAAAAACATGTTAGTAAATAGCCCTTTAGATCGCAAATTAAAACCGCGGGCTACAATTGGCAGCACAATAAGTAACGACTACCTCCCTCTTTCATCTTCTCACTCTTTCTTATCATGACTTGTATATAATTACCTATGTACCCTATTTTTAAGGCCAAGTAACTCAAATATATAAAAGTAAGACTAAACTCGTCAGGTGACAACCCTAAATTTGTACATACATGAAACATGCTTTTGCTATTTGAATAGCGGAAGGCGTTTTCAACACGCGCTTATTGACAGCGTTGGGCTTTATATTGGTGTGTCACAGAACGACAGACAACGCAATAACTTACAGCGATACATCTTACTAACACTTCCGTGACGGTGGAGTGAAGTCAACGGTTTGTAAGGATGTACTATATTAATTGTAAGAGGAGTATCAAGGTACAAGGGAGCACCTATCATTTTTTAGAAAAACACAAGAAAACTATCATGCCGGTTTAATCATCTACGCATCTATAATTTGGGCTTTGCCTAAGAAAACCTGCCAAAAATATGATGCTTAAGAAATCTAGGACCTATAAATTTTTAAATGTTATTTGTTTTATTTTTGATAATACTAGGCTAATAAGCTGTAAATTATCTTTTGTATTTTTTGGGCACTTTCCATGCAAAGATTATTAAGTTATTTTAGTGAAGGAAAAATACGGCTGCGTGAACCTGCGTCTTCTGGTGTACCTAACCCGAAGACGCAGGTTCGAATCCTGCCCGCAGTCGTATTTTTCCTTTACTAAAATAACTTAATAAGTTAATAAGCTACAAATTGTGCCCTTCTGAATAAAGTTGTGATAAGAAATATTTTTGAATACCTCTAGTCCTTAAAGTAAAAACTTTTTTCATGAACACTGAATTTGGTTCTTAAATCTTCAAAAGGGGTAACATTTTAAGAATTATTCCTTTTGTAATATTCGTTTTAAAATGGAATACTTTTTTCAAAATTTAATAAAGAAAACCGTTCTTCTTTTAACGACGTTTGAACTATTTTATATTGATTAAAGTAAGACCTTTCGATATCGACAAGTAAGTTTAGCTAATTTTATTATTTAACTAAGTGTTTATTACCGTTTGGAGCAGATGTTTTAGCTGGATTCATGCTGAGAATAGTTTACCAATAGTTTCTTACGCCAATGCAAAAGAAGTAGATATAATATAAGATATTACACTTCACTGATGTAAATATTTGACATTGAAATAAAACTACATTTTTCTAATTTTATAGCATTATATTTATATTATTAAATAAACCCCTGTCTCGTCTCCGCCTCCCTTATAGTATCCATGGTCAAGTGAAGACTATATACAACATAACATACCATCACGCCTGTACTCCTCGAAGGGTAGAACAGAGACACTTAAAGTACACCCCCAGTTCGCGGGTCTGTTTAGGTACCATGTATTAGGTGGCGAGCCTATTGCCATTCATCGGGCATATAATAATCGAAACTCCGAGCCGCTACTGAGATTTTTATAGAAAAACTCAACACTCGACTAGACATTGGAATCGAAGATCCCAGACCTCTAGAGTGGTAGTCGCGCTGAGGATCATAAGACTAATGAGGCAGTTTGTACAAGGGTGTACTATTATGTTTTAACTAACAAAATACATAACACTTTCAATTCAAATTGCTTTTATGACAACACTTTTATTACAGTTCGTATGACAGGAAAAACATGCATACTTGATGCTAGGTACATCACTCGCAGATAAATCTCTGTGCAGCGTCGCAGAGTACGGCAGCCCGTTTAATTAGTGGCTATTTAACTTTAATTTAAATTTGTTTTGTCCATGTTTGAGTTTCTTTGCTTAGTGAATTTCTACGTGACGCGAATTAAAGTTTTCGTTAAATATGCAAGATGCAAACTGTAAAGTATATCTGAAGTATCATTTGAGTGTTTTGTTAATGTTATATGAACACTGAGTTGTTTTACTTGAGTTAATATTAAAAATAGTAGAAAAGAGAACTAGCATAAACGTTTATAAAAACGTTACATAACATCACGCCTGTGTTCCCCGAAGGTTTTACAGAAGTTAGTCTAAAGTACACCCATTGTTCGCCGGTATGTTTACGTAACATTAGAAGGGGTGAGCCTATTGCCATTAACCAGTTACAAATCCAAACTCTAAACTGCTAGTGAGAATTTCCCAAAAATACCCAGTTTGGATTCGATTTTTAATATCATTTGGCTCGCCCTGTATTCTGCTTTTTAAGTAGGTATTCATGTACAAAATCCGCAAGCTAATTCACACAGAAAAATCTACAAATGTTTCAAAATAAACAGAAATTACCATCAAAAGTATTGTTTCTTTATTCCGCGGAAAAAAGGTCCAGTGTAATCCTCAATCAAAATTCAGCGTGCCGAAAAAACACCTAGAGGAACGGAAGGCACCCAAATGAAGTGGTTGGTGGAACAGGATAAGCGGAATGACTTTCCGGTCCCAGAGGGCTCGTAAAAGTCAACGCATGCATTTAATTTCGTGACTTACCGGGTACATACCCGTGTATTGTGAGCATTTTTTTTGTTTTTACAACTTAATTATGTAACCGAGAATTTTTAACGCGCGAAATCCTCTTTAAGTAGCCGGAGGTGTATTTCGAAATAATTATTTTCTTTTGTTATACCTACTTGTAATGTCTGTTTGTTTTTATTTTGCCGACAGGATGAGTGTAGACAAAAGAGTTTTTTCGGACTTAAGGACCAGAACGACGGCCTCTTATTTGACATTTGGTCCTACGGTCCGTTGATTTATTTCCTTTTTCTTTTAAATTTTTTGTACACAAACGAAATAAATTTAAATTAAATGTCCCCATAAATAAAAACAAAATGAAAAACAAAAAAGTCATTATATTAGACAGTGGAAACCGTAAGTACCTTAGCAGTATACCCCTCGTCCTGGTAGTATCAATTGAGGTCGGCGTTACATGAAGCGACTGCCATCAGACCTCAGCAACCCAATATCTGGGCAATATTCGCATGATAAAGTAGTTGTCAGGTTTTTTTGACTTCTGACAACTACTTATGAGTGTTATAAATACTCGTAAGATAATTGGCACCCAGAGTTTGACATACTGTTCGAGGCGTGAAGGTGTCTTGATTTGTTTATAATGTTAATATTAGTAGTATTAGTTAATAAGTTTTTTAAGTTTTGCCAGAATTTTATTGCATGCAGGATGCTCTCTCATTCAGGAGTAACACATTAATAGATACAAGAAGTTGCTACTTTACTGTGAACCCTCTATTGCGTTTCATTTCACAAATTTGCCTTTCTCAGTACTTATTTGCTTACAATCTGTGCCATGCCTACGTAAAGCTAGGGATGCATAGATATTTGTCTGGGACAAACAGTGCCAGTCTCGCTGCCATCCCTCTGAGCCTGCCGGCTTGTTTGCACTCGGCTTAAGGCTAGGCCTCAGGTGTTAACTTAGATGCATATTTGTAAGAATTATGCGACACATCAATTAGAAACTAACAACATTAGTTATAATGTTAATATTAGTTAAAAACAATATCTTTTATAGCTCCCTAGTGTAGGAGGTTGAAATGTAAGAGGGAGGGTTGAAATGTCAACCCTGCCTCTTACATGTTAAATCTATGCTTTAGGGTTAAGATTTGTTTTTTTTTTATGAATGAATGTTTTTTTTGTGATAAATAAACATTATTATTTTTAATGTCGACATAAATTATAAACAACATTACTTATCTATCTTATGTATTATTATTATATCTACTGTATCATAAGTGTTTATAATTAATGTAAGGCTGTGGAGGTTTTTATACGAAACCCCACAATAATTTAGATAGATCGAAACAAGCATATTTCTCTTGTACAATGTCGTTCAGTCATTTTTTTACAAATTAAAATACTCCATAACTATTCGTAGATTCACAATGTAACATAAAATGTAAGAACTTATCATAGGGGTAGACAGTTTTCCACGAATCTCTTTAGCTCAACGATTTCTTTTGTCGTTTTATACCTCGAAAAGTATTTTACATACGTACCTAAGCACTGAATTTTCTTTGTAAAGAGTAGTACCGCTTAAAGTTTCGTTGCTCTAATATGAAATGTTCAACAAAGTACAAATGTAGATGTTCTTTAACGAAAGATCTTCTATAACTTTGCGAATTTTTTTACTTTCTGCGAGACTCCCTTTAAAACTATACGAAAAATTATAAAGTCCGTCCTTTTGTACTGTATTTACTGGGTACCAAGTGATGGTTATTTTTGTAATATTAACTTTGATGCGAATAAGTAGTGGTTTTAATATGAAATAAAGAGGATCACTTTTCTCAATATGAAATATGCTGTTCATGAAACTAAATTCCTCAGATAGGATTCGATTTTTTTCTTCCATATTGTCCGTTTTAATGTGGCATTGGGAACTCTAATTGATACAGGGAGTAATCGAGATGTTTCAAGTTTTTATTTCTTATAGGCACTAAGTGGCAAAGGTATGAAACTTTTGAATAATATATTGTGATCAAGGACCGGGGAGAACTTCACCAGCCCACCACTATATTGGTGCTGAGGTTAGTCACTCTTTATCGAAAGAAGTCAATGACCAACTATAGACAGAGCTATGAAGAGAGCACCAGTGGAGTGAGCAGTGGTATCCAATTTATATGTGATCCTATCCATATCCATATTTTTGTTGTAAAAATATCTACACACATCATCATCTTGCTGTATTCCACGAAGGGTTAGGCAAAGGTGTACTTATCTACACCTCTACTTCGCCGGTATGTTTAATTCTCATGTAATAGAGTTGCTCGACCTGGGAATCGAAATGACCACTAGCGCGGTAGCAGTCGCAAGAGAACCACTAAACTAACGAGGCAGTTACTCTAAATACTGTCAAATATATGTTACCTGCTTATAATATGTTACTTATTTTTTATACATCATAGTATTTTGAACTTTGTTATTGAGCTACTAAAAGCAAAGCGAAGAAAGAAAGTCGGAAAAGCGTATTTATTATGAAAAATCATCTCGCAATATTCACGAGTTGAATCATTTTTTAATCGCATAATTCTTGGTAAGGCCACGAAAGGGTTTATCGTTGTTATGTTTTATGATTATCTTGAAAAGTGCTAAAGCCTTTTATTACCCTTTTATAAATGCCGTAAAAGTGCTCCGGGATTTATGTCCGTATCTTTTTGTTATCTACCTCTACGTTCTGTAATCCACTTTAATCCTGACTGGGGCAATGTCTATTCGACAAAAAATCGGTCCTTCACTTCAATTTGCATGTGAATAGCGGACACAGTTCTCTTGGTCGACATGAGTGTCGTGGGTACATTTGTTGTGGATCCCAACCAGCCGTGATTAACATAAAATGTTTGTGAAAACCTCAATATATGGAGCGTATGACTTGATGCGTGGAACCGTCTGCGTACATAATACTTGATGAATAAAATCTTCCACATCATGCTTGAATATTTCATAATCCTTGCCAGCATAGAAAGGTTATTTTTACTTTGATTTCAAGCCGTGCTCAACCCCAACCTCGTAAAATTTGCATAGTTTTGAGTAGTTATATTAATAGACAGAATCTCTTGTCCCCTAGACGTCCCTCAGCCGGAAACGCGCGCATACTTCAATTTGCATGACGAAGTTTAAAATAATAGAATCCTCCTTCAGTTATATTAATATATCCTTCAATTAAGCAATTTAACGTCATAATAACGACCAGAATGTTGCCATAAAATGCTCAAGTCGGGTCGGAAATGACTTTGGAGTTGGGCCTTTTTACACAAAACGGGGAATTCTCCCGAGCGCTCATTGACCTTTAACAGGGCTTTGAAGAGAAAGTTAATTAAATTTCTGCTGCTTACATTACAATGAAAATTTGCATCAGCTTTACCTGAAGATAAAAACACACGGTTCCTTGAATAGAAGTACTGTTGTATAAATTATGATCGTTCGTTTCGCTGGAGTTGATTGATGAGGGTGCGTGGAATGATTTCATCCGAGCAATAGTGGGCAACTATTTAGGGATTCGGTAGGGTCGGCTATTCTGTAGAATGGACTATACCTAAATGTAAATGTTTGTTCTAAGATGGATTGAGTAAAGAAAGGAAGGTGAAACTTCTACGTAGAGCGGCACAGGCCCGCCCAAGGGGTAAAAAATAACAGAATTCATTGCTGTTCTTCCTACACATATCTTGCGAGAAAATCATTGTGATGTTGTAGCAATAATCTTTTTTAGTTGGTATTTCTAGGCTTTCAGTTTATCCGGATAATGGTTTTGATTTTATGGCGACCCACTTGTAAATTTATATTTAAGCATGGACTAATGAATGAACTACACAGACTTCTTTACACAGTCTGTGGTTCTTTACACACAGCGTTAGCCACGTAAATTGAAATTATATTATCTTTGAACTATATTAGGGGAAGTTTCATATGTGAAACATTTAACATTAATGATACAGCTATACACAAACACTACAATCTTCTTATTTAAAGTTCTGGGTTTGACCAGGTCAGGCAAAATGTTATCACTAGGTTACCATGGAATTTCAAGTATACCAATACTTTGAATACTCGTAAGTATTCTTAATTTCGATTAATGCACTTTAAAAAAATATTTGCTATTTAACAGTGGATTAAAGACACGATCCTTTTATGAATTTATTTTTATTTCGATTAAAGAATGTACTTCCCAGCCGCTATGGTATTAACGCAGCTCAATTACTTAATTTGGATTTATTTATTTACTTATTTTTAATAACAAACCATTCTTTGGGAAAGTTGTTTGCTACGATAAATACAATCACGTGTTTAATTATTTTACACTAATTACTAGTTACTCTATATACAGGTGGCGTAAAATAAATAACTTTTACCTATTCGGTCTAAGCATGTAGCTAATTAGCGAGCTCCGGTAATTTGCACATGTGAAACGGTCCTTTGTTACGCCCATTATAACACCCATATCACGTTTCTTTGTGTCTGTATAACTCAGGAGCCAGACGCACCTGTAAAACCAATTAATTTTAGCTCCAAAACAAATGTTGACTCGTTAACTGAAATATTATATGGATAAAACAAGTTCAAAAGTGCTTTATCCCTTCTTTTATATTGTTTTGTTTTATTAACCTTTATCTTTCGAATGCTGGGCAAAGGTCAATTGCTTCCAGGTTTTTTCCTGACCCATCTCGAACCAGCCCTTGCGGTACGCATTCAAATCATCCCGCTACCTCTTTCTAGGCCGACCTCGACGGCGCGAGCGCCTTCAATATTTAGACACCCATAGATTGAAGGCTGTTGCCACTTAATAAATAAAAAATCTTGATATGTAAAAATCTGTTTCTGTGTATTTGTGCACGCTAAACTCGAATAGTATTGGCTCGATTGATTTGAAATTTTACACAACGTTGCATTCGGATATGCGCGTGTTTACATTATAAGAAGAAGTTCTATATATTCTTATTCGCTGGCTGCAAATAAAATATTTTCCATATAAAATAAGGAATATAGAATACCAACCTAAGATAACAAACTTGGAGAGCAATAAAATTGTCGTAAATTCTTGTTTAGTGATTTTTTATATCGAACTTTAGTAGTGTGGAGGCGAATATATTGTGCATTCATTTGCTTTGTATAGGCTCTAGCAAGGAATATGTATATTATCTCTATTTGTGATTATTCTAAAGGGCGACTGAAGAATATCTTGAAAAAACCGATGGCTACCTCTATTCTCCGCCAATCATAGTGGTTGTTGATTATTTTCGCAGTGATTTATTCTGCTTATTGTGTTATTTAATTCCCAGGTAGCAAAGGAGCCGCTTAAAAATCTTTAAATGTGTAAGTTTTTTTAAGATTTTTAGAACTTATACAGAATTAAGGCACGGTTAGGAAGCATGGAATAGATCGTCTATTATAGTCATAAAATATGGACGTATACTACCGAATTTGCTTCAAAATTACCGAAGTAATATAGTATAGGCTCGCCCCCATAATTACATGGACCTAGACATGCCGGGAAACTGTGGGTGTAGGTACATTAGTAGACCTCTGCCTAACTCTTTGGGGAATACAGGCATGATGGTATTACTGAAGGGAAAATTTATGATAAACGAAATAGTTCCTAAAACAATAGTGTAAGACAAGGAAATTTTGTATAGCATCCTAAAATTGGCTGTGTTTAAGAAATAAGGGACCCTAAAAGTGATTTAAAGCACAGGCTATCATATCTCATGAATAACCAATGAACGAGTGTTTTGTAACTTCTAGACGTATGAATACAACTTGAATTCTTGGACAAAAACGACGCTGAGAACAACAACCATAATTTGTTTAGATATGCATGGGTTACTTTTCTTGTCTCAATCCGAGGCTCTTATCCAGCAATGGGTTATAGTTCCAACCACCAAACCACTGTAATCGATTGTATACTCGATTCTGAACAATCTATGTCAGGATTTGCGCTTATTATATTACTCGTTGTATAAAATAAAACGTTTTTAATTATCTCTCAGGGCATGCTTTGATCAAAGTTTTTGGGCGTAAAACTATCAATTTCTCTTCCCGTCGCCCGTAAATTTTAACTGCATTGCATAATATTACGTACATAATCTTAAATATGGCTTCGATATTTAAATATGCCGCATTATTTAAAATGACCGTTATCTTTTGTGCAAATTACGGCGGTGGTTTTTGGCACCCAAATTAACCACGTTCCATAACCCGACAGTTGGCTGAACTTATCGCCAATTTCCATTTAAGAATCCATATGATGTGTTTATTTTTAATTTCTTTTTTAGAACACTGTAGGCCGAAAACACATTGTGAGTTTCGTTACATAAACGATATATTCCTCAAGCAAAAAAAGCATTACATGAATAATAATAGCAAAAAATGCTATACCCTATTGTGGCCAGCATTTTAGCGATGCGTTCGTTGTCTCTAACGACATAAACTGATCTCGCATTGTATGGGTTTTCTTGGAAATGAGAGGTCAGCTTATATTGAACGTGTAGCCGTGTGTTGGTTGTGTTGTGTACACGTATCGACAAAACCGCAACCCTACTTATTTTCCACTGTTCACACACAGACTCACGCGTGTACAAACATCTTGACTTGCTTATGTAGTGGCAGTAGGCATCGGTATCGGAGTTTAGCTCATAAATCTAGGTTACCTACATACATAAGTATACATACTAGGATAAATCGAAATAGATGGTGGTCCAAATGTGAATATATCTTATTAGCTGTCCATTCCAAGGTGGACTGGAAGCAAACGTGAACTCAGTAAACTTAATTACAGTACCCACATCAAGTTCTTTGGAATTACGCGTTAAATTTCTCTAGCTTTCGCTTTGCCTTTACCGGGTAACTAATCACGAATTCATTGAAGAGGCTTTGCGATTAGATGCTAAGAAAATATTCAATATTTAGGTACGTGAATTAACATGCCTAATATTTGACATACCGTCACGCCTGTAATCCCCGATGGGTTAGGCAGAGGTGTAATAATGTACACCCACACTTTGCCGGTATGTTTGGGTCCCATGGCGATCAATACCTACTCAATGGTATTCATCCACCGTGCTATCTTGGCAATTTTAACAAAACCATTTTTTTTTAAAAAAAAATCTTACTAGCAATGAAAATTTCTTACTCGTGCAGGTTTCCTCATTGTGTTCTTCTTATCTGTTTCAGCGAGTAATAATAAGAATGGGTTCACTCAGAAAACGAGAAAGCGAGTTACCTGATGGTAGGTATTTAGCCATCGCTGCCCATGGACATCTGCAATACCAAAGGAGATGCAGGATCGTTACCGAGCCTTTAAAGGAAAAGGGAGTAGAAGGAGAATTGGAGAAGGAAATGGACTGAAGGAGGAATTTTAGATTACAATAATTTCATTATCATACTTTATTATTGTATTTTATGGTAAACCAACTCCTTATTTATCTATTTTAATTACTCATTCCCGAATGCAGTTACCGTGACTTCAAGTTAAATGTACGAGTATGTAATTCTCATCTGTATGCATAGCGGAAATTCGTAGTTAGAATTGTTGTTAGGTTTTATTAATTTAAACGCGAAGTTTAGCGGGTAGTTTAGTGACATTAAAAGTTAATTAAAATATTGTTACGCCGTGAGAGTTGCTTAATGACTCCTCCTGCTATTTGTTAAAAGGTAATACTCTACAAACACTATTTATTGTGTTTACAGATGTAGATAAGCTACGTTTAAGGATCTATTATTTACTTCACAACAACTCTTCCTTTACATTTTGGGGTTATTTCCAGATTTTAAGTATAGAAAAGATATTATGTTCTGGCATATCCCTTTGTTAGTTATTCTTAAAGCCTTCTTTTTCTTATCCTGTCAGTGGTATATGCAGAGTAAAAACATGAGTTCAAAAATCCTTATCTTACTAAGTGTGACTTCGATGATCCAGTGCAAATTGTATCACACTTGCTCTGAGGCTATGACAGAACAAATAAGTAGAGCATCCTTCTTTAAACGATACCTTCTATTCCAAGATGGCTATCGCACAGTATTTTCAGTTGCACCTTTGATTTTTGGATTCACTCTCTCTCTTTCAAAGAATTTATTCTTTCAAAAATCTTCATTCGCAAACGAAGAAACGAAGTAAGATATGCACACACTTATCTCATCAGATGAATTAATAAATAACTTTTATATATATTTGCATTAACGAGCAATGCTCTGCCAAAGCGTATGTTGAGAAAAAAGTTATGTGTCTAGCAGAATTTTAACAGACTGGCTCTGTTCCACGTTTCTGTGAGAAGTCAGAGCAGTTTAGTGGTCAGATAAACAAAATAATTAAGCGCTTATGGTAATTCGGCGGGAGTGGTGCCAGCGCTTTATGTAAATTTGTGACTACCCGCCACGGGATGCACCGCGCTACAAACGCTACTAACTCGTAGTCGACGGCTTAATTCTGTTTTAATTTCAACTTTAAACTGAGTTTTATGGCGAATTATGAATTCTGAAGGTGCTCGCGACACGTTAAGTTAGTTGTGTGTTGTGAAATAGCTAGTGCGGGAAAGACGTAGCGGAGAATTAACGCGTTGGAATGTGTGTATACGAGTGTTATCATACACATGGCTACAGATCAAGCTATAAAAACAATTTAGACTGACCTCCCATTGTAAAGGATTTCCCTACAATTCAAGGTCAGCTTATACTGGTTTCGTATAGCTTGCAGGAAGTACTGTCAGATTTCTATTAAGTATAAGCAAGGCACGCGCTTGTGTTTGTATGTGTCTGTCAATTGTTACTTTGGTCTAAAGAATTTTAAATTTTTTTTTAGTTTCTCGATGTCTTTTGTCGATAAACTTATATCATCATCATCAACCCACTTACTGTTCAAATGCTGAGCACGGTTCACTCTCTCAAAGTGAGAGGGATTAGGCTATAGTCTACCACGCTAGACTACTGAGGTTAGGCAGACTTTGTACGCCGTCGAGGAAATCTGTCAGGCATGTCGGTTTCCTCACGATGTTTACCTTCACCGTTTTAAGCGACAGAGAAATAATTAATTATTAGTGCGTGCCTTGGATTCAAACTCAAGACCTACAAATTGGCAGTCCAATGGCCATATCACTAGGCTATCGCTGCACTCCCCATTTCAAGCGACTGATAAATAATGAACTATTAATACCCACATGATTTTTAAAAGTCAGAAGTGCGTGCTTTGCTTTCGAACTCAAGACCTACAAGTTGGCAGTTTTTTTTTTATGGCATACCTAACTCGGCAACCGAGCAGGCGAGCTACCTGATGGTAAGTAGTCATCGCTGCCCATGGACATCTGCAAAACCAGAGCAGTTGCAGATGCGTTGCCGAGCCTATTTAGGAAAGGGAGGGGAAGGAGAAAAGGAGAAGGAAGGGGATTGAGGGAGGAATTGGGCCTCAGGCCCTCTCGCTCACCGAACGAAGCGCAGTAGTGAAACGCTACTACTAGGACGTCGGTCTTCTGCGAGAGTGTGGTACTTCCCCGGTCAAGCCGGCCAATTCATGCTGCGAACAGCGTGGCCCTACCACAACAAAAAGGCAGTCCAATAGTCATAGTACTAGGCTATCATTGCTTCCCATAAATCTTCTAAATACTTATTAAATAATGTATAAAGCTATTAATGATTCAAACAGCACTTTAATTAAGGCTTAAGTGTAGGCAATAGTTACAATATCCTCAAATCAACATGGAAGTTTCAACTTGATTGAATTTCCCGTATAAACGCATTTGGCGTGAGCAGAAACGCCATAAAATATGCACAAGCTCACGTAAGTGCAGGTAAAACACCTATTATGTTCCAATGATGTATGGAGATGGATTGCTCTGTTTACGTGCCTCAATCTGTATTCCACAAATCTGAATATGTCTCTAATTTGAGTGTGGCCTGTTGGGTTAACCAACCCGACTGCTAGTCTAGTCTAGTTTCTGGGATCGCGACCCAGGTCGAGAAAAGTGTTATTGGTTTTTTTATGAATTTCTCGGTAGCAGTTCGGAATAACAATAGGCTCGCCCCCTATTACATGGGACCTGTGGTAACTGTGAAATGTGGGTTAGTACTAGTGTTAGTAAACCTGTGCCTAACCCTTCCGGGGAATACAGGCGTGATGGTATGTTAGGAAAATCATATCATAGTATGATGGGGTGTAATTATGTCCAGATGTGTCTATATTGAGAAATATAAATAGTTTTTGTTTATTTACAAAATAATTGAAAGAGTATTTACTTAAAAGAGAACTAAACTATACACAATATATGAAAACAAATTGTCACGCCCAGGCGTCGAAGTATTCCTCCGCATCACTGTCGTCTGGTAACGTGCCCAGAAGACTGGCAGCATTGCCACGTTGAATGGCAATACTAATTCTTTGTCCCAAGAATAACCCAGCCCTCTGGTAAATAAATAGTTAATTGGCATTAATATTTCATTTGACTACATCATTTGTTGTACGGCGGTGGTACGTGTAGGAATATGTACAAATCTATTAACGTAGACTTTTTAAAGCATCGCAGCATGTTCAAAGACAAACTACTTATAAAATACGTAACCTTATTGCAAAAAAAAGAATGCCACAGTTCAAAATTTAAAGCCCTTGTTCTTAAAATTCACCACAAAATTGTGATGATTTTTAAACAAGAGTCGAACAACCAAATTTATAAGGTACCATCTTAAAACGTTTAAATCGGTTCACAATCAACAAAGATATAGCGAAAGATGCTCACAAAAACATAGCTAAGTTGAGAACCTGAAGAGTCGGTTAAAAATTCGCCTAATAAAACAAAAACAAGGCTCGTTATCTGATCCCAGTTAACTACAACTGCGCTGCTTAAACTTGATGGAGTTGCGTATCGTTAACTCATAAAACGAACTTACAAACTTTACATATTTACCTCGAACTTGTTTACAAGTTAATTAATTTTACGCGATAGCTACTAAAAATTTTAAAGTTTATTTCAAGAGTTTTACTTTGCGTAAAATGAGAAGTTAGCTGCCTGTTGACTAGTGTTTGTTGAGAACCTCTATAGTTAAACGGTAGAAGTTATGGTGAAGTTCGTTGGCGGTTGATCACTTTTCGACCTCATGTGTCGACCACAAAATTCAAGCAATTTCCACTCTTATCTGTAATAAGAGTGGAAATTGCTTGAATTTTGTTAATTTATTAACACTTCCATAAATAAACATAAGTGATAATTATATACAAAATTTTACGAGCTTAACAAAAATATAAATTGTATTATAATAATACTGTGTGACTGTCAGACAACAGGTCTCGAAGCATAACATTTTCACAGGAGTTCAGGGCAGTATAAAGTTGGAAACATAACAAATTTCCAAGTTATTGAAAAAAAAAAGATCATTACGGATCACTGCAGGCTGCAGATAGTTCTACCAATATCATAAATGAGAAAATTTGTATGTTTGTTAAATTACTCAATCAAACTAACATGGCTGAAGGAGTTTGTTTGAAATTTGGCAACGTTACTTATAGTTCAACATAAAGAATACTATTCATCCAGGTACAATTTGGAACGAATTCTGAAATCTACGCAGCCGAAGTCGCGGGCAGATGCTATATTTAATAATTTAATAAATTTGCTCGCAGCGACACATTTCTGCTGCTAAAATTAGTATTACTACATAACGATATCACCTAAGTTACAAGCCTAATTCCCAAAAGCGAAATGAAACATCAAATAGGCGCGTTTACACAGCTAGGTGTTGGCCATAAATCATGTCAAATAAGCCATTAAGGTAATTTATACGTGGAGTGCGACCTGCATCGTAAACTGAGGCATTCCACTCCTCACAACTGTTTGTGGTTACCCTAATGAAAAAATATTCTTGCTGTACGTCTTTATGAGATTTCTTGTAACATTGAGATTTCTTGTAACATTGAGATTTTCTCATTTTTCATACGCGTTGGTTTCAGGAGTATATTGCGTTGTTGTTCGTAAACGTTGTTTACAATGTATTTTTCCACGTGTGTATACACACAATCATTCTTCTATTTCTATTCTTCTTCCCCGAACGGTTGGGTAGAGTTGTACTAATATTCACAAACAGTTTACCAGAGTCTTAAGTCCCATGTAATAGAGGGTGAATCTATTTTCATTAAACAGGCACATATATAAACTCCATGCTACCATTGAGACTTTCATAATAAAAACTAAATCATTGGTCCCCCTGAGAATCCATCCCAGGATCTCATGGGCTTGTTACCACTAGATCATAATTATGGCTTATTTTTTATGTAAAAAAATTACATTGATAATAGTCTGTCTGTAAAGGGGATTTGCAAAAGGTAAGACCACGAACAGCGAAAGAAGAACAAAAATAACGCACTTTATACCTAGTAGCTAAAATTTTAACCATTGAAAATCACAAGTAGGATACACAATAAAGATATTACATAATTTCATAAAATTCGTGAAATTTACTATTCAAAACGTTTCAAAGTCTCTGTTTAAACCTAAAACAAACAATTATTAATTTCTACTCTCATTATCACTGGTTCACATTAAATTCACCAACAATAATTTCGTTGGTACCTATTCATAAGTCCATAATAGCTTTTCCGAAAACAATAAAATTCTGTAAACATTTTCTGTCAACCGACAATCTCAACAAATAACAACATTGTATAGAGTGCCGAAGAATGGGCAGGCTCGGGAAACTTCCGCATCCATTACCAATTCTAACATCGGAGCAGTGTTTAGGTAACACAATAAAACCATCCTTGTAGCTAAAACAAAGTGACGTAACAGCCTCCTCCTAAAGATAAAATGCTCGCCGTGCGTGTTTTGACGTTTTCATTTTCCCCACTGTTCGGCGTGACGGATCACAGGTGCATCGTGTTGTGCACAATACGTCACTGCGTACTGTTCACAAATGATGTTTCATATATCACCGCTTTGAATTTCGCGAGCAAACGGACAAAAATGTCGTTTCTGACACCTTTGTGCGAGGCGCACGCTCTAGATCATAGCTCAGTGTATGCAACGAACATCAAATTTACTCTATTGTTTGTTGATTGCGAACCACGGAAACTAGTTTTGGTAGTTTTGTGGCCCAATCTTTCCATCAGTCCCCTTCCTCCTCCCTTTTCCTTAAATAGTCTTAGCAATGCATCTGTAACTCTTTTGGTTATCCTATAAAAAAGTTAACAGCCACCCTTGTGACCACTAGAATCGAAGAATCGTAGTCATTCTATCATTAGATTGCACATGAATACTTTATATCTAACAATCATCATTATCATCCACAGTCTGATTTCACTCACCGCTGGACAAAGGTCAGTTAGTCTATATAATACTTTATAATAGTACATTGCTTTTCACCATCATATAAATAAGTGGGACCAATACTGCTACAAAAAATAGTCAGCAATCGATACCAATGTGAGCCCCAATTACCTCGGTCGGTAATACATTCAATGTTATGAAAAACGCTGAAACAGTTCCCGGGTGAGTAATGACCCACTCAGGGGGCTAAATAAAATGTCTTTACGACGTAACTAGGGGCACACATAAAAACGTCGCAATGTGAGTTTCGCATTAGTCCTATAAATCGTAAAGACTATTATATTTTTTTGATGTTGTAAAATTGGCCTACCGGAGGGCTCGGTGCGCCATCCAAGTTTTTACAGCCCAATAATATAACTGCAAAATGCCGCGGGACCGTGATTTTTTTTACATAATTTGTGATAACGATATAAAGTTTAAGGTGCGATCAAACATTTTTTGTGCCATTATATTTCCCATTCCGGTCCGTTACATTACATTTATAATTGTTTATGGGCGCTGAAAATGACTTTACCTTTGATTAGCGAAACAAATTTGCGACGCAAATTGAGTTTATGATAAAATATATAGATGGAGTTACCAACATCAAGACTTTTGTGTGCCCTGCACAAGTTTAGTTTTTTTTTTTGTCAGAGCTCAGAAGGGCAATTCTAGTACTTATAAGAATGACTTTTACGACAGATATGATTCGCCCTTACACAACTTCCTCAAGGAAGCTAAAGTTAATATAATATGATTTTCATATTGAGATATTTTTAGAATATAGTTATCTTCTGTTAATCCAGTAAATAAAATTTCCTGGCCTTTGTTAGTCTCCATTTTGCGTTACCCACTTAAATATTAGGTACTCGTATTTCGGGGTTTCCCCGCCCTACGATACCGGAGGAGGCGATGTGGAATCCCTAATTTCGTTTTGTAAATGTAATTAGTTCCATTCCTAAATTTTAGGTACCTTATAGAAAAAAAAATCCAATTACTGCTTCAAATAAATTCTAAAATTATCTTCGGGGACTATTTTAGTTGACTACCCACGAGAAAAAAGAAGTTTCTTCTCATTTGAATAACGGCATTCTCTTTCATCGCTTTTTGAATATAGAAATAGTAGAGCCTTTTAATGAAACTTATATAGTTTTCTGTACATAAAAGTTTTCGCTTATTTTTTTTAATGAAAGTCTTGATTTATTTGTCGTTCGACTTGAGTCGTCAACCCATCTTAATCTGAGAATGTAGCATGGGGCGGGTTTGACAACCACGCAGGTGTGAACTTGACATTTTCCCGACTCACGTAAAAATGGCGGGGATTATCCCCTACCCACGAGGAAGCAGGCTTGAGTGGCAGCCCTATTATTTGTACACGTTTTTAGCCTATCACCTATATATTGCGAGTGTCATATTACGCTTGAATGTTGGAAGGTATGCTATTGTATTTATCCCGTTTCAGGTTAAGGAAAAAAGAGTATTTAATAACGAACGAAATGATTAATGTAACGGAAAAAGATTGTAAGAATTTCTGTGCCATTTGTCGAACAATGGCACTAATGTAACGTCTTTCGCGTTGTTAAAGGAATGTACCTACCTGACGAATCTCCTTACTTCCTTATTTAGTTTCGTTTCGATGTGCAAACAGTTAATCTGAATGAGAAATCATTTCGCATGTATCATTGTTATCATTAAATTAAATACCGTATCTAGTTTATGAAGAATCAATTTTCTTAAAAAATCAGAATATATATTGCACATAAGTACATGATATGATACTATTTATATTTAATTATTCAGCTCACATTTCTAACACATCACATTTCCAAGAAACTACACAATAAACAACACAAATAAACATTGTTGACATCCGTGCTTCACGTCAAAGGGTTTACTTGAAAACGCGATGCGGTATTAACACTTACTTTGCATTTTTTTTTAAATAAAATTAGTTATGTCTTATTAACATTTTCTTTCTGTCTTTCACATTGATGCATGATAAAATAATATATTATAATTCTATCAAAATATATTATGATTGCAAGGTAGAGCATGTGATCATTTAAAAACTATACGCCACGGTCCAATTTATAGCAAAAGTTTATTTTGCTCATTCATTTGAAGCATTAAAATTTAGCAAAGCGTTGTAAACTCTAGTCTTCATTTTGCAAATCCTTCCAACAGATTGAACGGCACACAACCTCTGTTAGAACTTGCAAATATAATCCAGGCTTAATTGTATTCATTCAAAATACCTAGGTATTATTGCTTAGCTCGCAGTTGTTTGTTTTCAGTCTAGATCTTGTTTATTGTATTTAATCCAGCAATAGGAATACCAGTTACAGATTGTGTTTCCAAGGAAATAGCCTCCAGGGTAATAATTACAGTTGGAATACCGCTTTGTTTATTACATACTTAAGCAATATGGAGAATATGAGTAAATAATAGATTACCTACCTACTGAGAATATTGAAGTATTATTTCTGCTCACATATGACCTATGTAAAAAAACATTGAGCAAAGATCATTGAGACATTTAAAAGATCAATTTAGATATTTTTTACTGAAGAAAACTTAGTAGTATGAACATTCAACATTAACTTATTGGTCTAGTGGTCCTAAGCAAGACTCCTACGATAGAGGTCTTGCGTTGGATTCGAGGCCGAGCAGTGTTATTGGGTTTTTCTATGAAATTCTTAGTAGCAGCTCGGAGGTAGGATTTGTGCTTGGTTAATGTTAATAGGTTCGTCCTTTTTTCATGGGACACGGTACACCTCTACATTGTTACACTTCTGCGTAATCCTAATACAGACGTGTATTAGGGTTTAGACCTTTTAACACAGATATTTTATAATACGGAAAATACTCATGAATTAAATAATCTGTCGCTGGTGGGTTGTGTCTCCGACACATCCTCTACAACCCGCCCTAGCTTTACCATACTCTATGGGACCTTAAGAATCGTGATCACATTCGCCATAACTGTGACCAACTTGCTTAGCCTTTTGCTCAACACTTTTTTGTATATTCGTCTGCACAAATAAGACGTTTAACAAAATAAAAATTAAAAAGAATTGCAACGGGATTAAATGAACGTCGGATTTAATAATTCTGAAGGCTACAGAGTTAACGCGAAGTAGATAAGGCGAACGTAATACTTCGTGAATCACTTTAAACTGGCCATTTCTACGCCTTTTAGAGGCCTCTTGGCAAGGTTTCCTTTGGTAAAGAACTGATATTTTCAGACTGCCTTTGCCATTTTTAATGGCAGGATTTTGGAATACTTAACCAATTTTTTCAGGACGAACAGCAGACACCTAAACACGCCTTGCTTGGTGTCCAACTCTGGGTGTCCAACCCAGGCTGCTGGTCTCGGAGGAATAAAAAGTCATTCCCGTGGCCCCAGCGTAACAGTGGTGAGGCGAAACACCCGTGTGGTTTTAGTCGGTAGGTCTCTCACCTTGGGTAGGGAGTTCGACACGCTATGTCGCCTTCCCTGGGCGGCGGAATTCCATGAGGATTTTCACACGTCACGAAAAAAAGAAAACCCTTCCCAGGCCTTTTCGCTCATGAGTCGACCTTGTGAACTACACGTATAAGACTTTTAAAAGCTTCTAATCAGAAGTTTGCGCTTAATAAGCGAGAATGTAGCAATGCTTAGTACAACAAGCAATAATTATAATTACGTATAAGTAATTAAATCTGCTTATCGCGAAAACTTAACTTTTAATTATATTAAAGGTTGTTTCTGGGCTCTTTGATATTGAATGAGTTTCATGAACGAATTTCAATTTAAGTAAGGACACAACATTTTCTACTTTAGAAATGAAATTTGGCTACAATTATTATGTATTTAACAGACACTAGGCTTAATTCTCTGTGCTAGGCCCGTGTGATGGTTTTAAAAATAATCTTCAGTGGGGATATAAAACCAACCAGGATGCGAGTATCAAATCAAATCAAAATATTTATTTACTAGAGTATGGTACATAAGGTGTTACAGTAATTTTGTTTCAGCATATCCTGCCATAAGATGGCGTGCAAATGTATTCACAATGTCAGTAATCTATATATATAAAAGGCAATGTCCCGGCACTGACATATCATCGCCCAGCCGAAACCACTAATGATAGAAGTTTAAAATTTCGTGAGGATATTGCTTTTACACTCTAGGCGTCATTTAAGAAAGGATTTTTCGAAATTCATCCCCTAAAGGGGTGAAATTGGGGTTTAAAGTTTGTATGAAACTCTGTCATTTCTAATTCGAAATTAATGAAATTTGGTATTTAGCCTTTAAATATGAAATAATAAAACATGTTTTGAATTTTTTTTAATTTCATCCCTTAAATGGGTAAAAAGGGGTGTTAAAGTTTGTATGGATTTTTTTTTGTTTATTATCAAAATTACTTGAAATTTAAAATTTATGCTCTTCAATATAATTAATGATATACGTATTTTTGTATTTTTTATTTCATCCCTTAAAGGGGTAAAAACGGGTGTTAAAGTTTGTATGGAAAATATTTTTTTTAATCAAAATTACTTGAAAGTTAATATTTATGCTCTTCAATACAATTGAAGAAATACGTATTTTTGGATTTTTTGAATTTCATCCCTTAAATGGGTAAAAAAGGGTTTTGAAATTTGTATGGAAAATATTTTTTATACTATCAAAATTACTTGAACCTTAATATTTATGCTCTTCAATATAATTAAATAATCACGTATATTAGGACTTTTTGAATTTCATCCCTAAAAGGGTAAAAAGGGGTGTTAAAGTTTGTACGAAAATAAATTATTTATTATCAAAATTACTTGAGATTAAGTATTTAAACTTCTTTATAATTAAAGAAACACGTATTTTAAAATAAATTGTTTATTATCGTGCTTGAACTTATGCATTTAAGCTGTAGGTAAGTACGATATATTTAAGGAAACAAAATTTCAATTTCACCCCTTAGCCGCGTGAAAAGAGTTACTGCCCCTATATAGTGCAAGTAAAGAAATCTGGCATTTGTATTAACACCTAATTTTTATTATTGCCTTTAAAATGGAATACGTTATACATTACGTTTAAAATAAATAAATACGAGAATCACAATATTCGAAAATCATATCAAAGTTGCACATATTATTATTTAGCCAACCATTTTGTGTCACGCACTTACTTTTGGCTAAAATACAAAGTAATCGGGGCATTGCTTTAGCTGTAGCTGCATCTGGAATTGCATTGTCGAAACTCCGTTGTGCTCAAATTCTCCGAAATCGCAGATTTATCGTGTAGGATGAGATAACTAAGGCACACAAAGGTGGAATTGAAGCACACACTAGATTCTTAAAGATTTCAGAATAGAGCGATTGGTGGAGTTCCTGTGTTGCAAGCGGGGGAATGCCGTCAGATTCTGTTATACCTAAAGGAACCCGAGCAGACGAAATCAGAGCATCCTTAACATCGTCATACCAATAGCCATACCCAACATAATGATTATCTGTAAAAAGAAATATGAGAGATATTCTGGAGGTTCTTGGAAAGTTTTCAGAGATATTACTTAAAATAGGAAATGCGGATTATCCCGAATCCAAAAGGAAAATATGTATACCATCTCTGCTGAACACAGTAGTGACAGGTGGCTATGATAGTTCTAATAGTTAGAGTGTATCCTGATTTTTCTTATATACAAACAAGTTATTAGATTGGCTGTGCAAACGTGCAATACTAACTCCGAAAAACAGCAGTGCAGCTGCTATTAATTACACACTTCTTAAGTCGTTGAAGGGCTCAGAAATTGAATACAGGTCTATCGATTCAGTGCTACAAGCGGATGAAGCAATTTACTATCATGTTAAGTTCCTTAACAGTGTTAACCTTCCTTGGGACACCTTTAATGCTGCTGCGTCTCATTAAACGATTAAAAATATGTAACGGGACTAGACTGCGAGTGACCGCAATGCACAAAAATATTAAAGAGTCACTGTGATAACTGGATGTATTCGGGGGAATCACTTTTCCTACCTCAAATACCGATGATATCGGACTATGTTTTTGAGTAGGATTTCTGCTTTGCAATGCCCATAAAATAATTCAGGGTGAGTCATTAAGGGTGGCAGGCATAAATTTAAGAGAACATTGCTTCGTTCATGAGCAATTCTACGTTGCCTGTTGCAGAGTCTGTACTAATAGCAGTCTGGTCATTTCGACACCAGACAGAAAAAGCACCAATGAGCAAAGTGGTTTACCACTATTTGTCCCCGTGGAAATCGATCCTACGAGAACTCCAGAATGATAGACCATCTCTCTAGCTATTAGAACACGAGTGCTGCTCATTTAATAACAAATAGACATGTTATTTTGGAAAAACCTAAACCGGCAATATCGTGTTGTCCACGCGGGCGAAGCTGCGGGCGGAAAGCTAGTGTTTAATAATTAGTCTAGCTTATAAATTACAGATTCTATTGACTTGTCTTCTAAATAGTCCTTATTATTATAATATCTTTTACATAATAATTGATTAAAAAGTCTTTTTTTAAACATTGTCAGCGGTAAGTCTTGAAAACAATTTGGTAAATGATTGTAAATAATAATCGAGTAGCTGTGTGTACATTACGAAATGAAATAAATATATGAATACTAGCTGTCCGACCGCGGCTTCGCCCGCGTGGAGTATACGTTTCTTGTTTAGTTATATATAAGATTGCATATGTGTTGCGTACGTATAAAATTCAGAGGGTAAAAGTTATTTTTTCTCTACCATACAAGCCGCTTAGATTACAAAGATCGGAAGGCGTATCTTTTCCAAGAACACGGCTAATTTTCTCTTCTGAAAAAATATGATTTTGCGAATCAACACAATTCTGTAACAGCCCGAAAAAGTATTTAACAATATGTAAGGAGTATATCCATAATTTAAACATGAAAAATGAAATTATATGAAAAACAGTGAATAATAAAAATAGATGAAACGGTCTATTTGTAAGTCTTTCTTCCAAAGGTTATTCTTTTTCCCACAAAAGAAAAAGGTTTTCAAAGGATCCTGAATCAACAACTAAACCTAAGCCGTCTTCAGCTGGCCTTTATGTAAACTGGCAGATTTAACACTCAATGTTATTGTTAGGTACTACTAGGCACCTTTTTGTATATGCATTTGGACAAATAGAGCATTATCTTTGATGAAATCTGAAAAAAAATACCATAAATCTCACTATAAAATAGAACAGCTTAATTTATTTTTACATAACCACAGCATATCGATAAGACATGACATGAGATGTATGTGTATGTTAATTAAATAAAATATCTACTATAATTGCCAGTCCAATTTTTGTAGATCCCATGTAATTATGAGGCCATTAATGAGGGACTAATCTAAACTCTGAGGTGCTACGAAGGATACAAAATCCTCCGTACAACCCGATAACACTTTGCCCAATGTAGAAATCAAACTGAGGATCTCACTAGCAGCTGTGCTAGTAACCACTCGTCTAATAAAACAATCAAGTATTGTATTAAAACCCCATCAGTCAGTACCGCACGTCGCATTGAAACAACAATCTCCTTTTACCAATTAACTATCTAAGCGACTATTCCAAACACTTTGTAGTGACGTAACGCAGTGTCGCGTCCGTATTCCGGCGCTATCGATACTCGGTGGCGAACGCGTTCGTATCGCACGCCCCGGGTGATTTGCATAAAGCTCCGCGGACAACGTTTTGGCGTCAGTTCAGCTTGTATCTCATTAGCATAACTGCTCAATTATTTTGTGTGGAATAGTCACTTTACAGACAAATTTTGGTTTTGCGCTACGTTAAGTATCCTATTGAGCGGTGCCACTAAAAATATCTGCAATCTAGTGGCAGACATATGCCAAATGTGGTGGATATAGAATTTAATTCAATTACGCAACAGAGTTTTCGTTTATTTTCAAGAATAGCACTTTTGTTAAGTTTATTTGTTAAACAGTTATTTGGTAAGCAGAAACATGTTTTGTTATGACAATACCGTAATGTTTTTTGGCTTCAAATGTGTTGTCCAAAAGTATGTATCGATAAAACATAAATATTTTCCCAATTGTCTACCAAATATCGATGACATAATCTATCTGGAACAACTCATCACATTAAAAATAGACAAATACAACAGACAGAGTATCTAAATTACCTTCAATCCAATAAAACCGATGCAATTAGCGAGTGTTTGTTTAAATGCGAGGCGAATAAACAGCGCCCATTAAACCTCCAACGCGGATTAAAGTCGATGTAGTTTTCCAATTAACTTGTAAATGTTGCCATGTTCGGGTGGATGACAATAGGCCTTTGAATTTTGGCTGATGGCAACGCCGCCGCTTAAATTGAGACACGTTGTGCTTTCAAGTTTGTTTGAAGAGAAAATATAGACTTCACACTAGCAAGTGGTTTCCTCAATGAATTGAACTTTGTGATTGATAGAGAAACCTAACATCAAATTAGTTTTCAGCTTGAAATGAGATGGCATCTTGCATATCATACCATCATGTATTTCTTGAAGGGTTAGACCACGGAGGAGAGAAAAGGTTAGACAGAGGTGCACTTTTGTATAACCATCGTTCGTCGGCATGTTTTCACATCCTATGTCATAGGGGACGCGCCTATAATGCATGTAGAGGTCGCAAATGTACCGGTTGAACGCAACGATGTATAAACTATAGATACGTTACCCGCTCTCTAAAATGGCAACAATAAATCAAGGCAATTGCCTGGATCGCGTTTAGTTAAACACCAACCAGCGTTGCGCTTGACGAAGTAGAATGCAGAACTTAATCGTAACGTAACTAAAAATGTATAATTCGTCTGTTTCTAACAACAGGTACACCTTGAGGTGGCATTTATTTTCTTTCTCTTTATTCGCACGTATTAATCGCTATCTAATAGTTGTGCTGTTTTTGATGGCCGTAATGTTCGTGAATAACGCGTCTATATAATAATACGTCTTTGGTTGAACGTGAGGTCGAATAAACTGTTATTGAGTTTTTCTATGATTTTTAACCTGTCAAGCGGCATATTGTAGACACAATGCAAAATCTATTGTTATGTGCTCAAAAGAGGAACTGTACGCATTGACAGGTTAAGAGTTATTAAAGAAAAGGACGTTATTTATGTAGCAGCTTAGAGGTTAGATTTGTACCTCTTTAACTCTTTATTTAAAATAAATAATTGGCATAATGTAAATCTATTTTTATTGTGTTCTGAGCCCATTCACTCTTTGCTGAATTTATGGCAGTAATATAACAAAATAGTTCCATATAAAATTATTTGGTGACGGACCATAATTTTTTACAGGAACACTAGAAAGAAAGAAATAAATTTACAGTACAATTTGCTTCATGTCTTTCTAAAAAATGTATACTCACTCGCAATATTTTCAGAATCAATGACCACTGATTGGAACTTAGCCTTTAATTAATATAATACTAGTTCGCCTGTCAGTCGGTCATTACATTCGCATTCACTCTTTCTGCGATATCAATGAAAAGTTATTAAAGATTTTTTATATGCTGAAAAGAAATGTGATTGCGATGTTGTTTTTTATTGGCATCGTGGAAAAAGAAGGCTCATTATATTTGTTTAAAACGATGTTACTTCCCAGGTAGTAATGGGATCCTGGAAAAATCTAGGAAACTCTTCAAAAATTTTAGGCACACCTATAGAGGTTTGTATTTTTTTCTATTAAGTATATTTTGTTCCTTACTGAGAGGAGACCCGTGCCCAGCAGTGGTTCAATGTAATGGGTGGATGATGATGATAATGGTGATATTTTGTTCCGAGCGGGAACCGACCTCGAGATCCGCAACACAGAATCCGTTGTATCAGAATTTGTGCCATCCGTGCTGACAATTTGCTATTCAAACAGATTATGATAAATTAAGACATTTGCATTTATCAGTAAAATAAAAGGAGCCAACGTAGCTCACTAAACACTCGCTTTACTCAGCTCTTTATAATCCAAATGCATAGTGAGTTCTCAAGTGGAGCATTAAAAGAAATTAAGTGCACTTTTGAAATTTACGACGTGCTTTGGCAAACTGAGGTGTTTGTCATGTTCCTCTTAAGAGATGCTAAAAACTTACAATTTATCTGTTCAAAAAAGCTTTGTAGTTTTTGAAGGAATTATAGGTACATATATCATAAGTTTGAAGCTGGTTCAAAGTCCCTGTCAGACTTCCCGCTATGCAGTACTTCCGATGAGAAATTAATAGCTGTTTGTTGAAATTTAAGTGAATCTACCCACTCCGGAAAGTGACTGGTGTTGAAATTAAAACGGAAAGGAAACTCTTGTCCGCTGTAGAGGGAAATCAGTTGATGAATTTGTGTACATTCGGACGGTCAGACAAGTAGGACTTTTCCACCGAAATCAAATATTGAGGTTCTCGTTTCGACTGTATTTTTTGTGTGTATGTTATCCGATGCTTCGCCGATTGTGAACCGATTTTGATATTTCTGTATTTTGATAGTTTTTAGTCATAGTCGCATTCCATTTTGTTATGTGTCTGAGAATTAGGGTATAATTATGATGACATGCGATCACGGCTATAAACCGGAAAGTACTGTTACTAGACATTTGTAAAATTTTCTTTTTCAATATTTTCTGTTGTTTTTTTCATAAGTGGTATTTTTTTACTTAAATATTTTATCATCGTAGGAGAGACAATTGGCTCGTGATATACACCGAGTGTAAAAATCGTAGCAGTTGGCGGTCCGTATTTTTTGCCTACAAAAGGGAAAAAGGCGTATGTATGTATGTATGTTGTTAAGCAGTTTGATCATACAATTATACAGTACAGATCATACAGTATCCGATCTACATCAGGAACTAAAACAATAATAGTACAACCGACACGATACAAACAATGAAAACAAAAACATCAATAATTCCATTAAAATCTCAGGTAATTAATTTAAAAAATATACCATTAAAATTAAAATCATATTACATGGGGGAATAAAACCCGTAATTTAACAAAAGCAATCGAAATTACTGTTCAATTGATGTCCCAGTGGACAGAAATTAATTTCGTAAAGCAGTTGAGCAGAATCTCATATTATTTATGTTTAAAATGACGATTTAATTACGAATGTGTAAAATCGTTGATTGGTCCGCTGTTCTTAATTAAATTCAGATGGTTCAACTTAATTAACCGAGCGCTAAGTAAAGTATGCCAAGTTACTTTATTTAATAAGTCATTGGGTGTATAAAAATGAATGCTTGGTAAACGAATACTTTACCAAAATAGGTAAAGCTAAATTACTTAATCAATTCCTAACAGTATTACCCAAGTTTAAAAATACTGTAACCATGTATTATTATTGTACGAACTAATGTTATTATTGTACCTTCAAAGCTTTTGTAATTATTGCATAAGTTTTTCTGTTTTCACAGACAAACCGTGAAACGGTTTTATGGGGCTTTGTACAAACGAGGAAGTTGTGAAGTTTATTTAATAAGAAAAATAAGAATACGGTCCTCTTGAAAGGCACCGTCAAGGTCGGCCCAGAAAGAGGTGATGGGATAATTTGGATGCGTACCACGAGGGCTGGTACGAATTGGCAAAAAAAGGGTACCTGAAAGGAATTGGGGGAGGCCTTTGCCCAGCAGTGGGACAGGATCAGCTAGAATATAAAAACCGTCCGCTTAATTGGTAAGCGGCAAGTATAACCTATAGTAGCCAATACCATTGGTGATCTGTAACACTCGTGAGTTATCAGCTTAAACCTCATTTGCTTCCTCCCATCTCCCCTCATCAAACCGAAATATAATACTTTTAATACATTATTGGCTAGCGGGTTTCTTCTCAGACCCGTGCCCAGCAGTGGGACGGTAAATGGGTTGATGATGGATAAATTTGGGGATAGATTTCATCATGATTAAAGACATAATCCACGTTAAGTTTTTTTTTTATGGGACAACTCTGCAAACGATCAGTTGTGCTACCTGATGGTATATAGTCATCGTTGCCCATGGACACCTGCAATACCAAAGGAGTTGCAGTTACCGAGCCTATTAAGGAAGGGGAGGGAGAAAAGGAGAAGAAAGGGTACGGAGAAAAGGAGAAGGAATACTCTAACGCTCACCGTACAAAAGAAACAGTACGCATACTGCCAATGAAATGCCAAATCTGAAAACCTAAAACCGAGAAACAGTAAGTAAAAAATAAGGATAAAACACAGGTGAGCTAGAAATGCATCGTCGCGTCGTCCTGCAGCCCAGTCGCCCCATAACGATATTACGTCTCGCGTGATAGCGAAGCGATTTATTACAACTCCGGGGTGACACTAAAATTCTCCCACAGAAATACAATCGGACATTTTCGTGGCGTAGTACTTTTATGGTATTAAAAAAATTGTGATGGCGATCTATAGGTTATAAAATACCTATACATTTAGATGAATGAAGATTAAGAAGCGAAAGTTGAATGTTAGAGCTAGAAGGCCGATTTTATTTGGTTAAGTCCTCCAAAAAGGTCAGGTGCTTAATCGCAACCGCCGCATTTGTATGAGGAGATGTATGAATGTAGAAGAAACAGGTATGCAGGAATCGTAGTGGCGACTTGGAGTTTCTTCTCCTCTGAGAAATATTCGTGAGTGTATGTATGTATTTATGTACGGTGGCCAGCACATCAAGTTACTACAAAATGTCAAATTTCCTCAGTTGATATTGAACTAAATCTTGACATTTTAAAGCTTAAATTCATTTGGAGGAATATGACAGTTTTGTATAACCTGGAACAACCTGAAACTGGTCCAATTTCTCTGGACTTGTTTCACATTTGGCATCAATAGTAGGTCCTTTAAAATTTCGAAATATGAATTATAATATTATCTATTAAAAGTATCCATTTTAGCCTTGTTGAAATAAATCAAGTCCTCAAAGGACTAAATAGGTGTGTTATAAACGTCCGCACACGATTTGATGTACAACCTAATCTTTTTTTAAGTATAATAATAGTTTTACTACGATAATTAGGAAACAGTTCTTTCATCTAAGCAAACACTGCATAAATTCGATAAGTACTTACAAATTGCTTGAAATATTTGCGGCGGAAGTAGTGGAACAAATAGTGGTTCAAAATTTAGTGTTTCCTGTTTTCCGCGAGGCATTCCAGGGCGCGCCACATTTGACGTTTATTCGATTTAAGTCCAAGCACCGGCCGCAAGTCCAGTTAAATGCCGTGTGAATAAAGTTTAAGCTCTAAATTCAGTTTACTGTGTAGAACGTTCCCGCAATACTTTGTAGCAATCAGGGCTCCTTTGGGATTAGATGAGGAAACTGAAGCTGTGCTGACAATGGTGTGTTGAGTTCCGAATAATTTGCATGCAGCTGTGTTTTCGGATAATAAGCATAGAGAGATGTTTGCGAAACTGGAAAATCTCAATATTGTGACTGCACTCATCATATTCTACTACTCTAACATGTTTTTTAACCGATGTCATAATTCATCCGTCTGTACTTCAAGGGTTAAATTATCTCATGTTTTGTCAATTTTAATTGGTCCTTGCGTCAGATTATTGACATAATCATTCACCTTATTCGAGCAAACTTTAACTATCTTCAGTAATGTTACTATCCATCATCAACTTAGATACAGTGGATAATTTTCCTCCAAATAGTTACAGTGGTTAACGAACAAATCTCTTAAGTCAAATTCCGCCCGCTCAGTAGACAGGTTTTAATGCACCATTTTCAGCGTAATCTGAGGTAGCAAGTGTATTTAAATTCACAGCGATCGCGACAAACACAAACGAGTGAGTCTGTTTATATTTTTATAATCCACTGCTGTATACCAAAGATCGGGTGTAAGGCGAATGACCACTGGGCCAGAAATGTATTTTTAATAAAGTAATAATTGTCTAGCGATGTCACAAAAGATTCAGTAATTTGCATTATATAAATATTTGTTCGAGTATTGAAAAGACACTTTATGTAATCACTTTAAATACAAAAATCATGGAGCAGCCTGATATTCTTAATTTCAATAACATGCAAATACCTACATATAAATATAGAATTTATTTTTTGAACTTCGGTTCAAGACTTCCTTATACTTGTTCTTTTTGAGAGGTTGAATTTTCCTTACTAGGCCTGAGTATATAAGCGGATTTAGAAAGAATTCGCTAATTTTATAAACACTGAACCTTATGTTCCAGTAATATGGTTGAAAATAGTTCGACATCAAGACAATTTTTGATACTCGGAATCTGAATATTGAAATCATAAAGCCTGTACTATAAATTAGATTATCCCGATAGTAACTATGATTGAATCGGTAATTAAACTTCATTAGGCTGGTAATTGAAGTGACGTTGCTGAGGTAAATAAACGTAATTACGTTATAATTATTCTGTCAGATTAATTATCTATTCCTTTGCTGGTTTTTGTAATCCCATTTGATCATAATTACATTCCGAGCTGAAGAAATTCTTGTAACTATTTTCTCTTCTGCCTATATTTTTTTGTCATAATATTTTCAACGTGTGAAATTTGTCAGGACATATTATATTAGGGCAGTGTGGTGGACTATAGTTTAATCCTACTCATTCTGAAAAGATCCGTGCCCAAGGGGGAACGATATAATGGATCGATGATGTTGATGATGAATATTTTAAACATGTCAACATTTTATGGTTTTGTTTTTGCTATTTAGTCTTTCGACAGGTTTTCTGTGGCATTATTTAGAGGGCATTATTTTTTTATCATTTTAACAGATTTCCCTCGTGTTATGCCTCATCGTTTCCTCATCGGATCCTTGAGTATAAAAGCTTTGTTTGTAGCTCATTACATAAACTGTCAGATACCTTTACATTTAGATTAAACTGATGGACTATTCCTTTATGTTATCTCAATTTTGTATTTGTATTTTGTACTAAAATTTAAGGTAAGGTAAGTAAACTTCTTTATGATGATCAAAACACGCATAAAATCGACCACAGTGCAAGACAGGCTTAAAAAAAATGAAGTCATGCACAATTATTTCAACTGATATGCCTTAAAGAATAAGGCTATAACTGATACGTTTGTACGAGTACCTACATACTATTACATTCGGGAGCATACCCTCGTCATATAAATCGAGGGAAACACACTTATATGCAAGAATATAACATTATTTTACCCACTAAAGGTAACTATCAACTGGGTAGTGTCGATCATTTGACTTTTACCAGTAAACACGCTATCCCATACCATCACGCTTGTATTCCCCGGAGGGTTAAGTAGAGGTGTACTGAGGTACACCCACATTTCGCCGGGATGTTTAGGTTCATGTAATAGGGGGTGAGCCTATTGCCATTAACCGAGCACAAATCCAGACTCCGAGCTGCTACTGAGAAATTAATAGAAAATTCCAACAACACTGCTTGACCTGGCGATCGAACCCAGGACCACTAGACTAATGAAACGGTCGCACAGTAGGCACACGGTATCCCGTATCCTCATAATCCAAAAATGAAAAAGGGATGCCCTACTTGTTAGTTATTGTCAACGCAATAACTGATAATGACTAATGCTAGGCTAGATGTTGTGTTGTCTACACAAAGTGTGAATATAGACCAAAATGTTTTTTTTTTATTTATAAAAGCTCGATATACAATTCTTAAGAGGTGTCCCTTGCGAACGCAACAATGTTGCACTGTTGTCGCTAACTCTATACCTCACGATGCGAACGCGTGCCCGAGAGATGAAACAACAATACATTTGCAAAAATTTCGCGCGTATTTCTTGTTCTGAAATTATGAGATTACTCTTTTAATATAGTTATTATATAGATTATTTAATAAGCAATCGTTGAGTTTATATAACTTTTTAACCGTGTATTGAAATTAAGTTTTACGTTCAAGGATTAGGTAGGTTTTAATAATAAGATAACATACCATCACGCCTGTATTCCCCGAAGGATTAGGCAGAGGTGTACTTAATGTACACCCACAGTTCGCCGGTATGTTTGGGTCCCATGTAATAGGGGGCGAGCTTATTGCCATTCACCGGGCACAATTCCAGACTCCGAGCTGCTACTGAGAATTTCATAGAAAAACTCAATAACACTTTGCTCGACTTGGGGATCGAACCCAAAACCTCTAGCATAGCAGTCGCGATTGGGACCACTAGACCAACGAGGCAGTCTAAATTAAGCAAGCAATAATAAGATTGTTGCTGCAAAATTTCAAAGACTTTCATTGGTTAAAATTCGAGATAGGACCAAACTACTTTTGTTTGAATCGTGGAGTGGATACTATCTTCTTAACCTACGGAGCTCACACAATATTATATTGACACAACTGTCTAGACATAGAATTAATAGTCTTCGATTCTAGAACGACTCAATTTCTTTCCGTGACTGGATGTCACTTACGGTATCAGACATTCAAAGTCACGTTCGTTCCACGTTCCATTTAAGTAAAATTCATTCTTCGTCGAATCGATAACATTACGCATCAGTGGGCACTTACGCTTAGCCAGTTCTCATAAAGTAATATAGAAATATATTACTTGGAGTAATGCCATGTGCCAATAATCTCAATAATAGCTCTCTTATCTTCGTAAAATATTACTAGGTTATTATATTTTATGGGAACCTTTATTGCTAACAATGTAAGACTAATCGCGTAAAGTTCTAGAAGACTAATCCATATTCGGAATTGTTGTAACTCTTATTTATTGTGTATACGGTTTTTAACTCTACTTTCATATAATTATGTTATGTAGCGTGATTTGGTCCAGTTCCGACAATGGCATCCATGGGAGAATCATATAAGTCTTGAGTATGTGCGCGTCAAATGGATGAATAACTAATAAAGTTATATATACCTATAATAACATTGTAACAGGCTGATGTCTGTACATTAAAAATGTTGAAGAAAAACTAACACGGGGGTCTTTATTTAAGTAAAAGAAGCAAAAACAGTTTTTTTTAATTTTCGTATGTCTGTCTGTATGTTTGTATACGAATCACCAAAAAATTGCATGGAATTGAATGCAGTTTTCGCCGATGTATTGCAGTTTCTATGAAATATATAAATAAATTTAATTATAGCATGTTTGCACTATGCCCTACTAAGAAAAAAGAAAAAAAAAACAGTTCGTTTTTTTTTATGAAAATCTTTGTGTTTTACTACTTATTTTTACTTCTATAAATAATAGTTGAGCTGCTAACACCATGACTGAAGTATACGTATCATCAGATAAGACAGGTCAACTCAAAGCTGATATGGATTTTCAAAAGGCTTGTTCAGACATTGCAAAACTGACTTATCTGATGTTTAAAAGTGACCATGATTCTCCGAGTTTGTTTTAGCGATTCTCAGAGGATGCCAGTTAAAAAATGCCGGCACCATATTACTTATATTATTTAAAAGTTGAACATTGTCGTGTAAAAATATCTTTAAAATAATTACAGAAATAAATATCATTTGTGCTACGACATTATTATTGTTTTTAAAGCTTACTAGCAATGTGGGTCGCACATTACTAATATTCATTTCCTCGTACTAAGCTAAATGCGTGTATTACGAGTGGGTCCGCATCGGTAGTGCAATGGGTAGGTTTCGAACCGGCAACCACATGATCGCAAGTCCGATGCCCCAGCCATGAAGCTACCACCGCTTAAAAACAATTAATATTCCTCTATCGGGGATAGTATGAGCTAAAAATATTATAACTGTAAGAGGAATATTGATAGTATGTTTAGCTCATACTATCCCCTAAAGAGGAAGATTATCTCTTTTTCTTTTTGTGGAATAAAGACGATATTTTGTCGTGTAAGTATGTAATCATGTAGGTACAAGCCGTAGGGTTGCCAAAGTGCCGCCCATTTGATCCTGGACAGGACAATAACCGCCGAATCCGTGCATGTGTAATAAAATAAGACTGGAGGGTCCCCAACTTAGCATACATTTAAAGTTGCCGACCCTATCCCGCGGCGAAATAATTTTCTCATAAATTATGGGAGAGCTGAATCTGTACCCAGATTAATTTCCATGACAGACGTGACATGGAAGTTTTAGAGGTTGGCTGACGGTCAGCCGGACGTCTAGACGAACGGACAAATTACAACAATTCATCACTAGCTAAATCGCGACCAGCTGTAGCAGACAACTATAAATCATAAATTAATATTCATGATGCGAGATGCTCATATATCACTATTATTATGGAATAAAATATGAACTCAGGTCCTATCGATAAAGCTTTGGGTCTTTTCGCACGAATAGCGTTCGACACTTGTTTTAATCCTTTTAAATACAAAACGACGTACTGTCTGTTGTTTCCAACCTGTATAATTATGGTAAAAATCCCTTTGTTGGAGAGTATAACTAGCACTTGATCGGTTCTTATTTTATAGCTTGCGAGTTTTGCAAACAGGTCTAGATTAAATTTTTACGAGCCAAGGATGAGCGAATATCGATTCAATATTTTGGTGCCATTAAAAAAGATACCTACGTACGTTAAATGCACGCAAGCGAACCGTACTGTATTTGGTGAGAAAAGGGTGTTGTAATTCTAATGTACTTACTCGAAATTCGGACATTACTGCCTAACCCTTAAATATGATCGGAATCAGAAGTGGGTAAGTACTACGAGACTACAATATACTTAGTTTAAAGTACAATTAAGTTGATAAAGTAGCCAAAATGTTATTTAAATGTATCTTATCTTCTTTGAGTTCTTTTATAATTAATTAAGTTGTAACATTAGAAACCCTTTTAAACTGCAATTGATTGTATAACCAATGTTATCCTTTGTGATGAATCAATGACAGTTTACATGTCATTTAATTAACTAGTATCTACCTCTAGATACTAGTTAATTAAATTACTAAAATATTAAATCATTAAATGATTTGAAGTTTCGTATATTATAAAATGAGAAATCGATTTCAACAGCAATCGAGATAAACGAGTTCAATATGAAGAGCTTTTAGGCTGCCTGTTCACTGAAAAGGCAGACAGAGCCTTACATAAATAAACCTTTTTGATATATGAGATTAATTAAAACAGTGAATAATGAAAGATGTGAATAAATATTGGCAATAAATTGTTGGAGTAAAAAGTGTCCCAAAAAAATTTGGGACTTGGTCAGGAGGATGGTAAACTATAGTTCGGTATAAATTTTGTTAAACATAATAGGTAATTCAATAACATTCATAACACGTAAACTATTAAGGCTAAAAGTTCAGCCTTGTGCGTAACATTTTTGTTTTGGTTTTTCGCAAATTGTTTGTCTATAACACATTTTAAGTATATGGCAGTTGAAGCTGCGTCAACAATAACTTATTCACAATTAAGTATTACTTTTGTAACGCACACACACACACATGAAGAAAACACTGGTGGGGGGCAACTGAAGATCGGAGCTGATCGCATTGACCACATACAGGTGCGTAGTACTCGCAACCGGCGCGTATGTGTGAAGAGATGTATGAATGTGGAAGAATCGAAAGAGACATGCAAGAATCGTCGCAAGTAATACATTTTCTGCCTAACCCTGTGGGAAAGGCGTAAGTATAAGTATGTAACTAGTAATGCAAAATGACTTATTTTAATAGGTACGGGCTTGCTATTAAACTGTTTGTAACCCTTGTGCCAATAATGCCCGACATCAATCTAATGGAAACGGATTTATAACGAGAGGCGTTTAATTTTAGAAAATGCATTGGTGCGGAGGCGTCGTTTACGATCGCTCCTCTTGAGATGGCCTCAGACGAGCTGGATGCGAATGATATTAATATTGGTAGTGCATGCAGAATAAATACTGTTAAAAATTATGAAATCACAATTGTGGCATCTGATAATATAACGCAATCAGGCCTTCCTGTCCCAGTGTTGGGCACGGGCCTCTTCTCAGAGTGAGACTTTATACATTATCATTTTAAACTACCTACCTACAGTACAGCTATCAAAATTCTGTCGTATAAGGGCCAATATAATCATACTAAAATTTCCAAAAAAAAGAAGAACTGGGGTCCATATGACAGCAATAGAAGCCAACACCTACTGCACAAAATATGATTCGGTTTTTACACTTGTATGTTGGACGTCTAACTTAAAATTTGGTGCATGTTTTATTTTTATAGGCCGCCACTGCCTAGAAGCCAAGTTATATTAAGTAAATCGCCGGCAATAATTACTTTTAATATAAAAATGATTTAGGTAAAAAAATATTCAACGTATTTTTTACGAAAAAAACAAGCAAACAGTGTGAGACCACACTAAATGGCTTCGGCGCACGTTCGCCAATAGAAGGCGAATAAATGACCTTTCGATAAAATGAGGAAAGAATTTATAGGGACGTAGGAAAATGCATGTTCACTAAGCTTCCTATCGCATCGAACGCTTGAATTGGGTGCATCTTAGTTTGTAAGAATTGTATTTATGACCAGTCACCATATTTGGTATAACGAAGTGTGGGACGACCTCCAACAAGATGGACAGGCGATCTGGTAAAGGTTGTTAGGAGTTGTTGGATACAGGCGGCATAATACCTAATATGTCGTTTTGGAAGTCGGGAGGTTTTCGTACAGCAGTGGATGTCATTTGGCTGATGTGATGATGAACAGATTTTTTATCTAAACGGATTAATATATATATATATATACGACTTTAAATATCTATGATCATTGCCAAAATGATCTAGACCGATTTCTAGGTCGAGCAGTGTTATTAAGTTTTTCTACAAAATACACAGTAGCAGCTCTGCTAATAAATGTTTTCTTTCTTTCTTTCTAATGACAACAGGCCATTTTTTATGGGATGACTTGGCAAACGTCATCCCCTGCCATGGACATCTGCAAAACCAAAGGAGTGGCAGATGCAATTCCGAATTGGTTCAATTCCTCAATGCGTTGGGGAATTGTAAGATATGAATCGAATCTTGCATTTGACCACCACCTATCAAGTTAGCACGGGCACCGTCCCCGTACGTCGCCATGTAGGGTAAACACAATAATAATTTGAAGCAAGTCGTTGTAACAGGATTCGCTTAAAATTATAACTTGACACACGCATATTTGAGAATCGTTATATTAATTTAATTTATATTCTGGTTATATTAATTATATACCCATTTAATTATATATTAAAGTAAAGTATTGCAAACTTCGAGATACTTAAAAAGTTATAGATCGAAATAAGAAACAAAATAAAAGATTTATTGAGACTACACCCGTTGATTAGAAATATAAAAGTCGTATATATATAGATATTCTAGAGAACGTATTTATAAGAAAGACCGTAGATTAGTTAGCGAAAACGTGATTTGTTTGAGGGCGTGGCTATGTGGAACACGACTGTATTGGAAATCAGTCTTCGTTCTTATTTATGGGGTTAAGTGCTATCTGATCTTCGATGTCATTTGAGGGTAAAGGGATTTCTTATTGAGCATGTAATATAGTCACTAGAACTCATTTCGTTTCAAGGATAGTTTGTGAGACGCAACTGCTTTATTAGTCTAGTGGTCCTAAGCGTGACTGCTATGATGGAGGTCTTGGGTTCGATTCCCAGGTTGAGCAAATTGTTATTGGGGTTTTTAACTATGAAATTCTCAGTAGCAGCTCGGAGTTAAAATATGTGCCCGGTGAATGACAATAGGCTTGTCCCCTATTACATGAGATCTAAACATACATACCGGTGAACTGTGGGTGTACATTAAGCACACCTCTGCCTAACCCTTCGGGGAATACAGGCGTGATGGTACGTAATGTTATGATCTCAATTTTATCATCATCCTAGTCTCTTCCTAAATATATGGCTAAAGTAGCCATCCGCTCTACTCAATTTGTTCAGAATATGTAGGTATGTTTTTTTTTTGTAGCAGCGTCGTTTCCTTTGAAACATTTTCAGATCCACATTTTGGAGATGTCTAATATATCTAAGTTAAAAACAATTTAAAGAAGAAAATATTTTATAAATCCGATTAAAAAAAGTATCCATTCTGTTACATATATCATTGGTTCAAAGAATTTACCCAGAAACTTGATGCCGCGAACGCAGTTCGAATCTATAATATATTTCTGTTTGATTGGCGATGAGATTCAGTTAAATTTTCTCTATGGGCACTTGCATTAGCATCAACTGGCTATTACACAAGCACTTGACTGCTTCACGAATAAAATACGTCCAATTTCAGGGCAGAGATTAAAATTTTTATTTACATACTTGTCTAATTTATTTTTATCACGTTACGCGAATCGCGTTTAGATGTGGTTAGGGTTTTGCTCGCTTGGATATTTAATTTACACATCGTCAATTATCAACTCAAAGTTAAGTTGCGTGCGGTGTTGCTTTCGCTAAAATTGATAATTTTAAAGATGTTTAGCATTCGTAAGTGCATCATCATCAACCCATTACATTGTCCCACTGCTGGGCACGAGTCTCGTCTCAGAACGAGAGGGATTAGGCTATAGTTCCCCACGCTAACCTACTGCGGGTTGGCAGACTTCACATGCCGTCAAGAAAATCTCTCAGGCATGCAGGTTTCCTCACGATGTTTTCCTTCACCGTTTAAGCGCGTGATAATTAATTATTAATACGCACATGACTTCGAAAAGGCAGAGGTGCGTGCCTTGGATTCGGACTCGAGACCTTTGACTTGGCAGTCCAATGGTCATATCACAAGGCTATCACTGCATCGTAAGTGCAGTATAATAAAAAATAATTAACTTGGCAGACCAATGGTCATATCACTGCACTATACTATACTGTACATATACTGATGAATAAAATACTACAACCACAGAATAGGTACATCAATAGCCAGTAGAAAGGAGAAAGTAAAACACATTTATATAAACTGCAAAATAAAAAACCTAAAGTCACTATACCAGCATCAGTAATAAAAAAATACACGATTATACCTCAAGCAATACAAATCCAGAAAATAGGTTTACCTAGCATTTTAAAGGCTTTTCGTACAGTGCAAAGCCGGCGTGTACTGGATTTTGATGACTTGGTGTGTTTTTAGTAGTAGTGTCGTGCTGGCATGTCTACATGTCAGCATGAATGGATCGGCATGTCCGGGGAAGTACTACCCTCCCACAGAATACCGACGTCAAGTAGCAGTACGGAGAGTGAGGAGCGTCGGCGGCCCAATTCCTCCCTCAATCCCTTTCCTTCTCCTTTTCACCTTCCCTCCCTTTTCGAAGATGATGAATTCAACTTATTAATCCATACCATCACGCCTGTATTTCGCCAAGGGTTAGGCATAGGTTTTCTTAATTTACACCCATAGTTTGCCGGTATGTTTAGGTTCCATGTAATAGAGGGCAAGCTTATTGCCATTCACCGGGCACTTATACAAACTGCTACTGAGAATTTCATAGAAAAACCAAATAACGTTTTGCTCGACCTGAAATTGAACCCAAGACTGCATAGCAGTCGCGCTTAAGACCACTAGACTAATGAGGCAGCTACTGTTGGACAATGACGCAATATCGACACAAACAAAATACGTAATATTTGTAATAACAATATTCGATAATTGAATCCCCATATTGGTTATTTACAGAGTGCTCGTAGTTTATACAATAGCTCTTATTGTTTTCAGAAAACTGAAAAGTGCCATTGTTGTTTTTGTGATGATTTCATCATTATGTGTTTACTCTTTGAGTTTTTTTAATATTCTGAAATTTGGGATCGTAGCTTATTGTGTAATTATGCTGACTTAGTTATTTGTGTTACCCTGGAATGGGGTTGTAAAGGTCTGAAAGCCGTCGCTTTATTTTCAGATATTAAAAAAAGTTTACTAGCAATGTGGGTCGCACATTACTAGTATTCTTGTTAACCATTCATACTTTAAGTCTTGTTTTACGAGTGAGTTTATGTCGGTAGTGCAATAGGTGGATTTCGAACCGGCAACCACATGATCGCAAGTCCTACGCCCTAGCCATTCGGCTACCGCGGCTTCAATTTCAATATTCAGCCGCGAACGAACGAGTCGAAACCAATAATCCGATATTTTTGAATATTATAAAGATTGGGCTAATTTTAAAATAAAATTAACCAATGTACTAAAAGTTTTATTTTATAATAGTAAAGAAAAAAGGCTCCTTTCAACTCTCAAAAGTACTCAAAGTAACGCAAAGTTCTTCAACTATCGTCTATTTTAAATTGTCAAACAATTACTAATTTGATTACTTTGCACAGACAATTCAATTCTTTCTTAAAATGCTTTTTTATTGACTTCTTTAATTAAATTAATACCACGAAAAGTGTTTCAGTGATAGAACGATTATAATAACGAAATTTTCAATAGAAGTATAAAAATAATAAGTATTTTACACCTACATGTTTTTATACTGTTCACATCACTCCTACCTATGGAGTGATGTGAACAGTATAAAAACATACCATCACGCCTGTATTCCCCGAAGGGTTAGGCAGAGGTGTACTAATGTACACCCACATTTCGCCGGTATGTTTAGGTCCCATGTAATAGGGGGCGAGCCTATTGCCATTAACCGGGCACAAATCCAGACTCCGAGCTGCTACTGGGAATTTCATAGAAAAACCCAATAACACTTTGCTCGACCTGGGAATCGAACCCAGGACCTCTAGCGTAGCAGTCGCGCTTGGGACCACTAGACTAACGAGGCAGTCAAAAACATGAGGTTTCAAATTAAGACTTTATATGAACTACTGCTCATTAGATTGCCTTATTAATCTTGTTGTCCTAAGCGAGATTGCTACGCAAGAGTTCGAGTAGTTGTTGAGTTTTTCTATGATATTTTCAATAGCAGCTCCGATTTTAGATTTGTGCCCGGTTAATATGCACGGTTAATTGTACCCTTAAAATACCGGCAAAAAGTAACACATTAGTACACCTCTGCCTGACGTGATGGTGGTTTTTCAAACGTTGAATTCTGATTTCTAGCATAATATGAAAAGAAAGAAAGAGAAATAATTTATTTACATAGACAGAACGCACACATATCTATACTATACATATATCTATTGTAATTTTACAAATAGGAAATATTTGTTTCTTTATCTCAACATATAATAAAAATGTAACAGGCCGATGTCTGTACATTGAAGGTATTTAAAAAAAAATAACACGGGGGGTCTTTATTAGAGCAAAAGAAGCCAAAACAACAATTTTTAGAATTTTTGTTTGTCTGTCTGTATGTTTGTACCCGCATCACGCAAAAACCACTGCATGGAATTGAATGCAGTTTTCACCGATGTGTTCCTTTAGGTCTAACTTAAAACATAGGCTACATTTTACCCTAGAAAATAACTTATTCACAAAATTTAAAATTTAATATTTTCCGGAGTTCAGGTTGGTCTGGAATAAAATCATAGATGGCGCTGTTTAAAAATTTAAAGGTTAAATAAATATCAACCAATTACTATTTCGCTTGGTTCCATAGAAAGTAGAAATCGGAAAAAAATATGAGTAGAATATATTATAATTTGATATACCTTGCACACAAAGCTAAACAGAAATTACAAATAAGAACAGTGAACAAAAAGGTGACCATTATTCCTTGATATCAATTTGTACAAAGCAGCAAAGAAGAGTATGTAATAGACGTTAACGGGGTTCGCCTGTAGAGGGGTATCCAGATGTCTTTTGCGAGCACGCACTGCGATGAGTGTACACTGTTCATCCAAGAAAAAGTGAGTTCTATTATATGCGCTTTTTACACAGTCTGCGGAGCCACTTCGTGCACATATTATTTTAAGATGTTAACGGCGATGAGCATTCTACCTTTCACGGAGTTGGAGCGCGCTGATAGAGATAGTGTGGCAGAGTCTGATGAGCGTGTTATTAATATTCGCTTTTGTTCTCTTCATGATATAGTTATTTAAATAAATGCCTTTTGAATCCTGCTTCCCAGAGCCGCAAAAAAAACTTTAGTTCTGTGAGTTAGTCAGACTAGGTTGTAGAGATAAATTACAGTTGTTCTGCGATGACCGATATTGTGAACAATAATATCGAGATTCTTACCGATAGTCAAAGAAGTGTCAATGAACAGGACAGTGAAACATTTTTCCCGGACGCCCTTGGTGATACAGGCGAAAACTTTTTGAATCGACTACCTACTACTAGCTGAAGGGTGAAGACAAGGAAGAAGGAAAGATTACACTAGCTGTTGCCTCTTCGGGGATTGCTGCCACTTTACTCCCTGGAGGTAAAACTGCCCACACTGCTTAAGATACTCTTCAACCTGGATATAGACGCAGAGCGCAGCTTAATCGTTTGGAATGACCTTGGAAGACGTCAATTGCACTCTGTAAGATATCCGACGAAATGATCACATCGTGGGATTACTGTTTAATTTTTTCTTTTTCTTTTGATTTTCTTCAGATTCTATTCGTTATAACCCGAGGAACTAGAGATGATGAGTTGAGCGCATATCTCATATGTTCCGTGCTCTGGCCCCGGGTATAGAAATTGAGCCTGATGCGGAACATGAGAACTCACTTAGGTGGCAACCTCCACACACAAGAATTTTCGGACGTTTTTTTTAAAAAAAATTAAAGGTCAGGTGCGTAGTACTCGCAACCGGCGCGTGTGTATGAAAAGATGTATGAATGTGGAAGAAGCGAAAGAGATATGCAAAAGTAGTAGCAAGTGGCAGTCCATAGTTTCTGCCTACCCCTGTGGGAAAAAGGCGTGAGTGTATGTATGTGTGTTTTTTAAAAATCGACGATGATTCATTTCTCGATTTGAATGGATAAGTAACCCTACCAGTGAGGAGTGATTTGTAAGATTGTTGCTTCGGTAGAGGAACTCATTTATTTCGTTTATAGTGATTTATCTCAAGTCTTTCATTGTTTCATTAAATTTTTTATCCCATTTAAATTTTAACGCGTGCATTATGTACTGAGCGTATGTTTCGCTATGACCATATGATAAGCAAGTTGCAGGGCCAGACACTTCGAGAAGCCTGTGTCGTCCTCAGGAAAAACTGTTTCTCACACGGCAACTATTATATATTGTGTTGCTTGCTCACTGGTCACTAGCTCAGATAATTTGTTTATAATGGATCCTATGGGTGGAATATGAAATGTTGTATATAAAAAAGTTCATTAGATATTGTCGCTTCATTTTGCACAAAAATAAACGCTGTTTCAAATCCATTTTATTGGGATTAACTTTTATTCTTTACTCTCTTTGATAAATAGATACTTGATTCTAAATTACACGAGTATAAACTCGCGGTCAAAAGCTTTTTATGAATAAACGATTTTTCAAAAAATTATCGCTATCTTCATCTAACAAAGGTTGCATTGATGAGGCTAATGTCATACAGATGAAAATAAAGTTGAAATCGATACCTTCAGTAGATTCGTAAGTGATTTGATTTGAACCATATACTTAACCAGAGGGTCGCAGGTTTAAACCGTGCCTGAGGCCGAATTTTTCTTTCACTTGGAAATTTTCTTTCAATAGAAAATTCATATCTGTGTGAACATTTTGCATTATTTAAAGCTGAGATATAATAAAAAATAAGCATTAATAAATAGATTTACTGTTATTTGTGTATGTAGCAGTTTAATGGTAGCCATGATTTCGGATGTTTGTATAAGAAAGATGATCAATTCCATAGTATTTTCCAAGTTAACACATGTATGATAACATTATAAAGAGTTTGTTGAAAAAATATGTTAGTATAGCCTATTTATTGAGGAAGGCTATAAGTTGTACTATACGTAATACAATAAATGGTAAAGTCTGGATGGATGTTTCTTACTCAGTCACTCCAAAAGGATTGAACTGATTTGTATGAAATTTGGCATACAGTTTATTACCTAAATAACACATGAGATGGGACTTTTTGCCTACTACGTGGACGAAGTCGCGGGCAAAAGCTAGTAATCAATCAATTCTGAAACTATTGAACCGATTTTAATCATTCTTACACCATTAGAAATCTATATTAGTCGTGATTAACATAGACATATTATCACCTGGGATAAACGGGATCCTACGCGGGCAAAGCCGCAGGAAATTTACGAGTTTTAACAAATCAAACACCAGTTCATTACCATATTGCGACGCTTCATAATTTATTTCATTATAGCTCCGAGAAATATATTTGTAAATAACTACTAAATACTACCTAATAGGCTTGTAGGTATCTAAAACAAAAAAAAAATATTCTGATAAAATTCAGTGCCGTACAAATCTACACGTGGGAGGTACTTATTCAAACAACGAAATCCAGTAAAATGTTCCCTTTAAACATTTATAAATAAACTCCTTTTTTGTTGAAATTATTTGTAAGTATGTCTGGGAAGGCTAGGTCAGAAGATCAGACAACACAGTCGACCTTGAGATGGAAATTATGTCAGGATTAGGGCTGGATATATTTTAGGGATTAAGAGAATTTTGAGCAATTTTTTGTATTAAGCTCTGGATCCACCAAAGTGAAGAGGAAAATAAGCGAAGAAGAAAGCAATTCACAAATTATTTGTTTTAAGAAGATGATTTACGGTAAAAATGTTGTCGTTTAAAAATTCGACCGCAATCTGGATTCAAACATAAAAGAGTCCAATCTGAAAAACTAAATACGAGACTCCCGACATTAGTTGGTTTTTTTATAATACTTACACGCATTTATATAAGTTACTTTTTTTTATTTTGCTATAAAATAATGCTTAATATGTACATAGATATGAATTATCCAGTGAAATAGAAATACTTAGTAGCTAGAGCCTCTCGTACACTTAACCGGAAGGACGCAAGGTCGTCTCCTGCATGAGATCGTAGTATTTTTTCACTAGGAAATGTATATCTCTTTAATAAGAACTTATAGTAAAATCACGATTTTGTGATTCGTGGTTAGCTTCTATCCGAATCTAAGACGTTCGAATTTATAGTAGCTACGAGAACCCTCTGATCTTTGGTTTTGTGTACTGGATGCTGCCGTTGTAGCTGAAGAAGCTACCGAGGTCTTTGGTCGAGTCCAGTGTGTGGAATGTGATGTTGAAATGTATACAACAAAAAAAAACCAAAAAATTTGTTTGATGGATAACAGACAATTTTTACGTTAGTAGTATTAATGCCATCACGCCTGTATTCCCCGAAAAGTTAGGCAGAGGTGTACTAATGTACACACACATTTCGCCGCATGTTTAGGTCCCATGTAATAGGGGCGAGCCAATTGTTGTATTAATAAATTTGATAAAAACCTAAATACCAACCAGGCCTCAGCTTATATTAGGCTAACACAATTTTGTCTAGTTTATCTCGTGCCAAAAGTTTGGCTGAACACGAGATACGGCTGCTACGAGTAAATTATGCTGTGGCATGCATGTTACAACCCTCTGAAATCTTACGTACAAATCCACAAATATTTTTTATAATATCCCTTTCCAAGGTCTAATCTCTATATAAAAATTTAACAAAATTGGTTCAGTGGTTTAGCTGTGAGAACATAACGAACAGACAAACGGAGTTAGTTTCACATTTATATAATAACTATATAAATTAATTAGTATGCGGCTTTCTGAAACAATCACAATAACTTATTATTTTGTGACACGCTCTAATATTAGACATTGGATATAACTACTTTTACGGATTGCATATTATCAATATATCCCAATAAAATCCGTAAAAAGTTCTTCAAAATCAAAACTACTTATTCTAGATTAGGTAAAACTCGTTCCCTAACTAACATTAACAAATCGAGATAGAACAGGATCCGGATAGGATAGAATATCCACTACAAAAACTCTTCTTTTTATATTCACACGAACATTGAAACAAATCCGGGATATTTGTAGAATACAAATAATCTGAAAGTCCGTTTACGTCATAAAAGTCACATCTATGTGAATAACGAGATAAGTTACAAAAAAGTTGTTTGCCCCCGCTTTTATGCTCGGCTACACTTTACCATAATATTTTATGTTAATTTTATTTGAACCTAACTGAACATGAACGTTGGCCGTAAATGTTTGAAAATTGCACGCGATTTTTTTGTTACGTTTCAAAGTTTCCTTCTTGACTCGCTAATAATTTTATATTTTACTACTGAATCCCCCACCGAAGGGATTTTAATATATATATTATGGCCTACCTTATATAATATTATATATGTAGAATATTATTATTATAAGATTGATGTATTGTGTATACAGTACATGTTTTATAATAATATTTTTTTAATTAAGAACTTTATCAACCTAATTTATCTCGCTGTTGGACACGGGTTTTCTTAAAATGAAAAGGATTGGACTTCATTCTGAAATATTATTATTATTATAAATATTCAGCTGATTTATAATTATTATTTTATTATAAATTACAATGTAGCTTTGATTCAGTTTTGAATACACCTACGTTGCACGTTTCTACTCATTACTTATTTTTCGACACAGCACTTTCACGTTAAGATCGGTCAGCTATAATCTTGGCTCCAATGACACTGATAAATCTTCAATGCTTACTGATTCGGTACAGCTCAACTTACTAACAATAAGTATAGTTTTCGATTCAAAGCCTACACAATGCCAAACTCGAAGGTCAACAATGCATTTGACTTTGGGAACTTGGAATTGAATGTAATCCGCCGCACGGATGCGAGTATCCGGTTATTGGTGCAACATAAACACATCAATGAAATCACAATGGCTTAGAATCAAGCCGGTGGTGAGCAAACATTCAATTGTCGAATGTCTCCAGTTCGGCCAGTGTAAACAGGTTGTAAACAATGGCACACGTAATGCATTAGCCGATGTAAACCAACCGACGGATATAAGTAAGATTTTTCACTTCACAACCGCATTATTCTATCTACTTTCCCGGAATCCTACACGCTCTGCTCAATATAAAGCTGAATTGTTTTTAAATTTGGATTATTTAATTAAGTGAAACGTTTCCTAATAGTGGAGTGTTATTTCGCAGTAAAAGTGGAGACTCTAGATATTTTCGGTAAATTAATTCGTAGAAGAAAGACTTAAAACTAATTTGTCAATAATAAATCTTAAAACATTGGAAAATAAGTAATTTTAGCATCTTGAGTATTGTTTTAATTATTACGAACCATGTACACTCGAAAACATTTTAGCAGGAGCTCCGAAGAACCCCAAGGAGTGTCGAGACGACGACTGTGAACAACACTGCGCGTTTTGTAAAACTCCGCACTGTAACGAAGCTTGTTAGCGTACTTTAGTAAGAAGATTGTCTGCAGGGACGGAGACACCTTTAGTAAGAGAGCACAAATGGAACTAATGAGTTCCCTGTTGTTCTGCGCGCTAGTCGCCTACTTTCCACAAGTATTAGGTGAGTTACCATACAATTTGTTAGAATATTTTAATGTACCTATCTTTATTGAAAATATTTTTAAACTAGTTCGAAGAATCTGATTGAATCGACCGTTGAACATTAAAATTTGATGATTATATCAGATATGATTTAATCAAGAGATTTTTGACGAAACGTCTTGTTTGAGGTTTTGTTCTTTTTCTCGTGCCACATTTAAAGTTTTTTGGAATAAAATGTAATAAATTGGTGTTTAAATATATTTTTTCAGGAGAAAAACGAGAACCTAAATCTCGAAGTCCAGATTTAGATATAAAATTCAACACTTCAATGATGATTAATCAAATGCCAATGCCTAAGAAGATACTACTAAACATTAACGGACCACCACTAGTGAACATGATCACTGACCTTCAAGTTGTATTCATGGACGTAACTTGTAAAAAATGTATAGATTGCATGGAAAGAGCAATCAAAGCATATAAAAGCCATAATTATATTGTTAAACATCGACCAATGACTGATGAACTACACGAAGAAGTGCTTAAGTTTGGGATACTGAAAGGTAAACGTAACAAAAGAGAAACTGATACAACCGTCTCAACCACTAAACCGAAAAGGCCCAAGTCTAAAAAGAAAACAACCAAGTCAGTGACAGTAACAAAATATAATGTGGACGGCGAAGTTTATGCCCTAAAAGTTAAAGAAACGAATACACTAGAAAACATAGACAAACAAAACGACACTCAAGTGTCGACTTGCCAAGTCTACAGCGTTAAGAAATCTCTCCCTTGCGATACTCCAGACGCCGATACATTTTTGACAGCAGCTAAAAGAAAGACAACTAAAAGAAGTAAGAAAGACAAGGATAGAAATAAAGTAGTTACAACAAGTACTACTACAGCCAAGCCCCATTTTATAGCACCAGCGTTTAGAAAACGACAAGTAGACAATTCGCAATTTCCTGAGAATTTTATGCCATCGATAGAAGAATTGTACTAATGTTATTGTTACCAGCTTAAAGTTTTTGTTACTGATATTTTTGTTTTAACAATTTTTGTCTATTTTTTAAGGAAATTAATACATTTTGATACCTCACAAATTGTTTGTGTATTTTTACTCTTTGATATTTTTTTATTCTTACTTTTTTTTTTTTATTAGTTTACATGCAATTAACACCTTTAAATAATCGAATTTCGTCGAATTCCGGTTTATACTAACCGATGTAGTAGAAGCAAAAGCCAAGTTATGTGTCAATTATTTTAAATTTGGATTTCCTCCATCTTCCAATACACAAAATGTCCATTAACTGATAAATTTGTATAGCTTACTCGTATTAACGGTCAAAGCTAGTCACGTCAATTAATGTATTAATTATGAAATTTCAGCGTAATAATAATTAAATTTAAACTTGGCAATGAAAGGCTTATCCTACGCTGTATCTTAAAAATATTGAGTCTATTACTCATTGATCTGTACTTTTTGTGCAAAATTTATCGTAATATCGAGGCATGCATTTCTAAGGTTTTCTCAAGTGTTGGGCTTCATTGAAAGGAACATGAAAAGATTTTTACAAGACCAGGCGGTAAATACTTACAAAAGTGTTGCCGTGGTATTTTGATTTCAATTCACAGGTTAAGTTTAGTAGGTAGTTAATATTATTATTGGATTTTTCTATTAGGAAATGCTCAGTGTTAGCTCAGAGTTCGGATTTGTGCCTGGTAATGGCTAGTGATAGCCTAGTGGTACGTTCATAGGACTGCCAAATATATAGGACTATCAATTGTTTTGAATTTAAAACTAAAACACGCACCTCCCTTCTGACTTTTTGGCGTCTTGTGCATGTAAATGGTTACTTATTACGCACTTAAACGGCGAGGTAAAACATTGTGAGTAAACTTGCATGCCATAGCGATTTACTTGACGGCGAGTAGTTTGCCAACCCATACGTTAAACAAGGTGGACTATAGCTTAATCCGTCTCATTCTGAGAGGAGACCCATTTTTTTAAAGGTTACTAGCAATGTGGGTACTACATTACTACTACTACTACTCTTATTAAACCCTCGTACTAAGCTAAATGCTTGTATAACAAGTGGGTCCACGTCGGTAGTGCAATGGGTGGTTTTCGAACAGGCAACCACATGATCGCAAGTCCGACACCCTGGCGGCGGTAGCCTAATGCTACCGCCGCTTGAATTCCCAGCTGTGGGACAATATAGTGGGTTAATGATAATGATGATGAATGGCCTGGTTATGTAAAGGTGGGACAACACATGGGACTTTGGACCTTGAACTTGCATGGGACCGAAAAAGTTCACATTCAACAATTCCTCTGGAATCTCTTTATTTCTAAAATACACACATCTCCTGGGAAATTTTCTCATGTAAATATTATCATGATTATCAATAATCTGTCTTTAGTGTGCCGTAGTGCCAATCTGCCTACCTCTCCGGGAACAGGCGTGATTATGTGTATGCATACAAGCGTAGTTTAGTCTTGATCCTAATGTACAATAATTATACTAGTAGGCACATATAAGCACATCTATCATAATATTATGCGGTTATAGTGTGACACCGCAGATGCCGGCTGTTCTAGTCTGTGGTTTAATTAATTATGACTACGCCTGCAATCATCCCTGATATATCTAATGCCACCTGCATATCTGACTTATGACCGCAACCGCTAAGACAGTGTAGACTTTATGCGTTAAGCTTCATTGTACAATAACTGTTGCACGCTGGTTCACTCACATCGTAAAGGACTTTTTTGTGATAAACGGTAAGGGTACCTTCTCAAACACCCAATCTATCATCACACAAAAACTTTTTTTTAAATTCTGCAGTTTAGATGTAAAACGGTCACAAAAGATAGACAGACGGAGTTACTTTCGCGAAATTTATATTAGGTTTGATGATCATTATAGTGCAGATTAATGTAATGCGGGGCGAGCCTATTGCTATTAACCGGGCACAAATCCAAACTCCGAGTTACTACTGAGAATTTCATAGGAAATTCTAATAACACTCAATCGACTTGCTCATTTTGGGAATCAAACCTTGTCATGACTTCTAGTGTAGTCGTGCTTCGGACGACTAGGCCAATGATGCAAATTAAATCTACATAATCATGTCAATATAATCAAAGGTTGTCTGTAAAAGATCGCTTTTAGCGATAAGACCGCCCATTGTATCATTTTATGATTTATAATTTGTACTTGACAATGGTATTGTAGAGAGGCGAGGTGTGCTGCCCCTCAAATCAAAGAGAGAATCCTCCAACTAGACAGGTATTTTACCTGGCGGGCTACGTACCAGTGGTTGATGACAGGCGGTTGTATATATGCGAGTCACGTGGTAAACTTCGTTTGCGCGATTCAGGATTTGCTCAACGTAGATGCTATGTAGCGCGCTAGATGTCGCTACAGTGTGCAATAAAGAATATTCTATCTAAAAGCCCTACAAAGACCAAAATCTTGAATTTGTGCTTGTAGCTTGCTTATTGAGTGTTAAACATCCGATAAAAGAGCAATTGTGAAAATTCCAATATGATTGAAAGATTAGACCGAGGCGGGTAGAGGCTCTTATAAATATATTATGTAGGTATAAATAATTTTATATACTAACGCAAGTCCAAAGCCGTTGTAGATAACATACAATATTGTTTGTAGTTCTATTTGTTGAACTAAATGGGTACTATCGAAGAAATTATACCTCCGTGCCCTGAATAGGCTACTCTTATATTCAAAGAGTGTTCAGTCTAGGTCTAGACAATCAGATCATTCTCGGAGATAACACCTGCTACCATTATATCGTATACGTAATAAAAATGTCAGACTATCGGTTCTCGTAAAATTTTGTTGCCAACAATATCAGTGTAGATTGATGCTATAAATATTAATTGCAGGAAACATTGACACGTTAAATAAAATACTGCTTCACACTAGATTAATGAATTTCTTTTAGTGTATAAATAATAATTATGATACATGTATGTAATTGTACACCATAGAGTTGGAGCATCTGTGTTTGTTGGCTATCGATTCAAATGATATACCTACTCTCCATCGATGTGTATGAATTTCAATCTTATTTCATCTCGTTTTTAGATTTAAAACGATAAACAAATGAACGTTCACAAATTGCAATAACAATCTAATATAAATAAAGCATTAGGCATAAAACTTACATTAAACAAAAAACGATCGGCAGCAAACAATCTAACAACGGAAAAAAAACGTGGATATACGGCAGGAACGTAATGAGACGCGTATTTACATTACGCTCGGGCTATGCCCTCGAGCATTACGAGGTTACATCATGCAGATTAGATGTCAAGAGATAACGGGTGCATACTTTTTATTACGACCATCCTGTAGGTTTGCATTTTTAAAGGCACGCCGTGAAAGTGGGAGTTAATTCCGTATATTTCAAACTCGTCCGGAAAAATAACGTGTGCTTGAAATGTATATTTAGAACACGATTTTATAATTGGTGTAAAGAGAATAATATATTAAAATGAAATGTTTTTTTTTTCGTTTAGTAAAACGTTACATTACAGAAGAGTTGGGCAGAAGTGTACTAATGTACACCCAAATTTCACCGGTATGTGTAGGTCCTGTGTAACAGGCGCGAGCTTATTGCCAATTATAGGGAAGACATCCGAACTCCGAACTGCTACATGAGAATTGACGCAGAAAATCTAAGTGGTTTTTAACACTTTCAAGTCCAATAATATAGACACAATGCCGTTTTTTCATTCATAACTTTGAATAATTCTATTATTTATGTTAAAATATTTTTTACCTAATTTGGAAGAGAAATTTGCCAGTGGTATCTTATTTGGCTTCCGGAGGGACGTCGGTTCTCCTTATTTCGCAAAAATGTATATCTGTAATTAAAAAAACACATCATACATAAATCCAACACGAGCCAAAAATAAAAACGTACTAATAATATAATTTGAATTACACAAAACTCTGATTATTACAATATCAGCATAACGAAACAAAACTTTAATCAAATAGAATTTTTGCTACAAAATAATTGCTATATGAAAAAAATACAAATCGAAAAAGTTTCACCTTTGTGCGACTTTATGATAACTGTACTCATTATTATCTCTGGCCACACATGCCTCTACCGTTCAGATTCCAATTTTGAAAAGATTCTCTTGTCCAGCCTCAACTAATTAATAGAAAACGTTTCACCCACCCCGCAATGAGAAACTCACTTCAAAAGGATCACGTACGCCACCCATACAAGTTTTTCGTTATCAACACTTTGGTAGCCCACATACTGTTCTTCGCGCCCGAAAAAGTTTATTTTCGATAAAGACTCTCTAACGAGTTCAGAGTTAGTGTTCAGTTAGACGGTTTATTTATCCAAAGGCTTTTCTGATGCTACAGTCGTGAGATTAACGGGGCCTAATGACTTTGATGCCCCGCAATTGGGTTAGTTTTGGATACGCCCCGTATTTAGGCGTATATGGATAATGTGAGTTTGCTTAGCTTCATTCCTTTTAGCAGAATAATACTTGTACTCGGGACGGGGCTAGTCATGTAATGTAATGTAATGAGAGATGAAGAAATGTAATATATGTAGTACTGGAGGAGTAGGATCTATGGCTAATCAGACAAGCTATCCTCAAATTAGTCATTTCCCTAGCCTTTTTAGGGTTCCGTAGCCAAATGGCAAAAATCGGAACCCTTATAGATTCGTCATGTCTGTCTGTCTGTCTATCCATCCGTATGTCACAGCCACTTTTTTCCGAAACTATAAGAACTATGCTGAAACTTGGTAAGGCACGGAGGGGTCTTGATGTAACAAGATTGGTCACCCATCAAAACACAGACTGCGGCGAGTGCAGCTTGACCTAGCAGATTAGTTGATCAGATTTGTTATTACTTAGCTAAGAGCCCCGCAATACAACTGTGACAGATGCATCTAATTTTGTGTAAGTTATGTGCGTATTAATAGTTGATTATCAAGCGCTTAAACGGTGAAGGAAATATCGGGTGGAAACCTGCAAGCCAGAGAGATTTGCTCGACAGCGGTGTGTAAAGTCTGTCAACCCGCATTAGTGGTAGAATATAGCCTAATCTATGAGATTTGTGCTCAGCAGTGGGACGGTATAATAAGTTGAAGATGATGAATCTCACTTATTAAAAAAATCTAATAATCTTTATTTTCTACAAAATTATATATCTACGTAATTATATCTCACCTCATTAGTCTATTGGTCCTAAGCGCGATTGCTACACTAGAGGCCCTGCAGGTCGAGCAAAGTGTTGTTGGGTTATTGCCCGGTTAAAGGCAATAGGCACGTCGCCTATTACACGGGACCTAAACATACCGGCGAAGTGTGGGCGTATACAGTACAACTCTGCCGTTCCCTTAGGAAAATACAGGCATACATATAAATATAATATAATAAACAATTTCCTCTTTACTAGGTTCTACTTCGTGGAAACCTTATAATGACTTCGACGTAACAAACTAGATGCATTTTACCAATAACTTAGGTTATCTTCATGTCTACTTTATTTTTCGTCGAATGGAATTTATAGGGAGACTAAAATGGACTGGAAGAGATGAAATGGATTTAGTTAAAAGGATTTATGCAAGAATATATTGATTTTTGCTGCTGTGAGCAATCAACTAAAATGAAATGCATTTTGGTTTTTTGTTTGAGAACCGTTCGATTTTTGTTGAAAAAATATTGAGTTTAGAATATTGTGATGCCTTTCAATGGGTTAACAAACAATGGATTGAAGATTCTAACATAACATAACATACCATCACGCCTGTATTCTCCGAACGGTTAGGCAGAGGTGTACTTAATTTACACGCACCGTTCGCCGGTATGTTTTAGGTCCCATGTAATAGGGGGCTAGCCTATTGCCATTCACCGGGCATAAATCCAGAAAATTATATTTTCAATTAACATACATTAACATTAACACAATATGTGTGAAAATGATTGATTAATTACGTTAACATACCATCACGCCTATATTCCCCGAAGGGTTAGGCAGAGGTGTACTAATGTACACCCACATTTCGCCGGTATGTTTAGGTCCCATGTAATAGGGGGCGAGCCTATTGCCATTAACCGGGCACAAATCCAGACTCCGAGCTGCTACTGAGAATTTCATAGAAAAACTCAATAACACTTTGCTCGACCTGGGGATCGAACCCAGGACCTCTAGTGTAGCAGTCACGCTTGGGACCACTAGACCAACGAGGCAGTCCGTTAATTTAGTTTAGTTAATTACGTTAAGATAGGTACCTATAATATGATAGGCGAGTGCGTATTGCCATTAACGGGATCCTACTGAGAATGTCATAGAAAATCTTAATAATGAGTTCCTCAAGGTAAGGCAATATACTGAAATCCCTTTACAAATTTCAGCAATGATATATATAAGGGTCTTCTTATGTAAGTTTGACATAACAACAGCCAAACAACGTAACTTCCGCGTAACATCAATTTGTTTGTACAACAACACACAATTAGTGTCGGTCATAAGGGAAGTCGTACACACCTGCGACACATTGCATTAAACATAATATGGATGGCAGTAGTTTCACTTTATACAAGGACTCCATGTAAATGGGATAGCTACTTAAGGTGAAATGTTCACTCCAATCGTTATTGTAGAAGATTATGTTGTAAATTTAAAATTTACTTGCTTTACTCTTTTACATTGACAACATAACATAAAATACATACCATCACGTCTGTATTCCCCGAAGGGTTAGGCAGAGGTGTACTAATGTACACCCACATTTCGCCGGTATGTTTAGGTCCCATGTAATAGGGGGCGAGCCTATTGCCACTAACCGGGCACAAATCCAGACTCCGAGCTGCTACTGGGAATTTCATAGAAAACCCCAATAACACTTTGCTCAACCTACAATCGCGCTTAGGACCACTAGACTAATGAGGCAGTCACATTGAAAATTTTCTACAATAATGATTTTTACGCAAAGTTATGTTCTCAATTGTGAATTAGTTATTGTTGATGTCGTTATAGATGAGCCATTTGCAGAAAACAAAAAAAAATTTGGTGCCCAAGGCTAAACGTTTAGCCTTAAATAATACTATTTTTTGTAATACAAAACTAGCCGTTTTCAGCGGTTTCACTCACTGCCCAGAATAATTTACTTACTATAACTCCGTTTCTAGGTGGCGTATGAACATGAAACTTGGACCAGATTTCAAGTTAGCATACAACTTTTAAAACTATCCGCAATATATTGTATCCGCAATCCCAAATGGATGCAAACATGCCTATGCCTAAACATATATATATATATATATATGTTTAGGCATAGGCATATATATATATATATATTATGTCCTGTAATATCACAGACTACATTGTAACAGGACCACAATAAAGCACACTATTGCTTACTGGTAGAATATTTGACAATGTGATAGTACTCACCCAGACAAACTTAGTAATATTAGATCAATGTGTTATAAAAATAATTCCCGCACAGATCAGCTGTCTGCGTCAAACAGTGTCTGCGAAAAAGGGTTGTGACTCCGACAGTTGATAAAATCGAAGCCATTTCATACGAGTCCCAGACTTCCCATTTTTATATGAGGTAAAAGATTGATTTATTTGAGTCTAGCTTTGACAGAGATGTGTGGGCTTTGCTGTTTTTTCCAGGTTCGTTGACTTATTTCTCTTGGTTTGGAATTGCTTTCAAATCCTGCCTTTTCAAGAATTTCGAGTAAGAACCGATTATATATTTTCTCATAAATCGATATATGTAAGAAATATAATTATAATATGAATTGCCACAATTAATTGCGTCTGCCTATCCAATCAAGCAGATTGATATCTAATTTCGTTTACTCTAAACATCACTCAACTAGTACTAAATGCTCTCAATTAAGTTTTATAAAACAAAAGAAAATCTACCCTAATTTCACACCTGGTATCCCCGATGTGATAGGCACAGGACGGTGTTATATAGTCCTGTATGGCTGTAATTTTAAGTTATGAACCATGAACTATTATTACTTCTACATTTCATGTCATACTAATATTATCCCAAATAAATAAGGCGGGGGCAAACCCATTGCTATTAAACGGGCACAAATTCAAACTCAGCGTCTACTGAGAATTTCTCAGAAAAATCTGTAACACTATTTGAACTGTGAATCAAAAACACTACCGTACTGTCGGCAACCGTGCTTACAACCATAAGACCAAAGCAGTCAACTGCTAAAACTGTTCTACTGCCTCTAATTTTCCTTGTGGTACGTAAGTGTCACATCGGACAGACGAATTAAGGATTGTTACGTCATAACTAACAAAATGTGTCGTATATCATCGACGGTTTAATATTTGTATCGAAGGGGAACGCTGTATGCTAAGTTAGTTAAGTAAGTAATGTTGTTATTGAAGCTAATGGAGGAGACTTAGGCTGGTGGTAGATCGGAGGATGTAGTTTAAAAAAAAATGTTTGTACGACCATTCCATAAAAAAACATTTCTTAAAAGTAAACTAAACAGTTTCCGCCTTAATATTTGAGATCTTGGTGTTCTTTAGACTATGTTTTTAATAATGTTACATAATGATCTTCATATTATATTTTAAGTTTTCTCACTAATTGGAACACGGAGCAACAGCAACTACAAACTTGTTCCTAAATATGTAACAATTTGTAACTTTTGCTAATAATTAAGTTTTTTATTAAGAAAATGCTTGAGTAAAAACGAATGCAAATAGTCTTCTTCCATAGCAATAAAGGTTACAAATTAAAATACTTAACCTATGCGCATGTACAGTCATCATTTTATAATTATGCTATAGCCCGTTACATTGGCCTAATGTGGGTTGGCAAACTTCACACGCCATCGAGAATATCTATTAAGGCATGCAGGTTTCCTCACAATGTTTCCATACGGTGTTTATTATTACATAATACGCACACGATTTTGAAAAGATTTGGCGTATAAATGACAGCTTTTTATAATAAACCAGTAGTCGCTGGGTGGTCGAAATTCGTCCATAAAATTTTGCTGCACTTCTTCTCTGTGTATGAACTTTAATCAGCGAAATATGACATTCTTCCGTGGGCGGAATGCGCTTAAAATGCAAAAGTTTTTCTTCACATATTAATGTAAAGATATTCCCTGACTTTATAGATTGAATGCTACAATAAGCTCGAGGAAATATCGCCTGAAAAAAGTCCTGTTACACAATCATTTAGCTACGTGCTGATTAACGAATTAAGTCCGACGACGTTTCTACTTAATGTCTACCTTTGTACCTAGGCGGTACTTCTCTAATAGGTACCATTTAGGTAGAGAGAGACCTTTATAGACTTTTTTCCGACAGACTTACGTATTTAACTAGAAAGCTCCTGACTAAATTGACTTGAATCTGTAGGGATGTGTGGTCAGCGCAATGAGTCCTAATTTTGCGTTGAGTAATCGACTCACGTGATTGATCTCCTTTTTAGATACAATTGAGGCTGGGAATGTTTTATCTTGAGTTGACATGGTCTCAAGTTCGAATCCAAGGCACGCACTCTGACTTTTCGAAGTCATGTGTGTATTTAATTAATTATCACGCGCTTAAACAGTGAAGGAAAACCTCGTGAGGAAACATGCACGCCTGAGAGATTTTCTTGATGACGTGTGAAGTCTGCCAACCCGCATTAGGCTAGCTGGTGGACTGTAGCCTAATCCCTGTCATTCTGAGAGGAAGCCCGTGCCCAGCAGTGGGATGTAAAGGGTTGATCATGATGATGATACATGGTCCTTCCGTCGATGAGTGACATTCATACTAATACAAAACACCCAAACCCAAACACCCACTGTAACGTATTCCATGAAGTACAAAGGGGGGGAGGGGGAGGCAAATTTCCGAAAATCCGATGGAATTAGGAAAGAAACATACTACACTTGTATTGCCAATAATTATGAACAACATAACACAAACACAAGTCAAAGCACAATCAATCAATCAATTAATGATGTATCATAGATACGGAGAAACAGATGAAAACATAAAACCTTATACGTAAATAGTTTAAAAACCTAATCTCCTTAGGTTCGTTTCCAAAACCAACCACTAGATAACGTGGCCCGGTCTACATTCCACACAATTTATTACACCGCATCGTTATACATTTGTAACAAAGATGTTTACGAGGCGCTACCTGATGCCTGGTGTTATCTGCGATCACCCTGATTTCCCAGGAGGACCTTAAGTTTTTCCAGGTCGTTATAGTACATTTAGAAGATATACATTCACTCTCGTGATTGAAATTATCGTTTCGTGTTTATTGGATACATTTATTTTCATTGCCACAATAAAACCTTAAGATGTCATGTCTTGTCTAACAAAGGGCTAAATCTATGCCATGTATAAAGTCGAAAGTAGCTCTGTTTTTATGTTTTAATGCCTAAACCATTGAAGCAATTTAAATAGAAATAGATTGCACCTTATAGAAAGATAAGGGCTACTTCTTGTCTCAAAAAGTCCTTTGGGATACGGGTTTGAGCAACCGCGAGCAAAAGCTTCTAAATATTATGATTTATAAAGAAATAAGACGAGTAAGAAAAATAAGGCTGAATTGGATTCGATTCCCAGGTTGAGGAAAGTGTTCAGTCAAACCACGATAGGTTTCACTGAACACTTTTTCCCGCTGGAAATACAGGCGTCATAGTATGAATGTATAAATACACTATAATACTGTTCAGTTTGATAAAACGATCGTAGAAATAGCTTTCAAAGTCAAAGACAATTCACAATATTACTTGAACTACAACACAGAGCAAAAGCAAGAACGCACCAAAGTGAACGACATTCGCGCGGCAAAAGCGAGGCTAGAAAAACGCTCGTTAGCGAACAACTCGCTAATTTGAAGAACAATTGTGTTCCGACCTATGTAGGTATTTGCAAATGTGTGCCGCAAAAATCTAACCGGTAAACCGCAGAGAGAAAATTTCTCTACAGGTTTTCGAGCAAAAAGCTGTTTTCTTTGCAATCGATTCAAGCGTACATGGTTTTTGTGAGAGGTTCACACTACGAAGTGTTTTTCAAATGCTGCCACAGTAAGACTAAATCTATGTATTGTATGTATTTTTTAAAATTGAAATTAAATTGAATTGGTTTCCGTTAATGTTGGAGGAGATGGAGCCTTAAAATGACAAAATATGTAAAATCTTTAATGTTTTTTTTTTAGAAATAGATAGTGTGCAAATTCAAATATAATTAATTGTAAAGTAACTGTAGATATTTAGGGTATACATATTTTTTATTGGTATTTTCTGAGGATTGCAAAATCGAGGGCAAAATATACCTATAATTATTTAATTTTATTGACAATATTGACATCAACCTGCGTAATGACGCAGGTTGATGTCTATATTGTCATTACGCAGTCGCGCTCAGGACCACTAGACTAATGAGTCTAGTGGTCCTGAGCGCGACTGCTACGCTAGAGGTCCTGGGTTTGATCATCAGGTCGAGCAAAGTGTTATTGGGTATTTCTATGAAATTTCCAGTAGCAGCTGGGGTTGTGGCTGGTTAATGGCAATAGGCTCGCCCCCTATTACATGGGACCTAAACATACTGGCGAAATGTTGGTGTACTATAGTACACCTCTGCCTAACCCTTCGGGGAATACAGACGTGATGGTATGTTATGTTATGTTATTGACATCAATGGTCCACCACACCAGTCTATCGTTGGTTGGTGGCCGTCCAAATAATCTCTCAGGCATGCACTTTTTCTCACGATTTTTTTCAAACGAGTGATAATTTATTTTTAATGGAATTATTGCATTAGAAATATATAGTAATTTTTTTTACATGAGAATAATTCACATTGTATAAGTAACGCTGGGCTCTGGGAAATCCCGTCTATTTTCTGGCCTGAAACTGTAAAAACTGAGGGAATTTCCTACAAAAGAGCGTCGAGTTGGCTCCCTATGGACGTCGTAAATTCCTTTCCGTGTAGGAAATGCACGATGCATGTGCATTCTTTGTACAACTAGCTTTATTTACTACCCATTCTATATTTGAATGACATATTGTGGTATTTTTGATAGATTTCTGTATTGTTCGTACTAGTGCTAAAGTTATCTAAACTACTTTTTTCCTTTTGTTAACTTTTTGAACACCTGTACTGTGAACTGTTGTGTGAACTGTGTGCGTTTTTAAGTGAATTATCTGATTTACCGGGAAACGACCCTAGAATGGATTTAATTCCCAGGCTGTGGAAATTATTATTAAGTAGTAATTGGACTGGCTCCTTGGTCTAGTGGTCCCAATCGCGACTGCTACGCTAGAGGTCTTGGGTTCGATCCCCAGGTCGAGCAAAGTGTTATTAAGTTTTTCTACGAAATTCTTGGTAGCAGCTCGGAGTCTGGATTTGTGCCCGGTGAATGGCAATAGGCTCGCCCCCTATTACATGGGACCCAAACATACCGGCGAACTGTGGGTGTACATTAAGTACACCTCTGCCTAACCCTTCGGGGAATACATGCGTGATGGTATGTATGTATGTATGTAGTAATTGGAATTCTCTATATTCTTTTTAGCAGCAGCTCAATATACGAATCTGTACCCGGTTAAAAGGAATTTGCCCCTATTATATGGGACTTTAAAACATACAAGTACACACGGGTACAGGTCATGCTATAAAATTCCAGTTTTAACTGATCTCGCATTGTTTAACCTTTCCATACAATTAGAGACCAGCGTTAACTGGATTTGTATAGCTTGACGTGTAGCCCTTGGTCCAACGTACCATGTAGTCGTACATCACTACCTATACCGTGACATTATCCCTTAGGGGAATGTAGGCGTGATAGTATAATGGCATGTGCTGAGTTTTTTACATACAATAAAACCATACTGCCTCGTTGGTCTAGTGTTCCCAATCGTGACTGCTACGCTAGAGGTCTTGGGTTCGATCCCCAGGTCGAGCAAAGTGTTATTGGGGTTTTCTATGAAATTCTCAGTAGTAGCTCGGAGTCTGGATTTGTGCCCGGTGCATGGCTCGCCCCCTATTACATAGGACCTAAACATACCGGCGAACTGTGGGTGTACATTAAGTACACTTCTGCCTAACCCTTCGGGGAATACAGGCGTGATGGTATGTATGTATGTATATAACCAAACAACAGAAACTCATATCTCTCGAATATCAGATTAACGTGATATTCTTTTGTTTTGTTGTGAAGAAGCGGACTTAATTCTTTAGATGTTTAGGAAAAATAAGAGAAGTTTGATGTTTCCTGATAAGAACAGCAATTTTCTAAAGATCTTATAAGACTATTCAGAAAATCCTTGTTCAATGGCGAGAGGCGCCAAATTTCGCGGTGGCAATACAATTTCGGTTTTGCCGTTTTTATTGATAGCCCTATTCTATATTATAGGCTTGGAGCTAGCATGATATGACATCACGTAATAACAACTGTTCGTTTATTATTGGGAAAAGTAGTTACTCGGATCGATTCAATGAAAAAGGATTATATAAAACGAGAAGCGCGTTAATATGAACAGCTTGACATTTTATATCACGCACGTTTTGTCGAGCAATAATTTATGTAAAAATACATTTCATCCTATCAAGAAACAGCGAAGGATCATTTTGCTATAACTAAGAAATGTGAAGCAATACTAACATTTCTTAGCTTATGAAAGAGAAAATATATGAATAAGCTATCAAGTCGTATTTATTATAATCGATTTTAAATTTGAAGAAAGTACATTAGTATCTTAGATCAAATAATTCAGCACATTAGCTACGTATTTAAATACCTAAGGTTGAGAGAGAAGTTGATAATTATTGTCCACTACCCGCGTAGACTTCAGTTACACAAAGAAGTTTACTATGATGTACAAAAATATAGATAACATGAAATCATTGGACCTTGGCCGCGTGTCTATAACGTTCATTCGTACGACGGCGAACGAGTTTTCACGAAGATTGAACGCGGAGGCCAACAGTTTAGATTAGAAAAGTTCGCGGCGCGGCGAGCGGACCCGGGACAAATTGCTTTACTAATACAACAGATTTCCGGACTTGTGGTGGGACCAAAATCCGACAAAAACTATACACATACGAGTTCGGGTTAAACCTACCGGCTGGGGGTAATTTCTGAAATAACTTCCTAGACAGACCCCAATTTTAGCGGTTTTTGTTGCTATTCAATTGAAAAGTTGTTATGTTGTTCGCAAAAGGTTTTATTGAATAGTTCTTTTGCATGAAATAAACAATTTCCTGCATGGATATTGCAGTTTAATTGGATGTTGAAAGATAATTATTTCACCCAACATCTTTCATCTTTAAAAATAACGATAATGATCACATTATTATTTTTTACTTACATGAAGTTTGTACGCTACATATTATTTGTTCCGTATTTTAGAAAATACGCAATAATTTTTATTCTACGCAAATATTTTTATTCACATTAAAATTCGACAAACAACATAAAAGGTGGCTTGACATAATTATTAGCTTGTTATCTGGATATTCAGAAAGATACGCAATCATACCTCTAACAGTTTTAATTTATGCCAGTATTTAACGCAATTAAAAGTTTTAGAACAATTTCTTTAAAACCCCCTACACGTAATTAGGAACCTAAAATTGAATACAATAAAGCAGATAATAGAAAATGAAAAGGGGGCGAAGTCACGTCGCCGCCCGCCCCGTGCCCTGGGGAACAGTTGGTCCTGAACGCACACGTACTATAAAAGTTGTTCCCTCCTGATAACAAACAAGCATTTTGCTTAACTTATAACAAAAAACATTATGAATTTTAGAAGTTATTTAATTTATGTTCTACTGACCAAAACTGCGGCTCTAAGCACGTATGAGGACGTGATGAGGTGGGATAAAACGCATATGATTTAAAGAGTGTGAATGTGGGAGGAAAGGAGAAGTAGAGGGAGATAAAGAAAACGTGTATGGATTGTGTTAAAGCCGATATTAAAGATAGATGAATGAATGTTGACCTCAAAAAAGGACAAGAAGATAATGATTTTCCAAGTCAAATATGAACATTTTTTAAAATTGCTCATGCCTTTTCACTATAAAGTACACAGGTAATAGCCTTCTTAGTTAAATCTATTGTTTAATTGGCCCAAGTTACTTATTAAAAAAGCAATTTACATATTAAATGCTATAGCTTTGCGAACTTAAGTGCAAGACCCAAGATTATATAAACAAATAAAACAACAGCGCACCTGTAAAGCCTATTTTGCAATAAAACAATTTAAATGCGTCTTACAGCAATTTTAATGAAATGGATGTCATAGCACAAAGCCGAAATAATTAAAACTTTCAATCGTTTTGTAAGTGTAACGTGTTTTAATTTCAATCTAAAGTGAACCGCGATTTAAATGTGAAACGTTTTTTTTAAATTTATGGATATGTTTGCTATAAATTATCAAAACATAACATACCATCACGCCGCTACCCTGGAAGATTTAGGCAGATTTGTAATAGTGTGCGAGCCGGGTAGAGCAAAGGTAAATTTACACAATAGGTAGGATCCACGAACAGTTAAAGGTAGGCACTATAGAGAACGGTGTCTGGCACCTCATTACTCATTATAAGGTTAGTTGGTAATGGATGGATACATCACAATCATATTTTAATCTAGCTTCGGCCCACGGCTTTGCCCGCGTGGACCATCCGCTTTTTTTTATTCTATGGGATAACATTAGCCTATGTCACTCAGGAAGAATGTAGCTTTCTATTGGTGAAAGAATTTTCAAAATTAGCGCCCTTGCTTATTTTTGTCCTACTACTTGAAGAAAATGTTAGATATAATATTATCCATAACCAAAAGTCAACACCACCTCACGTCAGCTTTTAATGTATTTTATCCCTAGAAACTTTAAAATTTGTTGGCAACACTAGCAGCGATGCATCGATAATGACAAAGAATAGATAGCGAGACTCTCTGGAGCACACTTTGCATTCAACCTCCTTCTTATGCGGTCGCATATAATACTGTTTCCAAACTGCACGCCTGTATTCATGAATATTTACTGCACACCAACGAAAGAATATGCTTTCTGGGAAAAATAATATTCCACTCTATTTTTCGGTAGATTTGATTTCCGATGAAATGTCTCCGGATCGCGATTGTTTTGATCCGCGACGGTACATTGTGTAGATTTTTGTTCGTTTTTATGCTGAGTGACTTGTTGAAGATTGGTTATAATTATTCAAGGGCATCAATTTCTAAGAATTTTTAACAATTGCAAAAATATATTTTGCTTACAAAGAAATGTCCACAGCTTTCATGTACTTAATTAAACCAGCGGTTCATATTAATTTCAGATTTAAAAAAAGTTTTGTGAAGTAATTGTACTTTACAAAACTTACTTTTTAACAAAAAATATTAATTTGTTAATTTGCTACTAAGTATTATAGTGAGTCTTAGATATGTATTTAGAAACTTTAGAGAAATAACTACAATATAACACAATTGCTGTCGTTATTTTTCAAATTTTAAAGTAAAGAAAGAAATAAATTAATAATATGAATGGCTACATTTTTAAACCAACCGTTGTCTGACAATGTACTACGACTATTACAATAATTTAAACTAATAAATAGATGCGTAGTCTCAAAAGTATTCTCATATTATGTCTCAACGATATGAAAGTTTAAGTGTTATTAGAGAGTCGTCGAAATAAAGGGTCGCGAAATTATAAGTCCCGAACGCAGTCATTCGATGCTCAAAGGGATCTCTAAGTATTTTCATCAAATTTTGTCGAACGTTAAGCAAGTGTCTCCGCACATGAACCGGAGCATCTTATATTATTTCCCAAAATGTTATCAGAATATCAAACAGCGATTCGGAAAAGTGTTGCTCTACTGTATTTATGTGTTTTGTGAACGAAAATGGTCTTTCGTACTTCTGATTTAGAGGCTGTAATTCGATGTATGTGTTTGCGTGTTCTATTCGTTTTGTAGCTGATGGTTTGCGGACTGAAGAGTTGTGAGGAGCGAGTGTTTTTCACGGTCTCATTATGTGACGATTCGTATTCGAGGCCAGAGGAGAGTTACCAGTGTTAGGGTAAGGTTGAAGGGTAGCACCCACTTGCTGGCACGTACCACTAGACCCTGCTTACGAAGTTCGTAACTGCTATCGATTCTATCTCATCCGAGATATATTTCATTTGTTTATTTTGATCACGTTGCGTCTACCTATATTAGAAAACTCGTTACACTAGTCTTGGGGTGAGTGTTGAGATACAAGTCTCTGATTTGTACACGTAGGCAAGACAAAGAGATAGGTATAAAAGTTATTTTGTCTTGTTATTGGTAAATTGGTTTTAGCTGTAATTTGTATACTGTATTTAAATCTGTGAAAAAGGGCTTTATTTTAATAATACTCTTTTGTTTAATAATATCATACCATTACGCCTATATTGCGCGAGGCGTAACGCAGAGGTGTACTAATGGACACCCACACTTTACCGTTACGTTTACGGTCCTATTTAATAGGGGGCAAGCCTATTCGTATGAACCGGGTAAAAATCCAAACTCCGAGCTGCTACTAAGAATTTAATATGTTAAACCTATTAACACTTTTCTCAACCTGGGAATCAAACTTAGAACCTCTAGCGTAACTGTCGCACTTAGGACCACTATGTTGATGTATGTATGTTATGTTGAACAGAATAAAACGTGACAGACGTTGGAAATATATTTTGTAGTTTCTTCAGAAAACTTTCAACTGTAAGCTAGTGGTCACAAGAGTCTCTGATTAAAGGAAAACTTTTTTAATTTCTTGTCTTAGTGGGTTTACCGTTCACGATGATGGACTTGAAAGAATTAAATAGAAGATTGTTTACTCAAGAACAATCTTCAGCTTAGGGATAGTTAACCCTGCAGATATCCAGGGATGGAAATTTCCAACAAAAGTGTTTTGTTTTTGTTGGATCTTGAATTGTGGTTTGCTGCGTTTGCAACAATTTATCTACAGTTTAATTTGACGCCTGTGCTGATGGAAAAGCTCTGTTCAAATTAACAGCCCAATTATTATAATGATATATTAAATGTATGTTTAGGGTACGGTGGGACTGGCATACAATGCGCGTAAAAGTCTCTTAAAAATTTGGAATAAAAAAAAGTTGCGACCAACCGTGAAGTCCGAGACTAAAAAAGTTTGTTTGTCACTATACCTTTACTCATAGATTTTATTTTTAAATGCAGAATGAATTTAGAAACCATGCTTTGAAATAAAATATATTAATGGAGGTGAGATCTTAATTTCATTTTCTTAGACAAACGGTTTGTTTCAAAACATTTTTAATTAAAATTTAATTTCTAATAAAACATCTCTTCTTAAGAAAATATTAACTTTTTAAAGATAAATATTACTGAATAATCTTATAAACAGTACAATTGGTTAAAAAATTTTGCACTGCAAATTTTTTAAACCGTTTACAGTAAATTAACATTAATTTCTAGTCATCAAATCTATATTTATCAATGTAAGGAAATAGGTAGGTGAAATATAACAATAATAGATCATATAGTAGATCTCAAGGTTAGACCTGGCATGGAAGTCCTAACTAAAAAGAAAACCTAAAACTATCCAGACACTCAAAGGTGCTCATAAAAAAACTGTAAAACTCTTTTAAATAAAATAAAATAAAGACCATGGTATTCTATAAAATATTGTAAGTAATAATAATTATAATTATAAACATAAACATACCATCACGCCTGTAATCCCCGAAGGGTTAGGCAGAGGTGTACTTAATGTACACCCACAGTTCGCCGGTATGTTTACGTCCCATATAATAGGGGGCGAGCCTATTGCCATTCACCGGGCACAAATCCAGACTCCGAGCTGCTACTGAGAATTTCATAGAAAAACCCAATAAAACTTTGCTCGACCTGGGGATCGAACCCAAGACCTCTAGCGTAGCAGTCGCGATTGGGACCACTAGACTAACGAGGCAGTCATTTATAATTATCTCTATGAAATTAATCCATTCGGTAAGAAAACACCATAGATAAGGCCAGGAATAATTAATTAGAATTTAAATTTTGCTTGCGGTTTCGATTTTTAACAAAGAATTAATAAAACCAACAGAAATTCTCGTTCCGGAAAATCACTGGTTACGGAATCAATAATTATAGTTACTACAAAAACACACCCCATTTTTCTTCACAGTAGTACCCAATTTTTGTAGTAAGACGCTAGAGAGAAGTGTTATCATAGCAAAGTGATACCAACCTTTAAATGAAGTTCGAGAGTATTCGAGACTAATCACATTTGCACATAATTATGGATTAATACACAAATTTCATAATAATAATCACGTACTGTTTTAAACTTCTATAACTTTAAAAGTTCTAATAAGTCCAATTCAAATACACAAAAAATACAATGTTCCGTCAGACAGTCTATATTTTGACACTGTAATCGTTCAACTAGCGGTGATGGCGTGACAATTAGATATAATGATTAATTTAATTTCCAGCTACCCTCATTTTCTAATAATTCTTTACTGGCGTTTTGTGATATAGGCGTCAAGTTACGACGTCTATTATAAGAATTTGACGATAAAATTCATAGTTCTAACGGCAAGTATGTAATATTTTTATTCAGTTAAAAATTCAGAACTCACGTTTAAAGTTATAAAGAAAGATCTGCTAATTTTATGCTCAGAACATTAAAAAAAACATGCTATTTAACTCACTGTAAGGGTAATAATAAGTCAAACGTAAAAGGGTCATAGAATCTAATTAAATTGTCGTTCCGTAGAATTAGAATATCTTTTACCGGTATTAAAACGGTATGTACACTCCAATTCTGAATATAATGATAGAATATTTATTTGTTGTGAATTTCCTTCCTTGTGATTTTCCTTGAATAATTTAATTACATATTTTCTATTGGTATAAATTTGATTTTGGTTTTAAGAAAAAAACATCATTACAAGTCTTTTGAGTGTCACTGTAACACAAGAATGTATGTACGTGAGTAGTCAGCCGTAATTGTATCAGATCCTCATTGGTGATGACACGATAAATAATTACCCGAAGCTTATACCGACATTGATTTTGATCGTGGCCATAATCCAGCGATCCCAATGACGACAAAATATGTTGCAAACAGCTAGGTACCTTTCCCTCTCACTCTTTGAGACTTAGATAGAGTAAGATAGATATTTGTAACGTGTTTTGTCGTCAGTGGGAACGCAGGGTAATAGCAAGGTATCTTCAAACTTTTTATATTGACATTGACATTTATTATACTTTGTTTATATAGTATCACTTTTTTTAAACTGTTCCTCTCCATCAAAGGCCACCACTCACTTGCTTAACAAGATTTAAGGAACAAAAATAAAAGCAATTGTTTTAGAGCTGTGATAACGGTCATATGTTTATTTTTAACAATTACAGCAATTTAATATGGATACCTCCAGCCAGTGTCAAGACGGTACATTCCAGAACTGAAACGATAAGAAAAAACATTGCGTTATCAAAAATGCGACAATAAACAACAATAATTATAATCTTTATTCTATGACGATTGCTATATTATGTACTGTTTTTTTTTGTAAGTTACAAAGATTATCTGTATTTATTTGGTAAGCTATCAATAGTACGTCATATGCAGAAACTGATTTGAAGTGACACTCCTATGTATTAGGGGATTATACCTAATCAGTCACAAATTCGCGTTCAAGTTGATTGCTTTAATAAAAAAAGTCGCGTCTACAACCATTGAACTAATAAGAAATTATTTAAGTGACTTGGATATTAAGTGATGATTCAGTCAGAAGCACTAAATTGCGAGTCAACATAATTAATTCTTACCCCCATTTGCTTAAGTCATCATTTCCCATACGGAGTTGACTGCCACGGCAAGTATTCCAAGTAATCTGCAGTGTGCTGGTGCACTGCCTGCCAACCAAATGGTTGTTAGTGACGGTGGAGGCGAACAGTTCCCAGGCGCGGTTGTGATTGCAGAGATTGGTGATGCAGCCAGGCTGGGAGATACCGCCGTTAGGGAAGAAGTCAGCATTAGCAACACTTGTGCCAATACCCAGACCGCCGACGGTATAACCGCCGTCGGTGTGGATAGCCTCGACGTAGACACCATCGGTGGGGCGGACTCGATTTGTGTTGTAGTTCCATAGGGGGCCAGCAGGATCCAAAGCTAGAAAACAAAAGAGCGTGAATATAAACGGAAGAATGAGGGAACATTATTTAAAAAAATATGAAAGTGGTTATGCGCAATCAATTTAAACAATCCTTATCTTTAAGATAAGGAAATTAACGTAGGTGCACGTGTGTGTTGCGTGCATGTCATTGGTCATGGTCACGGAAGAGATCTCTTCCGTGGTCATGGTGAATGTCATCTTACGACTGTGACTCTATAGTCACATATAATCACACACAAGAAGACTAAAGACTATTATGTATATACTATAATAGTCTATAGTCTCACTATAACTTTATCTATCTCCTACGCCTCCCAAAGTTACAAACGATCCATGGGGATTTTCCGTACTCCAAAAAAGAAGCATCAGGCTTGTGTTGCATCAAGTGCAAATGTCAATATTAGGAAGTTATGAGAAAATGTATGTACCTGTCACACGAGCAGCTCTTCCACCAAGTTCTCGACCAGCGTTACCAACGAGGTGAGCGCCTAAGCTAAACCCGACAAGGTGCATTCTTGTGAACGGCTGGCCAGTCACTTGGTTTAAGAAGATCAAGAATTGTCCAAGACCGCGACCGACATCAGGCACTCCTCTGACAGCTGTAGTATAGTCAGACAATGCGAGCCTTCTCCAGTCCAAAACGATGACGTTCACGTCACTCTTTCCGAGGTAAGCTGCAGATAGAAAAAATAATGAGTAATGTTTTGGCACGATATTGTAATTTCTTTACTGAAACTTTATTATGAATACTTCCTATGCATACATTATGGCGGTTTTATGATCAAGGAAGAAGGTTATAGGTGACACTTGCATAATATCCCTTTTGTATTGATTGCCAACAGGTTGAGATTGACGTATAAGTTTAATGAGTACCTTTGTTAAGGGCACTTGAAAAAGGTCAAATAAATGCCGATGAATTAGTTTGAAAATCATATTTTACCAGCCCTAATTACAGGGTTGATGTCGGTGTTCTGGTTGCTGAGCCAGCCGTGAGCGATGACAACCGTAGGGACAGCGGCGTTGAAGTTGGAGTTGGTGATGGAATTCGCGTTGTTTATCACCAATGTTTGTGAAGAGGTAGGGTTGCGTCTGTAATACAAATTTAGAGTAGTGATTTTTTGTACTTAATAGAAAGTAATTATAGCTTCACTAGTGTCACTAATATGCAAAAAGATATTAATTGTGTATACATACTTAACACAGTAAGATGTAATTATAAGGCCAAAATGAATAACGTATCTCTCGATCGTTTTTCTTACTGGTGATCGAAATAAAGCCCCCATAGAAGTAACGTCAAATTTCGATGTTCAGTAAGAACAAACATCCACACACAACAAATCCTTCGAGTACAGACACAAGGCAAACTCTATTTCTCGGCCCGGGCTTTTCTGAACTAAATTGTTCTTTACCCAAAATAAAATAAACAAATATTACCTAGTGAACAACAAGTACAGGTTGTTGGCTGGGTTCCTATGGATTTCCTCTAGGAGAGCCATGTCAGGTTCTGCCTGAAGGTCCACTTTGCGCATGATGCCTTCGCCATCGGGGAAGTCGATGTATCGCGGGTAATCACGCTCCTCAGAGTATTCATTCGTTACCGGCACTGCTGATACGGTATATACTGGGAAGAGGAAAGCATCAAACATAACAGGTTTGGCAGAGGTGTACTTAATGTATACTCACAGTTCGCCATTATGTTTCGGTCCCACAATAGGGGGCGAGTCTATTGCCATTCACCGCTGCTATTAAAAACTTAAAAAAAAACCAATAACACTAACCTCTAGCGTTATGTGTGATTACTACAATTATTACGCCTTGTCAGAAAAAAGAGTCAAATCTTCCGAAAACTAAGTTTTTAGAAGCTGGCTTCTTAGAAAGGTATGGTACGTTTCATCTCGTACCCTTCTCGCACAAACTCACAATGCCTCCGGTATATACACATAAACTTGTGTATTCCGTTATAATTTACATTGCAAATTATATATCCTTGCCCTAAATCCGATTTTGTATAGATACTTTAAGTAAACATTTGGTAATTGAGTGTATTTGTTGCTTCAAGGACTGATTCTGTTACCTTGGGCTATTTAACTTGAATACTTTCTTGATTTATTGTATTGAATATTTTTTTTGTATTTCCTTGCGATACTTACAAAGGTAGGAAATTTTGCTAGTAGGTCATACATGTGGCTTAGTTAAGTAGCGAACTTTGTAGGTAGATAAAGTTTGTTATCTGTAATGACGATATTTAATGAATAATAACAAAACCAAGAAATTATTTAATCACCACAAAATAATCTCTGATGATTAAATATTTTATATTGCTTTAAACGAAATAATAAATATGAGGAATTAAAAACACAAAATACCATCACCCCTGTTTTTCCCCGAAGTGCTACGCAGAGTTGTACTAATGTACATCAACAGTTCGTCTTAATATGGTTCGGTCACGCGTGAGTTTTAATATTTATTTTTATTTTGTATTTTTTTCTTACTATTCAAATCAAATAAAAGTTGGGGTGTTTCCGCTTTAGGGTGAAAATTAACTTTGTATATACTTAACTTCCATTTCCGAAACCCTGGAACTGTTCACTTTAGCTCATTTTAAATACGTATGTATAACAAGAATTTGTTTAATAACTGTTTACAAAAGCTAAATTGTTAGTTCTCATATCCGAAAGAAGCTGTTGTTCGTATTAGATTTGTTTGTTGATCATCTTCATCATCATCTTTCAAGTTATTTGGGGTCAGTGCGGTATATTCTGTTTGCGTCATCTCATCATTCAATCTCTTTTCCATCATATATGACTTAACACAATCCATCCATCTTTTCTTTGGTCTCTCTCTACCCTTTCATTCTTCCACATTCATATTCTCTAAGTCACAGGCGTTTCATCCTTCCTCACCACGTGCCCATTTGTTTTTTGTTGATACAAATAAAAAAACTTACCCGTAGCTATTAACAAACACAGTACAGCCTTCTGCATTGTGACAACAATCTGAAGACAATCCCATTATTTCATAAGCCCAATAGTATTTATTACACAATTTTATCAGTATTAACGAGGTAATTATTCGGTATTATCATATTTTGATGATCTCGGAAAATTCGCTGACATTTATCGATCATTCTAAACATTAAGATACACATCTTTAAGGAGATTAGTTATGGTTTATGAAAGATTACGCAGTTTGCAAGGGGCATTGCAAGGAGTTCATTGAAACTTATATTATCGAATGTATGTATGTATTGGGAGATATATCGTCTGAAAAACATATCTATCTTGCCGGCTTTTCTGAACTTTATTAAAGTCTTAGTTGTGGTTATACTTATACTATACTACAATGTAAATTTTAAGTAAGAACAATTAAACTGTAAAAGGTCATGATCAAACCTAGATGTTTCATTTGAACGGTACCTATTTAACTGTTAATTTTAGTTATGTACTTTGTTAATCTTAGATATGGTAGAATAAAGGCTTTTTTACTTTTACTTTTTACCCTTACTAGTCACGGTTGAATCATCATGTACCCAGTTATTGGCCAACTGCTGCGCAAGGGAGTCCTCTTAAAGTAGGAGATTAGCCTTCTGGGGGTTGACAGACTTCACATCCGAATCCACAAGCAGGTTTCCTTACGTTGTTCTTTCACCGTTTAAGCTAGTGATAATTAATGCTTATTACATACATTATACCATTCAAGAAGTTCAGGAGAACTCGCATAGAACACAGACTGCAACCGTCGTGGTGAAAGTCACGAAACCCATGGGAAGGCAGGTACGAGACTGATATAGCCTGCTGCCACCCCATGTGGCAGATGATCCATGAGGATTGTCTACACCACGAAAGAAAATGAATTTCACAGGACCACGGCCGACTGTGATCAATCTTCTATTATAAATAGAAATGTTAGATATCATCATCATCATCAACCCATTACATTGGCCCACTGGGCACTGGGCACTGGGCACGGGTCTCCTCTCAGTACGATAGGGATTAGGCTATAGTCCACCACGCTAGCTTACTGCGGGTTGGCAGACTTCACATGCCGTCAAGAAAATCTCTCAGGCATGCAGGTTTCCTCACGATGATTATTAATACGCACATGACTTCGAAAAGTCAGAGGTGCGTGCCTTGGATTCGAACTCGAGACCTTTGACTTGTCAGTCCAATGGTCATATCACACGGCTATCACTGCACAATGTTAGATATGTTCTTGTTAAAAATGTAGTTTGAAAAGGTGATCCTTCTCCGAACTCCAAACTTATCGTTGTGGTAGGGCCACGCTGTTCGCAGCATGAATAGGCCGGCTTGACCAGGGAAGGGAAGTACCACACTCTCATAGAAGACCGACGTCTGGATATTAGCGTTTCGCTACTGCGCTTCGTTCGGTGAGCGAGAGGCCCGGAGGCCCAATTCCTCCCTCAATCCCCTTCCTTCTCCTTTTCTCCTTCCCCTCCCTTTCCCTAAATAGGCTCAGCAATGCTAATGCAACACCTTTGATTTTGCAGATGTCCATGGGCGGCGATGACTACTTAACATCAGGTAGCTCGCCTGCTCGTTTGCCGAGTTATCCCATAAAAAAAACATACAGACGAATTGAGAACCTCCTCCCTTTTGAAGTCGGTTGAAAAAGAACAATCTTGCCGAGGTAACCTAGAAAATATTAAAATTGACCTATTTTCTTTGTATACGTGATCAACGTTGAAGGTTACCTAAATCACTCATAATAAGTGAGGCGTAGAGATTTTTATATTGCTTTTAACTTCTCGAGGCCTTCCTTTTACTTACTATTAACTTAGTACTTACCGTATGTAGGTAAGTATGTGTAAACTTGAAGGCAGCAGCTTCGATTTTACGTGACTACGTGTTACTGACAAGTTATGAAGTTTGTTAGCTGAGCGAGTTACGGGGTACAATAAAATATGTCGTTCGCACGGGTATATCTTTTAGTCATATTTAGAACTTGTGTTAGGTTGGATTAAAAAAATATACGATAAATGATGTTTATTTCTGTGAATATATCTTTTTGAGATACTTTTACGAGTTTATTCTTAATAATATTTAAAATATAAACTAACATTTAGTGATGGCGCCGGCATTTTCTAACTGACTACTACTAAGAAGAAACTCGCCGAAACAAACTCGCGAGAATTATTCATCAGAAAGAGTTGAAAATGCCTGTGCGCATACGAAACTATTCAAGAACGGTGTGGACGGATTAGATCAGTTCCCAGCACTCCAAAATATTTTGTTGCATATCTGATTAAGAAGTACCGATGATTGTTGAGTTTTTTTATTGGTAGGTATGCCATACTTTATATTTATAACAAAAATATTTTCGTAGGATTCATTACCATCATTTCACACTATTTTAATGCATAGATACGTGATAAATGAAACTCACTGAATTCACTGAAATATATCTGAGATTTATCTTAGTCTACATAAAATGCGTACGACTAAAGAAAGAAGGAAACTTTTGAGAATAAGATTGATAATATTATTCATTGTTATTCCTTCAAGACCCTACCAGGATCTCGTGAGAGCATTTTCTCTGCATACAATCCCCAATATAAAACTTTGATATTTTATATGTTTCAATATGTCACAGAACTCGGTACGAGACAAATTTCTTTTCAAAATCAAATTTCCGATCTACGAATGGCGCATGAGTTGAACTTGTGCCAATATTTTATTTAAATCACCTAAAGTTTTCACGCTCACCAAGAAACATTGAACGATTTTATTTAAAATACCATTTTCTTTTTGTGAGCGATTTCGAAAGCGTTAGGACTTAGGTAGCATGGTGACACTTTTATTTTTTATGCGTTTATTTTTGTATTGATTTAATCTATTCGGTATATTTTAGAATAACAAATATTGACACGCGGAGAGCAAACAGCAGTGTACTGCGTAACTGACCGGGATAGTGGAGTACAAAACTTTCTTTGTTGTTGTACAGTGGGTGTGTCGAGCAGTGTTTTCCTATCTATATCGGTATAAAGTTCAAAAAAATGTGGTGTACATATTTCGTAAAACCAAGTGGGTTAGAGTATATAAACGGCACCGAAACCAAAACCTATTGAATAGATTTTAATTCTGCGTTTGTTTAGCCGCTAAATTTAGAATCCAATGTTTTTTTTCGCGATTTTTAGGTTTATAAAAAGTTCTAGGTCCACGGTCGTAGTAATTGCAATATAAATTATACGATTTTCTCAACTGAGTACTATAATTTTGTTCAAAAATTTGCTATAGTAGGAGGTACTTTAGGTTTTCGGCAAGTTTTTAGCATGATAACGATTTTTCAGACAAAGGTTTAAGTACTCAGTTGTGAATATTGTATTAATGAAAAACCAAAAAAAAAATGGTTGTGGTATGTATGGTTTTTTTATAAATAACATAACATAACATACCATCACGCCTGTATTCCCCGAAAGGTTACGCAGAGGTGTACTTACGTAAGTACACCCACATTTCGCCGGTATGTTTAGGTCCCATGTAATAGGGGGCGAGCCTATTGAGGCAGTCCAGTTTTATATAAATGTATGGACCATTCTTTGAACATAGATACCCCTCCGTGTCTACGTCTCAGAAATAAGGTTATGGAGGTCAGTATGGTGTTTTTTTTCTATAAGACCCACTATTTGGCACCGTGCCCTAACACTTGAATGGTACCTTTTAAAATGTCAAGAGCTTGTGACGTTTCAAAAGGTACCTTTCATCATCTTCCTGCTCTTTGCCCAATTTATTAGGGGTCGGCGCAGCCTGTCCTTTTATTCCATTCATCCCTGTTAGTCGTCATCTCATCATTCAATCCCTTTTCCATCATATCTGCCTTCACACAATCCATCCATCTTTTCTTTGGTCTCCCTCTATCTCCATCCTTCCACATTAAACACACCAAAAGTTACCTATATATAAAGGTATATATTGTTTTGATTTAAATGTATAAAATACTGATATTCAGCAACATCCGATTACTCGACCGCAATAATAATAAAATTTTAATTAATTTTTAAATAATATAATTTTTCCGTGACATATCCATGTAGCAACAAGAACCGCTATGATACTATATAATGTTACCTAATGTCTATAATTAAATTGATCAATTAACTAAAAGATAATTATATAGAGGTAGGTAAGTAATCACACTAATCACCCTAATTATTTGGTTTACTACATCTTCTTATTCCAAAATTAGACTTTACTGGTTTTAGTTTTCTGTAGATGTCGATTTTTACTTCATCGTCAATTTTTACTTCATTGTCGATTTTGAATTTATTTTCGAGTTTTACTTCATTAGTCTAGCGGTTCTATCGAACTCAGGGCCTCTTGCCCTTAGTTCGATTTCCGGGTTAAGCAGTATTATTGAGTTTTTCTATAAAATGACCAGTAGGCTCAGAGTTAAGATTTATGCCCGGTTATTGGCTATTCCCTTATTACATGGTCCCTCAAAATACCAAGGCACTGCGGCTCTACACAATTATACACCTTTTCCTACTAATTCGGGGAATACGGACTAGGAGGATAATGAACCATGAAGATATACATATAGGTTGTTATTTAATAACTACTGGGGCCTACCACGTAATAATGCCATCATTTTTACGTTGTGAAAGAGGGACGCCACTATTTAACCTGTAGAGCGGCATCCCTCTCTCACAACGTAAAAATGATGGCTGGATGGATTAATACGTGGTAATACGGCCCCAGCTCTGAAAAGAAAACTTTTGTGCTTGCTTAGCATGGGAAAAATAAAATATAATAATTGAGCAAAAAAACGATACCATACAGCCTGGCTTTATACAAACTTAACCATTATTCAGTCGCTAATAGGGTTGTTCGAATGTAGCCGCCGGCTGCGTGCATTAACAATACTGAAATATAAAAAAAAAAACAACAACTGGCCTGATAAAATATTATTATACTATAATTATATTATATTGTACAGTAGTTATTGAAATTATAAGGAGCCCAAATTCTATAATGACGTCACATTTCTATATTTAAAAAAATACTTTTACTTTCGGAAATATTTAAAGATCCCGCGTGAGTAAAACTGTTAACAATTACACATGAATGCACCAGATATACTTAAAGGAGAATACACTCAACAATTATTTAATATAAGCTTTTTCAAAAAAATGTCCTTGAACTGCACATTTTTCCTACCTCAAGAACACTGCAGCCATTGCAGACACGTACTCCACTTTACTAAGTGGACTGTGGAACAAATGAAATTTAATTATTTCCTCCTGTTACCTCTTTCTTTTTGCTAGCATTAAAGTCGTGTATGGGATTCTTCGTGAAAGAGTTTTTGCACATAAAAGTAATATTAATTTGTCACAATAATAGAGTTCATTAATGTGTTTGAGCAATTCCACATGCATTTCGATGCTTTTTGACTGAAATAAGTGTAAAATTTTGGAAGGGGAGTACCTTTCCGTACAATGGGAGGTACCCGTGCACGCGTCCGTAAAAATACTAGCAATTTTATAATTTAACAAGAATATTAGTAATGTGCGACTGCGACACATTGCTAGTAAGCAAAGCTTTTTAAAAAAAAATACTTTTATGGGTGGGGGACGTTTATAGGTATACTCTATCTAACCTCCACAATTCTTCAGTGTACAGAATCAGGATTTTTACAATTTTATATTAGTATAGATGATAAGTAATATTTGTGAAGGAAAAATACGACTGCGGGTAGGATTCGAACCTGCGTCTTCTGGTTAGGTACACCAGACGCTATGACCGCTAAGCCACCTTTAGGTATATTTCTAACACTAAAATTACTAAAAAATCGTTGCATGGAAAATGCCTTAAAATACAAAAACATGGTATAGATGATAATTATTAAAATAGGTACAACTTGTTTAACAGTGACAGTTTCTCCGACTGTCAGTGGTGTTACCAAAAGTAAGGTTGAAATAGAGATAGCAGAGTATCGGACAAGAACATAGAATATTTATCATTGCGTACAATGTGAACTACGTTGCAGGTGGCAGCGTGCAGATAATAATATTAAGATATTAATTAAATAATAACAATGATAATGTTCAGCATATCAATATTCCATTACAAGTGATAAAAAATATTAGATAACATTATTTATTGGTTTTTATAACTCGCTAATTGCTATGCAGTTCGGATGACGTCACTGTACAACGCAGGTATTGGGAGGTATTTATATATGTCACCGTAAAATTGTTATCATCGTTAGATCATAATCTATCTTGGAAGATTGCAAACTGTCGATAGATTGTGAATCCCAATTTAACGTATTTAACGTACCTAAAACCAAAAATTTAAGGTATTATTTTTCGGTAGATCGTAATCTATCGAAGCGAAACCGTCAATTTGTGGAATGGTTTGCGACGGAACGCACCTGACGCGGTGATTTGTTGAACGTCGTGTGCGTCGCGCGGAAAAAGAATGCGTTAAATTGTAAACAGTACCTAAGTTGAGTTCACAATCTATCGCCAGTTTACAATCTCGCAAGATGAATTATAATCTACCGGTATTTATAATTTAAATTTTACGGTGGCATATACATTAGGTATTAAAAAAAATACAGTTTTACCAAAAAGAAAGCCCTTAATAATCCACTAGTGTATCGACTGGGTGACACGTAGAATACAAATTCACTAGAGTATCTATATCTTCTACGGATACATAAAAATGAAGATTTTAAGGGAACTGGGACTGTAGACTGGCTTATTCTAAGGACAAAAAAATAGTGGGTATTGTCACTCAACGTGGCAATACGGTCAGTCTTCTGAGCAGGTTACCAGATGCCAGCGATGTGGAGGAGTACTTGGAAGCCTGGCCGTGACAATTTTTTTTTTTTTTTTTTTTTTGGCATAACTCGGCAAACGAGCAGGCGATCTACCTGATAGGAAGTACTCATCGCTGCCCATGGACATTTGCAAATCCAAAGGAGTTGCAGATGCGTTACCGAGCCTATTTAAGGAAAAGGAAGGGGAAGGAGAAAAGTAGAAGGAAGGGGACTGAGGGAGAAATTGGGCCTCCGGCGCTCCACACTCACCGTACGAAACGCAACAGTATACATACTGGTACTTGACGTGGATATTCTGTGGGAGGGTAGTACTTCCCCGGTCGTGCGACCCATTCATGCTGGCATTTAGACATGCCAGCAGGCACTACTGCTACTAATTTTCGTATTGTATTTTCATTTTGTATTAAATTATTAGAATAAGTTTACCATGTTCAATTAAATTATGATGGTAATGTCCTGAATGATTAATTTGACAAAGTTCAAATAAGCTAAAAAAGAACCACTTGAAGCTGGTGTATCCCGCAAGTAATATTTTACATCAACCAAGGAACAGGTGGGCTTAATATCAGTTAATTGCCTTTTGTTTCAACAAAATAATGATTTTAAGCCGAAGTTTGAAACAACTGTAATAACTGTGCCTTATGACTTGCGGTCGGCAAGTGTATGGTGATACCTTAAAATATTATACTCTTAATGGGTTTTAGGGCTAAGCGAATGTTCTTTTTTATTATTTACTAACAAGTGCGCAGCGTCGCGTACATAAATTTCCTAATTTTACGGTAGTTTTCAGGAAAAAAAAACATACATACCATCACGCCTGTATTCCCCGAAGAGTTAGGCAGAGGACGAGATGTACTAATGTAAGTACCCCCACATTTCGCCGGTATGTTTAGGTCCCATGTAGTTGGCGAGCCATTAAGCGGGCACAAATCCAGACTCCGAACTGCTACTGGGAATTTCATAAAAAAACCAATAACACTTGACCTGGCGATCGAACCCAGGACCTCTAGTGTAGCAGTCTCGCTTAGGAACACTAGACCAATGAGGCCAGTCAGAAAAAAAAAGCTTTTATACCTAAAACCTTCTAAACCTTGTCTTGATAATTAAGAAAGCAACAAAGAAGAGCCAAATAGGTTATTAAACGTACGTTATTACATACGTACATTACGCAAATACGTTATTAAAGATGATCTGTTATAGTTTTTTTAATAAAGTATAATTATTTAGATTGAATGTAGAGTTCCGCTGCAATAGCTTTCGCCTTACCTGGTACGTACGGCTACACAACAACTATACAAATTCAGTATAGGCTGGTCTTGATTGTACGGAAAGCTTCTACAATGGGAGGTTAGTCTAAACTGGATTTGTATAGCTCGTTGTTTTTTTATTTTTAGACAGTATGATTTCCTCCTGTGACGTTAGTTAAAACCAAGCCATACCTCAAGTATTAAGTCCGTAAAATACTTTATCTTACGGCCTAAGGTCTAAAAGACGATCCATGCTCAGTGAAACTGTAAATTTTGTGTTTTTTTTTATCGATGTTGAGAAATGAGCAGACAAGCCATCTGACAGTGGCTGTCGCCGCCAAAGCTTATATCTTAGTGTATCATAGAAACAAACAGTTAAGATAATAAGCATATAGAAACCGAAGTCAAGACAGCAAAAATACATCAACCGACTCCTAGTTATCATAACTTTCAAAATAATAAAAAAAAAACATTTTATTGATAAATTATATCATCTACGATTATTGTGAAGTTGTTTATCGTGATTTTCGGAAAAATATATTAATAAAAATTGCTTAGCGTAACAATTGCAAACCGGTGTCCAAATATCATTGTTTTCTTCAGGATATTATCAATCGTAATCAGAATTAGTGTACCTATTTTCATTTCGAACAATATCACAGTAAGTATTAATCACATAATAACGCTATCTTCAATAACTGATTGTTATTAATCTTATCTAGTAATTAAGATATAATTACAACGCAAAGGTCTAAACAAATGTGTTTTTGTTGTTGCTCTTGTTTCATCAAAATGTATGAAAATTAAAAAGAAAAATTGTCTGAGAATATTTTCATTTATAATAATAATAAATAATATAAAAATAAATAACTTTATTTTACGATAAATTAGAGGTTTAGGGATATTCCCATATGGCTGGAGTATATTACATCAAAGACGGTATTGTGTAACTTCGATGAATCTCAACTTAGCTGCATACGATTCAGGAATATATTCATATTACTGGGAAAAGTTTTTATCAGCGGTTGATTTCGCGGCTCAGCTAATTTAGTAGATATACCTGCAGATTTAAGTTGTTTTTTGCTTGATCATAATCTTATAACATCATGTCATATATATGATATCATATCATCACATCATATCATATATTATATAATTAGAAATAATTACAGGGCGTGGTATTTAAAAACATTTAATATGGCGCTAGGCCAAAGTAACAATTTTAAATTTTAAGCAGTGAGGATCACATCAAGCAAACACACAATAACTACACCTAATGATCGGACAGAGATTCGACCTTTCTATTAGAATTACTAGCGGAGCAGCGTCTGACATTACGTCCATGACACATATCCGTCGCCTCCGAGACCCCAAAATAAAGTGAGTGAGTTGACGTATCGGCTTGTCTTTTATACAAAACCGACGCATGTCACTTTTATAATAGGCAGGTATGCCTAAAAACTTCATCAATCTCCTAAAATACCTTTACAATCTCTCTAGTACTAGTAGGTATTTAACAAAAAATCGGGAATCATGGATAATGTTAACCGAAAGAAATGAAACAGTGTTAGCCTCACACACTGTCCTGGCCAAATGTCATCAAGTATACCTACCATACTACCTTAAAATAAATTATTACAAACTTATCAAATGGTAATGAATTTCAAAAAGTTGTTTCTTTGAGAAGAATTGGTTAGAAATTCAATTGAAACTCCTTTAAACATATTTTCCTAAATAAAACGAGATCACAGTGGTAGGTACCACAGGTGGTGGAAAGGTGGACAAATTGGTGGTTGTGTAGTCTGCCTATCTGTCCATCTAGCTACCTTTAATTTTATTTTTTTTAGTTTAGGTCTAACAGGAATAATTAACGTAATCTTAATATTATCCATAACATATTATTCGAACAACATTTCCAGTGGCGTTTTTTGATTATTTTTTTATTTAGTCAGATCGTGACATCTCTGGTGGCGTGTAAACAGTTCTTAGTATAGTGAAGTATGACCAAGACGTGCTTATGATCTGAAACAAAAGGTTTTATTCTTTCCTTTGTTTATACGAATTACAAAAAAAGATGCAAAATTAGACCCAACCCAATGGTAATTCATGGATTCATGTTCGTATTAATAAAAATTACATAAAAAGATCCAATTGGTCGGTACGCTTTGTCTTGTATGCCGCATCTAGTATTTTGTTACTTTCACTTTTGTATCCGTGTTTGCTTGGTTGGTGATTTTTATTTATGTGCATTTTTTTTTCTTTTTCATTACGCTTGTTATCAAAACTTAATTGTAAATCTTGTTTCTCAGTAAGTGAATTATTGTTAATTATTATGAGGAAATGAAGTTCTTAAACTATTAATAATTATTGAATACTCGAATAAAACGGTAAAGGAAAACATCTTGAGGAAACCTGCACGTTTGAGAGATTTTCTTAACGTGTAACCTGCGAACTCTCAGTAGGCTAGCGTGGTGGACTATAGCTTAATCATCATTGTTGTTGTAATAGTAATCACAGCTCTAAAGAAAGGAACGTCCTCAAAATAATTCATTGACAAGGAGTACAGATTACTGTGTAGCTTTTAATGCAGCTTTCAACTGAAACCTCTATAGGTAAATCCAGGCTCTAATCTTTGTTTTTTATACAGTTAACAAACTTTGCGATACTCATAAAAAAGGGGAAAAAAGCATTAGTTATACCTTTGTAAAACTCCCGTAACTAATTGTAGAGAATTTGTAAGCAGTGAGCCGTTGAGGTTTTTGAGACCTGAAAGAGATTTTTCATAATGTTATTATACAAAAATCTACGAAATGCTCAGTAGCCTGGAGTCTGGCTTTGTGCTAAGTTAAAGGGAATATACTCGTCCCTTACTACATGGGACTTAACAATACGCTTAAAAGTGTGGGTTCCCCTTCGGGAAATACAGGGACATAATATTGAAATGAAAATTCTATTTATAATTGATTGTGATGACGATGTATGCTTAGTCTAATGATCGTACACTTATTTAGATAAATTAAAAATGTCTGCACTGTACAATTTGCATGCATATCTGTTGGCAAAATATGGAGAACCTTAAACTTACAATATCTATATTTTATACCCATGTTTGCAAAGGAATAAATGATTTGATTTGAAATTCCTAGCTATTTCCCAATTATGAGGGGTGTTCAATTCAACATGGTAATTAGACTTCAGAACCTGATTTCCTGGGAAACTGACAATTGGATACAAGCATCCAGGTAAAACCAGAGGGCCTTAAATGGCCACTGTTCACGGACATAAGCAACGCGTTTAAAAGCAATTTTCTAATACGGAAATATAATGTAAAACTTTTTAAAGCAGAATGGAATAAAATGTCAGTACCAATTTCATTTGCCACTGCATAACTTGCGTGAAGTGGAAAATATTGGAATGGTGAAACGTTACACAATAGGGCACAAACAAGGAACACTCTCAAACAAACTCACATTGTATGTGCTTTATGTTATTTGTTTGTATGACCATTTTGCTTTAGCAGAAATGCCACAATGAAAATGTATATTAATTAAATTTATATTATATAAAAATGAATCCTTATTTGCCTTTAGAACAACTTTACCGACTTTCATCTTTTTTTATGTTTTCTAATACTCTCCAGAAGGTTCTGAAATTAATTGAAAATTGCGAAGAAATTTGCCAAGACTGGAACATATCCGCCTTGTCGGGTCAGCTAGTATTTTATAAAATTTTGTCAGTGTGTCTGTTCGGATTAGTCACTGAAACGGCTGTACCGATTTTGACAGGACTTTCACTAGCAAAACAAATTTGTAGGTGATACGTAAAAGGCTTCTTGTAATAATTTGTACATTCAATACTTACGTGGAACCTCTTCTATCAAGATAAAACTTAATTGTTACTCAAAACTTACTCACGGCACATTACTGAATGTAGATGAACTAAGACCTAAAACTAGATTAGCCCACATAGCCAGAAATCCACCAAGAAGATATTTGTGGTTATCTCGCTTTTGAAAACACTTTATTTTCTTACCTGATCATTATAGTCAAAATTGTCTTTTTAGATTTCTCATCCATTTCGTACCACTTGCAAAGAAACGCCGCGTCACCAATTTTTCCGCTCTATAATATACATTAAAATTCAGTGGAATTAGTTACATTTATTAGCAATTTAAATGAATGAAATATATAGAGCTACAGTATTTTACCTCTCTTATGATGTTTTCGCCAAAGACGCTCATCATAAGAATTTGTAGAAGTACAGAAAGAAGAAAAAGGATGCAGCCTGGAATTTGCTCCCAACTTCCAGTCTATAAAAAAGGAAAAGATTTTATCTCTTGAACGATTTGATGTTCGTTATAATTGCCTACTTAGTTATCGATTTCTTTTTCTTTTGATTCTATCTAAAGGTTGTCTGTGAGAGATCGCTTTTAGCAATAAGATCGATCGAGAGAGCGTTAATTGCGTATATATGGCAATATGTAAATTTTTAATATTACCGTAAAGCCAATACATAGGTAAACTTAGGTTTTACTGGTAAATCCTAGGATTTAGCAACTTTGAATGGTAAAATCCCGAAAAAATTATGACCAACTCGGATAGTTCAGGCTAGAAGTTCGAGGTTTTTTTTATTGCTACCCAGAAATAGGAGTTAGATTGCCTGCCTCTTTTCCGAAATTTACTGTATCTCTAGGGTAAAACCTAAAAAACCAAAATAATCGATGACCATAATAACATTTTGAATTTTACCATTTAGAGTTGGTAATTCTTGAGATTTACCGTAGGCGTTTTATTACGAACATACATTACGAACGTATACATTACGAACATTATCACCGCTATTGCAACGAAATACGGGCTAATACGGGTAAAACTCTATATATTAATGTGTCGCCGTGTGTATATGTGGGCACCAAATAATCATATGGTATAGACTTGACAGAAAATTAACAAAAGTACACTCTATTTAAACACAACTTAGTGTAACACAAATTTTATAGGAGTTGAAACACTTGGCGTTCTACATAAACTTCAAAATAAACATAATTGTAATGAAATTTACCGTTAAATTAAATCCAAGCGCGCATATCTCCAAAGAGCCGACCAACACATTAAACAGATTGGGCGCAGTAAAAATATCTTCCAAATCTTCTCCGAGTCTGTAATTGTTGAAAAGAAACTTACATGCTTTTGTTTTCATTAAAATGTAGTATCTGGACTATATTTTGCGATAGTAGATTGATATTAGGTACTTTGTTGATCATGTAATAAATAAGTAATACTTATAATAATTATACTAATAAAAATAATTACAACTATAATCAATCAGTTTTTCGTAGAAGGAAACCAAAACCTCTTTGTAGACAATGTTGAGTATTGTGGGCTTATTTTTCTTCCAAATAATTTATCTTCCAAAATTAAAAGAGCTCAATGCTGGCTCTAGTATTTAGCAGAGCAATTTCTGTTGTTTTTACGAAAACTTTACTAAAGAATAGACTCTTTATTTGTTAAAACATGAGTATACATAGAGCATGCAGATTGGTCGAATTATATAAAAAGAGCAGTCATGTCTAGCCTTCATGGCGAACAAATATCAGGTACAAATGGCATGGTCTATATTTATAAAAAAAAACAGGATTTTTTATTATTCTGGGTTAACTTAATTAAGCTTTTCACGTTAATACATATAAAATTACTTACTTTAAAATATATTGATGTTCTTTAACTATGTCGGCCAAACGATCTACGTTAGTTACTTTTAAATTAACGATTATGTCACTAATAACTGCAAAATTTCCGCAAACATGTGAGGTCAACACAAAGTATAATCCATCAACCGTAGTATAAAATAGTACACAAATGAAACCTGAAAAAAGCAAGATTCTGTGAAAACTTAACCTAGAAATCCAACTATCTAAAATGAGAAACTCTTAGTGTTATTTTGAGCTAAAAGCAAAAGACTTTAAAAATAATGGTGTCTCTACCAGCGCCTGCCAATTATTTTAAAGCAGTTTGAAAAATTAAGACATAAAACCAAATATTATGGGATATATGCGCCTATAGCCATTCAAATCAGAAACATAACTGTCTAAAATGAGAAACTCTTCTTCAGTTTTAACTTAGCCTAAAGTGACCTACGTAGCCTTTTTTTTTTTTTTTGTTTACGGGGGGAAAACCTTCAAAAGGCGACCGATCCTTGGGGATCAGACCGAACAGTGTGGGATTTTTACCCACTAAAACCACCCCGGTAGCCACCATCAGCACATAGAGGGGGGCACTGTTTCCTCTTAATAGACCACCCCAGAACCCCCCTGTGCGACGCCTGTTAGGGCACATCCCTGGGGAGACTGTAAGGGGGTCTCCCCTAAACCCGACTGTGCACGGTAGTACGTGACCACTGTACTACTGTCTACTTTGAGGTCGAACGATGAGCGCTCAGAGTCCCCTTTCTTAGCGCCCGTGACCCCAGAGACCCGCCTGGCTTATATGATGCAGGCGGGGTTTCACCGTATTAGGAGCCGCGGCGGTCGCCTGCCCGGCGCCTTCTTCTACGAGCAGGATCGGCCCTCTCACGATCCCGCTCGGCAGCCTCCTTCTGGACCATCACAGTCTCGCAGAAAGAGGCCATTTCAGCCCAGTTCTCTGGATCTACCAGCATAGCCCTCACTACTGCGGGCAGGGATAGATCTCCCGCGATCCTGGCAGCCAGGACTCGCCGCTCAGTTGCCCACGCAGGGCAATCTTCAAGCGTGTGCTGTGCGGAGTCCAGGCCGCCATCACAGTGGTGGCAATTTGCTGTAGCCTCCCGTCCAATCCTATTCAGGTACTCACCGAAGCAGCCGTGCCCGGTAAGTACCTGAGTAATCCTGTAGGAGATGCGCTCCCCTCGTTTTATCCAGCTTTCGTAGTGCGGCAGGATGGCTTCGACAACGCGCTTGCGCGAGTATTGCGGCTGTTGTAGCCGCTCGCGCCACCGCTCGAGCGCGTGTCGCCGTTCCTGCCGCCTCAGCCTTATAATCGCCATTCCAGGAATCCTACCGCCGCTTTGGCGGACGGCACGGATCCGGTCATAAACCCTCGCGTCCATGACCACCAGGATATCCAGCGGCGGAAAGCGTGCCAGAAGAGTCGCCGCCTCAAAGGATACAGTTCGGTATCCTCGTACGATACGAATGGCCATTTTTCGCTGCAGGCTGTTTACTTTAGTCCTGCAGCGCCGGACACCTGACAGTCTAGTTGACCAAACAGGCGCCCCATAAAGGACCATCGATCGCATGACACCCGCGTAGAGACGGCGTACTTCTTCACGAGGTCCTCCGAGGTTCGGCAGCAGTCTGTGCAAAGCACCCACTGCCTTCTCGACCCGAGGGACCAGGCGATTGTTCTTCGAAGCCCCACCGACCGTCCAGGGACCTACGTAGCCTAGTAAGCCTAAATCAGCGCCTGCCAGTCATTACCAGAATTTTAAAATTGAGACATTTATAACAAAATTATCTTATATCTTTAAGAATAAATTCAGTATTATACATAAATCGGAAGTACACAATTCCAAAAAATAACTTAGGAGTAATTACCACTTACTTAGACTTAGACGCTTAAATTTATGCTTTGCTTTTATAACATTTGTAGGTGACTCGTAAAAGTCACGGGGCCAGTATAGTCAAAGTCGCAAGAAATTCTCATTCTACTCACCACATATTACTGAATGGGCGTAGATCACTGCCCAAGGCAGCCAGGAATCCGTCGAGAACGGCAGCAATACTGCGTACGGCAACATAAATATGATTTCATTCTTCTTAACATAATGATATATTATTATAACAAGCGTCGAAAAATTATATACGGAAATAAGTACAGCATTCAAAATGAAAAAGTATTTCATCAAAATATTTAAAAGGAGAAGATCTTTTTGAACCAGACTCCGTTTTCCGGGATCCATCAATATTTTCTGATATAGCTTATCTAGAGATTCCGTCAGTTTGAAAATTTTAGACCTTTTTTGTGCCACAGCTAAGATTTTCAGGGTTGATAACACTCCAATACCAATGCATGGAGCCAATTGGGTTAGCTCAAGAAAATTTTCTGACGATATTTTTGAAACAAAGAATGATATTTCGGAAATTAGCATCAAAACGAGGGCGACAAATAGCCCGTAGAATCTCATGTGAATCTTTGAGTCCCCATAGGGAATCCCCGTGAGCCATAAATTGATTTTAATCTGTTTAAGTAGTTCTTCGTATGCGGGAATATCCATTTCATATAAAATCAAGGTGGTAAGTTTTTTTAGTTTTTTTCCGGATGCACTGGCTTCTGAGAGGTGAAACTAAAGAGTGAGCCACTTTATGTGTCAATACTTAAATATTCAAATGACGCGTCATCGGTAGGGCTGCCAAAATATAATATTACATTGAATAGGTAAATTGTGTTTAGCTTTGTTTAGAGGACCTTTTTATTTTCAGTTTAAAAGTTATGACCCGTGTCCACTACGTTGGGCGATATATATAGCCTATGAAACTCACAAAATAACGTGGCTTCCTATTAGTATAATAATTTTCAGTAGACCCCCTAGAACCTCACACAACTCATAAACTTTACCTATTTGGAATAATAGTATAGATATACCTTGTAAGTAGTTTTTATTGTCCATTTATATTATTGTGTTTTTGTGTACTTATATACATTGTGTTTTGTACTCACGATGCCATCGGACTCATCAACACCTTCACCACCACCCCCACCAGTGTTATAGAAAAAGCGAACCAAATTTTTATATGGATTGTTTCGGCTTTTTTGGAGTTAACTCGTAAAATGTTCAAATAGTTTTTACTTAGCCTAGAGCTTCACTTCTTACATTTTTCAAAAGTGCCAACCCTTGGAACTAAATCAAATTGCTCAAATATAATATTCACTTTAGTGTGCGTCTAAAATGACAAATTGAACGTCGAAATAAATCAACACCTATTTTCGATAATATCCGATATTGAAAATTCCGTTTGAAAGATATCGTTCGTACTTTATTCAAATATCAATCACGTCAAAATGGAACGTGTGAAGGTTTAAAGTAAAATGTATTCAAAGGAATAGGTAATTTTGCGTTAAGTGGCTTGAATTTAAATTTTCTATGTAATAGGCATCATACTCATTCCCCGAAGAGGTATATGGTAGCATATATTTAATGGATAGTGATAATTACTACGAAATTGTTGGTTTATTTCGGCCTATCCTTGGAATTCATATACAAAAAAATACAATTCAAACATGAAAACCAGTAGGCTTTTTCCAAATCAAAACTCTTTGCATGGAGTTGCTGCTTTCAATAAAAGACTATTAAATAAAAAAAATATTTCTCATATCAAATACTTCTTCAAAGTACGTAAGTGATCATAAACAAGTAACAAATGTGTAAGATCGAAGAGTTTGGAAAAATACAATTTGTTTGGGTCGCACGAGCGAGAGATGATTGATCGACTTGTTTTGTTTTACTGGGCACAAGTTTTACAAATCGTGTTTGGACAAACAGTTTCGGGGACAAACATCAATCAGATATTAAAATATTAGATACTTGAATGAACCCGCAAAATAAAAAAATACTATATCAGTAATATATGACTCAACTTCGTAGCCTTTTCCTACTAACTAACCCGATGCTGTTGTATATCAGTATTTTACACGACATCATTACAGTATTAATTTAACTGTCATCCAACCTTCGCAACCCAATTTCTGGACAATGCGTATATTCGAAGGATAGACTAGTTGTAAGGCCTTTTGGAGTTCGGATTTCCCTTAATGAGTTTCATAGGTGCTCGAATGTCATCGGAATCGATGTGTTAAAAATAGTCACCCATCCCTGAAATGATTGCAGCAAGCATAGCGTAACCTTGCACATCAAGCGTAGTTATTACTTAGCCACAAGCCCCTCTAGAAGTCATATTATTACTTAAATCTAATATTCAAGGAGGCCCAGACGCTCAATTCCTCCCTCAGTCTCATTCCTTCTCCTGCCCCTCCGTTTTCCTTCGCTCGTCAACGTATCAGCAACTCCTTTGGTATTGTAAATGTCCATTGGCGACCGGCTGGTTTGTAGAATTATCCCAAATAAAAATAAAAAAGAAATTTGCTTTACATAATGATTTACGGATGATTTTTTAAATTTACCTTATTTTATGAACAAACGTGTATTCCATCTTCCTTCCTGTTTTTTTAGGCTACACGTGGGAAGATTTCTCTTGGAAATAATTTCCTTGAGATGAAATATAATAACCGGGTTTTTTTTTTCGTTCAGTTGTAGCACCCACTCGTGTCGTATTGTGAGCGTGGCAGGCCAATCAGTTTTCTTTCACGCTGACAAGCGCAAATTACCTCATATTTCTCCAAAAATAAATACTTTCTTCGAATAATTTCTGTCTATGTTTTATGCAGGTATAGGTGTAATTGTGTTTGTACACGGCAAGGCGTAGTTTTAACCGGCCTCAATTCTTTGTAATTCTCTATCGCAAAGTTCCATCTTTCAACTTTTTATTTGATCTGAGCTTAGAACTATATTCAATAACATCCGTCAGTAGATTTTTATTAAACCGGTCGTTAATCACTTAAATTTGACGATTCTTTATTTACAGAGAGGTAACATCATAATCATTTATTTACATTATTATATTTTTTTTACAAAAATAACTTTTCGTGCGTAAATGTATGAGCTTTTCGTCTCTCGTCAACTATGACATAGCTCGCCCCCCTGTTATATAAAAACTAAACATACCAGTGAAATGTTGATGTACATAAGTGCGCCTCTGCCTAACCCTTCGGGGAATATAGGTGTAATGGTGTAGGTATTACATTTTCGATAGGAACTGGTCATCTAAAATATCCCTTCGGAAATTAGTTTTTATTAGGATTGTAACCAATGTTAACCAATTACAGCCAGTCCCTTTTTTGTATAAAAATATTTGTAAAACTTAAATCATCTGTTTTGTACAGGTCAACTTTCCACAAATAACATTTCAGAAACTGTTTCGCTTGACTTCTCCAAAATTATATTCAAATCTACAAATATCCATTGTAATTCTGATGTAATTTGCGACAGTCAATCAAGAAACAAATGAAATACTAAATTGAGTTCACAAGTTTGAAATGACATGGTTTTGACATTTCACATGAAGTTTCGCTTACAGCAAATATTCGAATCAAATACTTTAATGGTAACTAGATATACATAAGTCGGTGTTTTGCTAAATGAGTGTGCTTTTATTCTATTTTTTAGTATTCTAATAACAAATTATATTTAATTTTATTCGTGACGAAAGCTTTTTGAATAAATTATGATTGCAGTTGCAAGTTATAGGTACATCATCATTATCATCATTACATCATCAGCCCATTATATTTTCCCAATGCTCGGTACGGGTTTCCTTTTAGAATGAGATGGATTAGGCTTTAGTCCAACACGCTTGCCTACCGCAGGTTGGCAGACTTCACACGCCGTTGAGAAAATCTTTTAGGCATGCAGGTCTCCTCCCTATGTTTTCCTTCACTGATTAAGCGTGTGATATTAAAGTGTTACTACTCACATACGCACTTACCCTCTTACTCTGAGAGGAGACCTGTGCCCAACAGTGGGACAATTTTTTTAAAAGCGTATTAGCAATGAGGGTCGCACATTACTAGTATCCCCTCGTGCTAAGCTAAATGCTTGTGTTACGAGTGAGTTCACGTCGGTAGTGCAATAGTTGGGTTTCTTGTTGCTTTAAAAATGGGTTGATTATGATGACATGACTTACAAAAGTCAGAGGATTGTGCATTCGATCCGAGATCTTTGACTTGGCACGCCAGTGGTAATATTACTAAGCTATCACGTCCAGTAAATTATACAATTCAGCTTATTTCAGGGCTAGCTCACAAACTTATCATAAAAACTATGTCTGTGAACTTTTTCCAATAAACTATCTTTTTGTATATTTTTGAGCATTTTCCATGCAAAGATTATTAAGGAAAAATACGACTTCGGGCAGGATTCGAAATTTGCCTTCACATTTTTTAATTTAAGTCTTTGAGGTGACGTCAGTGACATCTGTTGAACCCAACCAGAAGACTCAGGTTCGAATCATGCCCGCAGTCGTATTTTTCCTTTACTAAAATAACTTTTTCCAATGAATTTAAAAACAATCTGTTTATGAGATAAATAATGAAACTGACTGAAAATGACTCTAAAGATGAATGTTTGTGGAGTGTATTAGGTATCCGGAGTCACTTTGATAAAAAAAGAAAAGAAGATTAAAACTTACAAGAAAAATGTTCCGATAAAAATATTGGCGTGTATTGAATATGTAAACATTGTTGAATACGAAGGTAAAGGGAAGACTGCATTGCAGAAAACATTGCTTGTAGCCGGCTCAGGTGGCAAAACCTCGAAGCCTGAGTAATGACACCTATAAAGAACGTAGTCTGGGCCGACCTATTGTATTCTCATTGGCCTTTTTACGTCAGATCCTTTGTTTTGTATGCAGATTGAAAGTAATATGTATACTCAAGAGAATACTGATAACATAGAATAATTATTTGGACGTACGGAAATAAATCAGATGAAAATTTTAAATTGCTTTACTTTAACAAATTTAAATACACAGTATTTTAAAATTGCTACATAAGTTTTATAAAAAAAATACTATTTATTATATGATACTGTATGTTAGATACTAACAGTACCTACAGCAAGTATTTGTGGACATAATTATTATAACAGGCGGATGGCACTTTATGTCACTATATTAACCTCTGCGTGCTTGTTCCCTCAACAATATTTGCGTTTCTGTAAGACGATCGCCACAGTCAACATTCATGGGCCAGTCACAAACTCTCAGAGCAGTGTTGAAGTAGAGACCTGGTGGACAGTTCATTGGGTAAATTTTACCACTAAGGCATTTATAGAATTGACCGCAGTTCTCGTGAGCAACAACACCGCCATTGGGGTCGTCTGAGCATGCCTTCGAAATATTAATATCCGTAGTGGCGTTTTCACCAGGAATTATTCTATTGCCGCAATCGACGTTACGCGGCCAATCGCAATATCCATTCAACGGATTGAAAACAAGATTAAGCTGACAGAATAAAGCTACTGGTCGGTTTTCGTAACATTTATAGAACTGATTACAATTTTCATGAGCAATCAGTACTCCATCTGAATTTTGAGATGTGCAAATTGCACGCGCATGGCTGGGATCAGTACGGTTACCAGCGATTTCACTGGAACTGCCATCATTTCCAATATTGTTATTTTCACCACTATCTCGACTTATAGTGTTACCACTTTCTTCACTATCAATAGCTCTTTCAGGAATTACTCTTTCTCTGCAGTCAACTTTAGTTGGCCAGTCACAATATTCCTGGTTTGGTTTGTACAGAAGATTACCGGGACATGTTAACTCTACTGGATGTCCGTTATAACACTTGTAGAATTGATTGCAATTTTCATGAGCTATCAAAATACCATCGGAACCTTCGGGTTTGCAAATGGCAGAAGCTTCATTGGGGTCACTGTGACCCTCACGTTCACTTTCTTGTGTAGTTGTTTCATTATCACTTTCATCTATATCATTTTCATTGCTATTGTCATCAGTCACATTTCGACCTTCACAGTCAACATTGATCGGCCACTCACAGTAATTCTTATTCGGGTTAAATAAAAGATTACCTGAACAGTGTAAAGCAACTGGGCGGCCGCCTGCGCATTTATAATACTGGTTACACTTTTCATGAGCTACTAAAGTCCCATCTGAATTTACAGCTGCACAGATAAAAGGAGCTTGACTAGGATCACTGTTATCATTTTCAAGACTAGTGATTTCGTTATCAGCACTTTCATTACTTTTATCATCACTGCTAGTGTCGTTTTCATTTTCGGGAACAAATCTTTCGTTACATTCTACATTGCGAGGCCAATCACAGTATAGTTTGTATGGATTATACAAAAGCTTAAGTGGACATGTCATGGCGATGGGTTTACCACTAAAGCACTTGTAGAACTTGTTACAATATTCGTGAGCTATTAGGACACCATCGGAACCTGGAGTTGCACAAATGGTTATGGCTTGATTGGGGTCAGAATTGCTATTGTCTGTATCTTCAAATGAGGACAAAACGTTGCTGTCTCTTTTAACACTGTTATAATTAATTTCATTGTAAGGAATAATTCTATCACCACAGTCAACGTTCTGTGGCCAATCACATTTTTTATTAATTGTATCAAACAAGAGATTTTTTGCGCATTTCAGTGCTATAGGCTTACCATATGAACATATATGGAATTCGTTGCAATTTTCATGGGCTATTAAAGTATCTTTGGATATATTTTTCGAGCACATCGATACCGCGTGTTGGGGGTTGCTACTGTCTAGTTCCTCGGGATATTCTGTATGATTATTATCTTCTCGTTTGTTACGACACCTAGCTTTTTTGCTAGCAAGCCAATCACATTTTTCCTCGTCAGGGTTAAAACGGAGTCCTGTTGGACATAACCGAGTTATTAATGTCCCGCGTGAACACTGATAATACTGCTCGCATATGGCGTGAGGCAATAGTTTTTTAATACTGGTATCTCTTGGACATCCATTATCGTAGAACCCTTCTATGTCAACTGCGTGAGCCACAGCTAATGCACACACCAAATATAACACTGCGCCTGAAACAAAGAAGGTTTATTATTGTTGCAAAATTGTATAACTTCTTTTAAGCAAATGTAAAGGACGCAAATACGATTCTTTGATGAAGCGGCTTTCTTCTTTGAATATCCATACGCAGCTCAAAAATTGGAAATTCCCTTGGGATTTGAAAAACGTTACAAATATGTCTATTTACTGCAAGATGTAAGAAGATTGAACAGTCCGCGATAAAGGTGACGAATTCATGAAAATAATATAATGGCAAATCTTATTCAGGAGTACACAGATGTGTTACAACACGTACTTCACGCTTGCTTACAGGCAGAATACAGTAACACCTTTAACATCGGAAGGTCAATTCTGATAATAAAAAAAAGTATTCAAAAAATGTTCAATATCAAATGATACAAATTAATTTCACTAAATGGTCAATTTTAAATCTCATCAAATATAACTTGTATATGTTGCTGTTAGTTCAGGACAATTTTATTTAACATTAACGCCACTGACACCACATCTTATTGAAATTGGCGTTTTTATTTCTGTAGTCATAATGTATTTCTAGAAAATATGGGGTTGATTTTGTTAATATTATTAATTGATTTGAAAATTTTCTGAATTTTGAGTCATCATTGTCAAAACTGTTTTTTTTTTTAATTAATTTTAAAAATATTTTAATTATGTATAAACGTTATTCTTACCTCTCATATTAAATCCTTGTCGTCTAGAAAATATTAAAGTTCTCACAAATGATGCACTTAAATTGCTACAGAAGATATTTGCAAATATTTTTATACCACACCTAGTCAATATTCAAACTACACATTAATATCCGGTAAGATATTAAAGATATTAAATATTACATTAATAGGATTTGCACATTTGGCAACCAACAGCTCTGATACAGATCAAGGGGTGAAACTGAATGGTTATCAAGCCGCGAAGATAACTGATCCCACACACTAAATACAATAACACGATTGTATTGAAACAATAACATTAATTTCGCCTTTTGTATGATTGTGACGTACTAATTCAATAGATGCGACCCGAAAACCCTTTGTAATGCAATGCTAAGATTTATTTTTTGTTGGTTTTGTCAATAGGTTAATCATAGCATTATCTCAATTTCACCCAGTATTTCAGCAGTAATAATAGTCCAATTGAAATAAATGACTTTTGACATGAAATTCTACATTTTACATGACTAAAATACCGGGTATATTGAACGGCATCAGTCATCACTCGTATTTACTGAAAAATTTATTTAAATGGTTTAACCATCAAGCTAAATGTGAAGCTAGATGAGAGATATATCATCTTTGTTTTATCCAAACGGTAAGTTTGATCATCATTAATACATATTATAATTCTGTTCAACTTTATACTATTTACTTGTATCCCTAAATAAAGCCATGTTTTTTCAATATATTTTTTGTGTTAGGTATGTCAAAAGAAAGTGACGGATATATATTTTTTATCTGGAATTAGTTTAGACTAAGCTTAAATCATCACCTTAAAAACTTTGAACTTGAAATTGTTTTACAAATCGTAATTCCCATAATATTCCGAAGAAAGTTTATCTAAAATAATTATAACAAACTTGCATAAACAGTTAGACGGAATAATAAATTGTTGTCTTTATATGAGGTAAACCGACAAAAATATTAGCTGCTGCCCTACTGATATGTAACGCTTTGGCGATTTTTTGAGCAACGCGTACTGGGGGCTACAATTTGATAAATCATACTATGATTCATAACCTCGCATTTTATAGGCTTTTTGTGCAATGAGAGGACATTTTATTCTGTCAATGCCCTGCACGATACATAGCCGCGTGTCCGTAAGTCCTAATATGATTTACCCTTTATATTATAAAGGGGCACTTTTAGCGCCGCTGAAGTGCTTCAAGAAATTTACCTTCAATTTACTGTTTAAGTGAGTAAAAATAATCCTACTCGTATTTTCTAAATATTACCCCATACGTGATTTCGAGAAGTATACATTTCTAAAACAAGCGCAAGGGTGCTAAAATTACCACGTAGCCATACGTTTGTGAATCATAGTAATATTCACAAACGTATGGCTACACATAGTGGTATTTGTATGCATCCAATAGGATCTGAACTTACATTAGATAGGTTTTAGAACAGTGTTGTGACGACGAAAAATAAATAAAAATTAATTAAGATGTTATGAAATGAATATTGTTATGTAAGTAACATAGACCGTACCATCACAAAAGTATTTTGAGTACAATTTCCTATTCTATGTTTAAATAATGAGAGTATAAAGAAACTTTTCAAATTTCCACTCGACGCAACTCGAGCGCCGCAGCAAAGCTTGTGAAGAATTACGTCTCATATATTGTAATGTTCGTAACAAAAGGCGAGGATCCGCATTCATATGTTTGTTCACTCGATTAAATTCGTGGCATTATGCCGTTTAAAGTTTTCATCCAGCGTTTTATTAGAGTAACGTATCTACATACGTTCGGCTTATGGCATTTATTGCGAAAATTGTTAGAGTTTTCTTGAAATGTTTGCATTTCCTTTTATATTGCGAAATTTTAAGTAGGTATTTTTAGATACAAATAGATAACTATAAAATATAAGTATAGCAGTATTTATTAAAGTATCTACATATTTAAGTAAAAATATTATTAAAGTTTGTTTTTTTAAGAAAGCAGCAGTCATTGATAATAATAATTTTTTTTCGGTAAAGTTAGAGGTTAGAGTGAGAGCTAACACAAAAAAAAACATTAATAATAGTATAACATATAATATTGTTACAAGTTTTTACCAAAATAAAATTATAATTGCTTATATTTTATTATTTTTTAGCATTAAATATTGCGAAATTTTCACAAAGAACTGAATTTTCTAATTAAAGAAAATTTCTAGTAAAAGAAAAATTAATTAGAAAATTCAGTTCTTTGTGAAAATTTCGCAATATTTAATGCTAAAAAATAATAAAACATAAGCATAATACGGTAAGGCAACATCGTTCAACATTGAACTACCTGTAAAGGCAGTCGTGATGGTTGAAAGACATAGTAATGTCTCCAATAGATGGTGCTGACGTCGCCTCAAGACGTAGAATGTGGAAGAGAAATTTGACATTACAGGCAGTGGTCTCGGTAGCTTAGTTGGCAAAAGCGTCTGGTGTACTTAACCAAAGAGACGCAGGTTCTAACCCTGCCTGAGATCGAATTTTTCTTTCACTAGAAATTTTCTTTAATTAGAAAATTCAGTTCTTTGTAAAATTATAATTTATCAATAAGTTAAGCAAAAATATAGAAGAAGGTAAAACGCAAATTTGACTTCATTACTAAAACATATTTAGGTGCTTTGATCGTCAAAGTGTGAACGCAAATATTTTAGTTCGTTTGTAACATTTAATAAAAAATATTATTGAGGGAGTACTGCAAAGTAAATTAAAAACCAGTGGAACGTAATAAAAGGCGAAAAAATTAATAACAGTGTTGTCATTGAAATATACATTATATTATTAGTTTTTGAAAATAAACTGATACGTTATACCCTACCCTTGTTCTGTAGCAGATGCGTGAAAAGATATCCCTGCGTTGGTATTATTAAATATTAATGTTCAGGATAGGCTTGAAATGACACCAATCTTGAGATGATTACATCGTCTGTAATGTGCCAATAAATAGGTACCTCTCTCTTTAAAGCTCAGTACAATCCCAGAGGAGACAGCGGTGGCAAGAATTTGACAAGAGTTGCATAAAACCATTCTTAATTGGCGCAGAGGGGCTGAAATCACCACTTTTAGTGAATCGCAATATGATTCACAGACACGGCGAAGCTGAGAGCAGAGGTGACCTTTATGTGTAAGAAAAGTCATTACAAGCGAGGTCAGCTTATACTGGAACTTATGACGCAAACAAATACCGAATAAAATTAATCACATGCTTTTGAATATTATTTAGATAGCCGGTCATATTAATGATTTAACTTTCATGAGTGCATTATTTCGTTTGCCCAAATAACCTCTGGCCGTGAACAATGGGTTTCTTTTATAAAACAATCAATCAGTTTTCCATTCAATTTAATTTTTTTGTTTATGTCGAAAATCTTACAAATATGGAATGTCATAATTCTGACGAAACAGCTGGTATAATATTTACCAAGTCTTTACTAGACTGCGTGTCTAAGGTTACTGACCGCTCTTGCAAGGAGACTATAAAAAATACACTAAACCATTAAGTACACACGGCTACACATCAAGCTATACAAAACCAGTTTAGACTGATCTCTCATTGTAAAGGGTTTTTAGTAGCAGTCAAGGCCAGCCTATACTGGTTTTGTATAGCTTGATGTGTAGCCGTGCGTACAGTTTGTTCAAAATGAAGAAACATGAAAACCGAATAAATGCTGTAGAGTCGAATAAATTGCAGATGTTCTTAAAAAAGGCCAGGTTCCGAGCATCCTAAACCGACGGTCATGCATGAAGAGATTAATGAATGTAGATGAAACGAAAGTAGTGTGCCAGGATCGTGGCAAGTGGAAATCCATAGTCTCTGCCTACCCCCATGGGAGACAGGCGTGAAACATATATGAATCCAATTGTCTTTACACCGACTCTTCCTATTAAATATTACCACTAAACCACTTGCGGACAACTTCAGATAGGCTTATTAATCCTTCGGGGAATACAAGCATGATAGTAGGATGTATGTAAGGTTGTTGATTTTATAAAGTCCCTTAGTTGTTTTTAAAGATTTGCGCCAGTGTGAACAGTATGAGGCCATACTATTTGGCAAACGCCTCTCGCTAAACGATTCACTATCACTTTGTTACTGTTTTTGTGGTCGTTAAAAATTATGATGAAGGCACCAATGTTCCCATCGATTCTCAAGATAACATAATATACCTATGTAGTTTATCAAATAAACGTACAACCAATTCGAAATTATTTTATAATTCATCTGATCTGCCTCATTGGTCTAGTGGTCGCAAGCGCTTTTGCTGACTTTGACGTCCCGGACTCGATTTCCCAGTTAAACAATGTATGATTGGATTTTTCTTAGGCTTGTCAGAGGTACCTATAGTGATGGTACTTACATTTAGTCAATATGGTGTTAAGTTCTTTGAAATAGTGGGCAAGCTTTTTTTATCACAGATAGGCTTGACCACAACTTGCCTGATGTTAAGCATCGAAGTGGTCTACGATGGAGCGCGGTTGCTATTGGCCGAGCATTAACTTAACTGCCGAGATGTACTAAGAAATTCGATGCTCGACTTCAATAAAGGTCTTCCGCCGGCCCAGGGAATGCCACGGGGCGTGTCAGACATCACCCACAGTGGATGACTAAATCCAAAAGAATGTTTTGCTTTGCCACTTTCTGGCGTACTGGAGCGAGTTTTCATTCCTCCGCGACGCAGACGGTCTAACTAAGCCAACCACTATAGCCTAAATTAGCATACAATTCCAAACACCCATTTTACTTGACTACTAAAACAAAACTAAACTAACAAAACCAATTTAGTCTCCAGCGACCAAACCTACTGTCCCATTATAATATCCACTAAAAGAGATTATTTCACCGCACCGGCCTCACCGGAATCTCATTGAGTGTAGCGAAGACGGCGGCTTATGCCGCGATAATCTGCAACGCAATATCAAAGCGTTTGCAGTCGTGTTAGGTATTATGTAAATTTACACCGATAAGGGAGCTGTGCTGGCTGCGGCTATGTATAAAATTAAAATATATAACACTATGATGCGTTTACCTGACGGCACATGACATCCATACTATGTGTAGCATCATTAGTGCAGAACTAAATTCTTGTAGGAAAAATATAAGGAACATTATACAAGCACGTTACTTTTTATGATTCTATTGTGCTGCTCGGTGGAAGTTCTGGTTGGTACTAAGTATCACTATCACACTTACCGATTTATCCGAGATATTGACGCCGATGGAAGGACCGAAAGAATATAGCTGAACTGGGCCTCTTTGGCGCCCATATTTAATTTAAAGTTGTGTCCATAAATTGTATGTTTGTAAAGTTCAGTGCAATACCGTTTTATTTAAAAGAGTGGTCCGGAGTAGCCTTAAAAAGATTCACCAGACCTGCCATTGAGAGCAATTTATAACGAATCTAAAAAAATCCAAGGAATTCTGGATGCTTTATGAGATTTCACTTATTCTAATATTTAATTAATAAAAAATATACTTGTTTTATCTTGATTTATCATTTGTTTTTACCAAAGTTAATTTTGTCAATTTATAAACTTTTCTCGGACCTTGCATTAAACCCTCAATTTTCCAGGTTAATTACTACTCACCTTTTACCAGGATACTCTGCAGGAAATCATATATTCAATATCAGACAGTCCTGATAATTTAATAGCAAGCACTTGCTATAGTACTTTATTGAGTTCTTGTGTCATAAGACGGTTCTTAGAGTAATAATATCTAGAAGGAGACTCTTACAAGGCGCATTGTATATAAAAGGGACATAGATAAAAAGTTAATACCGTTTTTATTTATTTTCTAGACAATTTTGAGTACCATTTAACCATTTTCTTGCATTACCTACAGTTTTGACACTCATTTCATACAAATCTGTTACCTAGATTTTAACACGTAACAGTCTAAATTATTGTATGAACACTGTTAAAAATGCGTGCTTAAATAACTGTAAAATTAATCTTTGCCTACATGTTGTTCCTTTTATTATTTGGAAAACTTATGTTGTATAACGTAATGTACAATTTTAATCATAAATTATTATATGGCACCATTGCAGAATGGTCACAAAAGCATAACTGGCCATCTAAAAGGGATGCAGCTAAAGGTTAAGGCTAGGTCCATATCTGTGTATACAGTTGCACCAGCTGTTGTAAATGGACCAGTTCATTCGCCGTTTTGTGTGTAAGCTGACCTTATTGTGGCCGGTATTGCCTTTGTTGGAAAGCCGAATAGGGACATGGGATTTTAAGAAGTATCTACTAAATAGTACTGATGGTGCATGATCTGTATTTGCCCCGTGTACAAGACGATACGACATTTTCATAGTGTTTATGTACTCAGTTTTGAGTTTTTTTTCGACAAAAAATCAAAGACCACCTGAAGTTCTCTGAATTACTCTATCTATTGCTGAAAACTGAATTAAAATCCGTTGCGTAGTTTAGCGTAGTTGCGTAAAAGTTCTAAGCGTACAAACAGCGGGAGCGCCTTTGTTTTATATTATGTAAAGAAAGATTCATATTAAACGAAGTTTGTACAATTTTCTTTTGGTCGCATTTCAATTATTTGTATGGAATTACAATTCCTGAAATTCCAAACTCACATCAAAGAAGTAAATAAGTAATTGGAGGACCATTAACATTCAAATGGGTATTCCCACACAATTGTCAGTGACTTGGCCGCGATCAGATCAAAGAAGCATTGGAGCACTTGTACTTGTGAAGTGCTTCAGTTCTCAAAGCAAAGCCACAATAGATATCAAATTGAGAACACGTCGACGCTTTAATTACTTTGTAGCTTCCTTCTCCGATATGCAAATTTTACACCAATCAGAATTAAGGAAATTGTTTTATCCATTTAAGATAAGTTACGCTAATTTTGAATGATGTAGTTTTGTACTGCTTTATTTGAGGAATGGTTGTAAGCGCGACAGCCACACTAGAGGTTCTTGGTTGGATTTCCAGGTCGAGCAGTATTCTTGGAATTTTCTATGAAATTCTTATTAGCCATTTGGATTTGTTCCCTGTTAATGACAATAGGCTTGCCCCCTAAGTTTTGACATCACCTCTGTCTCACCCTTCATAGAATACAGGCGTGATGGTATGTTATGTTATATTACCTGCACCGGCCATGGCCATGGCCGTGTATGCCCCGATTATGTCAGCCAGACATGAAAATTTTGTCGTCACAGTCGTCCTCGCGGTCTATGGCTCGAGGCGGATAATGTGACAACAAAATTATGTCGTGGCATACGACATAGAAGTGTATTGATCAGTAGTATCTAACTTTGTACTGCTACTGAGAATTTAATAGCAAAACATCATCAGACTTTGCTCGAACTGGAGTGTGAACACGCGACTCCATAAATTGCCCTCCATATCCAATATAAATTGACCTCTAAGTGTACGAAAAGCCTATACAATATGGTGGTCAGTTTATTCTGGAAATGTTAGTGTAGCCGTAACTCCGAGATTCATCAAATCAAAAGTCGCCATTTTAGCCCCCCTAAGACTCGACCCAACCGCGTAGCAGACACTCTTACGAGCGCTAGATTAAGTGATGATGATAAATTCTTGAATTTTGACTCTGCTTACACGATGTAAGCCAAGTATTTTCAACCAAGTTTCGATGTGTTGAGCTCCCCATATCTAATCTAACTTAGTCCAAAACTGATGCTGCGGCGTACCAACAACTTCTATCAATTTTGCGTTTGTGTTTCACCAAGTTAGTTGAGGTTAATCGATATGCTTTCAATATTTGAGATAATGTTAATAGTTTGATTGAGTTATAAATTTGTGCGTTTTGGGATAAATATAGAAGTATCTACCTATGGAAGCGAATACATGTCATACTTACAAAGCTGTATACATTAAATTTACATATAGATTATATTTCTACTGCTGGAAATAGACCTCAACAGGCCTAAATAAAACTCCAGTTTTTTTTGTCTGTCTGTCCGTTTGTATGGGAAAGGCCTGCATTCAGCAGTCGACCTCATTAGGCTGATATGATGATCAGTCTATCAGTTTATACCGGCTTATCTCTGAACGGTTGAACCGATTTTAATGAGACCTATATTTTCAGATAGCTGATATATAGCTTTGCCTAAGTTACCTACTATATCAGCTATCTGTCAATAAAAGACCCGTCAAAGTCGGTCATCACGCTATAAGCCTAGCAGAGCACAGCTAGTTAAAATAATACCTAAATACCCACATTCAGTCTGAAGGCAAAACAACGCATAGTCGTGAACAAGGCTTGGAAGATAAATTAATTCTGCAGGAAAGCTGCAGGACATCGTGTACCTATTTACTCAACGTATTTTACTCCCGTGACCCTCAATAAAGTACAAAATAGTCATTAAATTCGGTAATTTATCAGATGATAAATTACCTAATTTATAATCTAACTTAAACAATTAAGTTATTCATCAAAACTAATAGAAGTTTCTTAAAAGCTAATAAATAGAAAGAGCTTATGCCGATATATCAAAACTTTTATCTGGGCAACCATTAACTAAGTATAATTGGTTACTTAGAAAACATTTTACTTACGAAAAAAGTAAAATTACGGTTCTTATTTTTTTTGTATTATAGTGATAAAGTTACTACTTGAATGATCTCGTGGTGGTTCAAGGCAAAGTGTTTTTCTAGAAAATTCTCGGTAGGAAACGTGACGTTATACTCGATTCCTTGCGATAGTGTATAGCAGTACCTACCTCTGATTATGCTTTCTAGGAGAGGAAAGAAACCTTTCCTAGAAAGGTTAGACAGAGGTATTGGTACTGCATGTTCTCAGCCGATTCGCTCTTGGCAGAGCGGTCGTGGCAGTCATGTAGTAGTGGTGCTGGGGGCAGATGTTGTTTGCCTCACGGTGTCACGCCACCTCTCTCTGTTCGCCGTCATCCTGGTACAGTCACTTATAGGGCCACCCATTGCGTTCTTGATTTGGTCAGTCCATCGCATAGGTGACCGACCGCGAGGTCTTGTACCATTAACCCTGCCCTGCACAACCAGTCGTTTGATGGATCCACCATCTCTTCGCGACACGTGGCCAAAGTATTTCAAAATGCGCTTCTGTACAATAGTTGATAGACGCTCCTTTATGCCGAGTTCTTCAAGTATTGAGACGTTAGTTCTGAACTCGGTTCATGATACTCCTAGCATAGTCTGCTCGTCTTGGTACTGCATAAGTATATACAATTACTTAAAATACTTTTGCAAAATTTTCCCACACGCTTCTACGCGTTTCTATAAGAATAGTTTAAATAGCCTTAATAGGGACGTGTGTAGACAGCCCAACAAAGATATGTGAGCATTTCGTCAGTCACACGCCTCGCCTTTAATTCATTTCAGTGGACTGACATCTTGACGTTAATATACATACTTTGGAATAAGAAATTTAATTTCCGAAACTATTCAACGACGTCTTAGGCTTGTACACGTCAAACCAAACGATTCCAATATGGACTGACCTCAGTAAGTAAGAGGTGTACTGATGTACACCTTTGCCTAACCCTTTGGGGATACAGGCGCGATGGTATGTTATGTTATGTTATTATCAAAAATCCTTTATATAAGTTGTACATACAAACGAAGGGTTAGGCAGAGGTGTACTTATTGGACACCCACAGTTCACTGTATGTTTAAGTCCCACGTAATAGGGAGCACGCCTATTGCCATTCACTGGGCACAAATCCAGACTCCGAGCTGCTATTGAGAATATCATAGAAAAACCCAATAACACTTTGCTCGACCTGGGGATCGAACCCAAGATCTCTAGCGCAGCAGTCGCCATTGGAACCACTAGACTAACGAGGCACTCATATAAGTTGTACATTCTTATAATAGATAGATACAAGGAGGAGGAGGTAAGTCATAGCATAGCATGACTACATGACAGATTCGTCACTACATCGAATAGATAAGCAGCATTATAAATTGTAATATGTACATACTTGAAGAACCTACCTACGCACGGATCTGTCAAGATGTTGTCTCTATTATTAGAATTACCTTTTAGCATGAGCCAGCATCAACTGAATCGGTCCTCAGGTTGGTCATTAACCTCTTTGCCAATCTGTGTAATAAAAATAAATCTTGTCTAGAATTCCATTTAATTGAAATAAAAAAAGCTGACTTCTAAAATAATTTCAACCCTAAACGAAGAGCGACAGTATAAAATTAAAGTGCCTTTAAAGTCACTTATTTGACAACCACCTAATCAGCGTTTAATGGTTTTTTAAAGAGTTCTTCATGAAAAACGAATTTCAAAGTTTATGGCGGCTTTATAAAATAGCTGAGTTGGCAAAATTATTCTGTTAACTAGTGATTTTACAAAGTGACTGGTAGAAAACATTGGTGCGCGTACCCTGCAAAGCGAACTGTGGAGTAGTTCGCACATCAGGTTATACATAACTGTCAAATTTCTCTAAATTATTATAAACCTTAAAATGTTGAAGATTAAGTTCAAAATCGACTGAGAAAATTTGTCATATTGTTGTAACCTGATGTGCTGCCGACCGTACATTAGTACCTACACCCCTGCCTAAGCATTCGGGGAATACAGGGTGACGATATAGATTAAGGGGTGATTAACCGTTATCAACTTTGGAAATTGACTACTTACAAACATTTCCAACTTTCCCTATTAATCCTAATACAGATACGTGAAAAAAAAAAAGACTTTTCATGCATGCCGAAATGTAGTTTGTTTACTTTTGTACGGGAAGGTGTATTTATTTTAATATGGCATGGCTTTCATAGGAAAAGTTGTTGAGTACGACGGGTAGAATAGCCCCTTTAACGGGAACAAGTGATTAGATCGACACCCTGTATATTTACCAAAAAATAATATAAGAAAATTGTGATGACTTTAAATAAAAACAGAATTAGCTATACCTAAGTTAACATGCAGGATATTTTACACATCCCCTAAATAATACGTCTAGCTCCCCAAATATATACACCTAAGCATTACGGTGCTTCCGCACATATGTATAACGTTATTATGATGTATGCTAGGGCTCAGGTGTCGTTCCGATACTCGGCAAGTTATAGACGACATAAAATGGAATTTCTGTCCGTACCTAACGTACATACTACTCAATGTTACAACACTTTGGTATTGATTTACTAAGAATCTTGTTAGGGAAACCAGCATTGTGTGACGTCACTATCGGATGTGACAAGCCTATGAAGTAGAAAGGGTAATTTGATTTTGTTAGTAAAGTTTAACAACGTAAGATGTTATGGAAAGTTATCTCTATAGCAACAAAGTTTAATGATATTTATTTTAATTGAATTCAGAGCTTGCCTTTCAACATACTACCATAGTGTAATGAAATTAGATTTCATTACACTATGATACTACCACTTAATTGATGCAATAGTGCTATTAATTTGAAGTAAATATCGCTACATAGTATAAAACAAAGTCACTTCCCGCTGTCTGTCCCTATGTATACTTAGATCTAAAACTAAAACTACGCAACGGATTTTAATGGGGTTTTTTTAATAGATAGAATAATGAGAAAGGTTTATATAAATAATACATACATATTATAGAACAGAAAAACATACATATTATAGAACGGAAAGCTAGTAATATTTAAAGTACCTAATAAAGTGATTTTATGGCCTAAAGTAAAAATATATTTCCTACAACTTCATCTTCTGCCGCTTCATTTCCATCATAGTGCGTTCCTTTCACTTGCTTGCTTTGCTTGATGTAAGTAATAGGCCCAATTCCTCCCCCAATCCCCTTCCTTCTCCTTCCCCTCCCTTTCCCTAAATAGGCTCGGCAATGCATCTGCAACTCCTTTGGTTTTGCAGATGTCCATGGGCGGCGATGACTACTTAGCATCAGGTAGCTCGCCTGGTCGTTTGCCGAGTTATCCCATAAAAAAAAAGTAATGATAAAGAAAAAAAATCCACATGAAAAATGCAGGATAGGGTCGATAACTGCACAATATATGTAAATTTTTAACAATATTTTGGGTCGGCGTACTATATTATGTATACTGTTGATGATATACATGCAGTGAGCAAACATACTATAATTCAATGGAATGGAAAAAAATAATTTTATAAAAATAAAAGAGTTTATAGCCGATTTCCATAATATGTTTTAAGTTAACTTCACTTTATTTTTAAACCTATTTCTGATAAATACTATAATATAATCAACCGAAAAAATGTTGGTAACCATAATACATAGTCTGATTTCTGTACTATGGGTAAGGGAGAGACAGCAAGCTCTACAATCTATCATTAACTATTTAACATCTTACTGCTGGCTTTGGATCCCCATTCAAAAATAAGAGGGGTTAGGCTATTGTCTACCACGCAGACTAGTGAACTTCACATGCCGCCGAGAAAATTTAAAAGTCATGTTTTTCTTCATGTGATAGGGTAATCATAGTAATGGCATATCCATGCCAAATAACAATTGCCCCATGGTCAAGATTTATATGACAATTGACTCCATTTCAACACTTAATTTTATGAAAGAAAATACAGGTAAACGTTTTCTACTTTCCCGAAGCAATCCCGTTAGCAACCAAGAGGGTAAATAAGGTGACCTATTTCAGCCAGAGATAAACTTACGTCCGAAATATTTATATAGTAAATTGAATAAGACACCTTACGGCCAAAATGTCACACTAAAAACATTGCATTCTTCTTTATTTTTTGGTTCACTGATTCGAACAAAGCGAACTAGCAAGCATTCCTGTCAGAGTGATATGAAGACATGACTCGAGAAATCTCCTTAATAAGGATAGAACGTAAAAATATATTACCCATCATGCGAAAATTTTCTAAGTTTACGACTCATTTTCATGAGAGTCGACGTTTGGCGAAGATCCAATTACTGGATTTGCGGCGTGGTGATTTTTTTTATTTCGCTCCACGTGTTTTAAATCTAAAAGGACATAAAGATGAAATATGGATGCTCTACACGAAATAACAGGAATGTTTAAGTACAAACGCTAATGTACAGTGGGTTATAGCTGTTATCTGACCCACCTCAGGTGGGACGGCGGGGTTTCGGTGGGTCAGGTAACAGCTTACACAAAATTTCTAGATATGCCTTAAAATATTATCTCGTTTCTTGCTGGCAGGTTTGCGAATAACATATCATAATATGTTCAATGCTGTATTTTGGATTATTCAAAGGGTTACGCAGAGGTGCACTAATGTACACCCACACATAGGTGTGTTTATGTCCCATGTATGTTTTTTTATTATTTATTCCAGTTCAAATTTTATATTCATAAATATGATAGAGCAACGTCTGTCGGGTCCTTTTTTATAATATAATAAAGCTCAAGTGAGCATTAATACGGCATTTTTGGAAGAAAAAGATCATCGCGGAGAAATGCTTTCATGAAATCTTGGAGCAATGAAATAGTTTAGACAATAAATGTAGCTTCATTTACTTTGCAGTAAACTCCAAATTAAATTGTGCTCATCTGTGAGATATACCTCTCAGTCCATACACTTTTCCTTTTAAGGTTTAGCTGTAAGTGCGACCATAGATATACACAAATCTGTCATAGACAAACATTTGCTTCCCGTCAATAACAGGCATCCACATATTGTGTTGCGCGTCTGTCCAAATGTATCCCGCGTAGGTACACATGCCGCGCTGCAAACGTTTCGTTGTACCAGAACATTCGGGGAAATAACAGAAAATGAATATCTATTGGCAAGCATTCAATAGAACTTAAATGATAATTTTGAAAAAAAAAAGAAACATTACTTTGTGTGTCCACTTTATTAAGTACGGGGGCCAGCACATCAAGTTACCACAAAATGTAAAATTTTCTCAGTTGATTTTGAACTTTATCTTCAACAATTTAAGGCTTAAAATCATTTGGAGAACTTTGACAGTTTTGTATACCTTTACCTGCAGGCTGGTGACTGTACATACACAAAGTAGTAATTGTATTTTTTTAAAGATGTTTCTTTTTCGTTGCATGACAGATGTCTCAATATGGAATATAGTTTCCTACTCAACTTGTAGCAAATTGGTATTTAAAGAATTAGAAAAATTGGAACCAAAAATCGGTGAAGAATAGGAAGAAACAGACAATGGTACTTCAAGAGCAGGGCAGAAACGTTTTTACAGATTTTTTTAAAGCGAAATTTGAAATGCTTACGAAATAATTCTTTATCACACACAGAATACTTCCCAAACGAATAACTCATTAAAATAAGTTTAATAAATCAAGTAAAATAAAAATTCGTACATCTGGTTTAATAAACATCGTGGTATAAACAAAAGGCAATCGAAATCATCCCAAAGGAGCCACTTTATCTTAAGTTGGAACGAAAATAGCTTGAAAGGCGACAGTTTGTTTAATAGCACAGCTTATGTAACAGCCACGCTACAATGCGAAAGGAAGCACTCACTAATATTTGTACCACAGATTGCAAATCGACTTATTTAATGCCCGCTTGAATAAAATATAGAAATCCTTTTAACTTCTATAAATTTTGACTCTTTGCTTATAGTTCTCAGATGGTCTACTGAGTTGAAATAAGACCATTTTAGCTAATTTTAAAACAAGGACATACTTATTTTGACTATTTACATAACTTACCATCACGTCTGTATTCCCCGAAGGGTAAGGCAGACGTGTACTATGTACACCCACAGTTCGCCGATATGTTTCGGTCCCAACTAATAGAGAGCCATCATATTGCCATTAAACGGGCACAAGTTCAAACTCCGAGCTGCTACTGAGAATTTCCCAGAAAAAATATTTTAATTTTCTTTTCTAAAGTAATCAAATAGGTAAAAAAAAATACCTATAATAGGTATTTTTTTTTGTATTTTACTGAGGCAAATATCTATGCAATTCAGAGACCCAAACACTTATTCCTTGAAGGGCTTCAATTACATGTCCTTTTTATCGTAATTAATGTATTTGATTACTAATAAGTTACTAGTAGTTACCCGCAGTAGGCTAGTGTGGTGGACTATAGCCTAATCCCTCTCGTTCTGTGAGGAGACCCGTGCCCAGCAGTGGGACAATGTAATGGGTTGATAATGATGATGATGATGATGAAGTTTACTAGGTATTTAAGCAGTTACTCTAGCCTAATCCTATTGTACCGTTATTCCAACTTTTGACAGGTTCACACAACAAAGGCGTAAAACTTACTTGCCGTGGTGTCACTGAACTTCTAAAATATTCTCTAGGTACTATTATACTTGGGATAACTTTAATAACGTTAGCTTCACTCCGCCAACTGTTTATCATAGAAATAAGTAGGTACTGTCAATCATTTTGTTTAGGCGTTGTATATTCTCGTTGTTGAATGATGTCATTATCCAGTTGTAAGGTGATAAGATTAGTCTTTGGATATCTCAGGTTTATAGTCCTCGGAGAAGACGTTTAGAAGGCCTTCGAGATAATTCAGGTATCAGGATTTGTAAAATTTAAATAAAACGATAGTTCGTTGATAATTGTTGTAAATTTTGTATTAGGTACCTATCAATTACTTTAAAAAAAAAAAAAATATAGATGATTGATGATGATTATTAATTGCAAAATGCGTTGATTTTGTTTGCGGCCAATTTCTTTTACAAAATACTATAATTAGGTATATAATTTTTATCATAACTTAGTGTGTCTAGAAAAGTAAAAAGTTAAGCTCTTTAAAGAAACACTCGATTAATTTTATTTATAGTGAGTAGGTACCTAAGTCAATTTATTTTTAGTAGGTAAGTGATTTTGAATGAATGAACCATTATTACGTCTTTAACCATAAGAAACTTATTTTATTTTTTTAACTTAAAGTACATGTTCTTATTCTTAAGTTCAATCTTTAAATTCAAGATTTCGAAGCTTTTACACTGTAATAATGTGCTCTCATGTTTGCTAATTCATTATAATTATTTAGGTAAGTAAATATTATAAAGGTAATGAATTAAATTTTCCTTTCCGAATATTATACGTTTCAGAATATATCTATAGTACAATGAATAGTCATGCGTATCCTATTCGCAACAGGTTTACCTCCTTAAAATATATTGTGTTCCCTTTTGGTCGGATTTGTGTACAGAGAAATTTTTAAGCAGAGACGAATAAATTTATTGTAGTTTCGCTTTAAGAACAAGATAATAAAAAAGTCATAAATATTTGTATATTTTTTATTGTTTACACCTAATTATAAGTTGGGGTCATTCAATAAGTGCTCTGGGGGTTACAGAATTCTGAAGTTGCTGCAATTAGGACAGGAAACAGGCTCTCACGTGGTAAAGCCGAATCAATCAAAGGTGCTTTACGACTAAGTGTAAGGGTTGGTCGCTCCAGTCGAGTCAACCAGTTCGATCCCAAGATATCTTATAACATCGTCAAAGTAAGTTATTAAATGATATTTATTTCTATATATACATCTTTTAAGGACACTTTTACAAGTCGATATTTTACTTTTTTTTTTAACTAGATGGCGCCGGTGATAGTGCCAGTGGTAGTCACTTTGGCTTTGAGTTTTCACGCGTACACTGATTTGGATAAATTATCTGTAGGCCATACAAATATATATGTATTCCTTGCGGGGATCCAAACCAGGACTCCTAGCATAGCAGCAGATTGCTTGAATACTGTGCCAATCTGGCCGTCACTGTTACTCACAGTGTTTGCACAGTAGTTAAGTAGTCAGTAGTCGATTGGCCCGATTTTTGGGTTGCCTGCTAAAGATGGGTCAAATTACATTTTTAATGCGCAAAGACATTTAACATCAGAATTCGATACGGTCCCCACGGTGAAGTTTACAATCTGATCGCAGTAAAACTTATTCCTGGATGTTCTAACACGCCGAACATGCGAATGCACGAATACTTTCCGCCATATTGGAAGTTCAACTCGAATCCCGAAAGCAAATACTGAGTGCCTACAAAAACTTGGACTTACGTACTCTGGACATACGGCGTTATGGAGTCGTTGTTATTTTAAAATATTTGCCAACTGTCATTATAATTGTTGATAGTTGTTATAACTCGTAATTTGACGCCAATTAGGAAACAACTAACCAAATTATATTTAATTATTTTTGGAAAACTTTTTTCAATTATGAATTGAAATAGTGTCCTAATCTAGTGGTCCTGAGCGCGACTGCTACGATAGGGGTCTTGGTTTCGATACCCTGGTCATGCACTAAATTTTAAGTTAGACCTTCAGCATTACAACTGTGAAAATCTCATCCAATTTCGTGCAGTAGATTTTGCTTGTTGCGTGTACAAACACACGAACAGGCAAGCATTTAAAAAAATCTACTTTGATTTCTGTTGCTCTAACAAAGACCACCATTTTTCTTCAATAATTATCTTTATTGTATAGATATCGGCCTATTTCAATTTATATGACTATTGTATTCATATCAAACACAGTTTAGGATTTTGTTTACCTCTCCCACGATTAGAATGCAACCTATGCAAAAATGTGCAGTATGCAGGTGCATATATGGCAATTATTGCCATCCTTTTCGTTTCCCTACATTTTTTGCAAATTAGAGCAGGAAAAATATAGTTTTACGAATTTCCATGATAAAAAAAATCGCAATTTTTTTTGCACACTTGGTGTGCAAACTACATTTACCGGGTTAACTAAAATAATGCATTCTTTATTTTTTTTTATGAAGTTAAGTAATCACTTGTATATCTTACAATGACTATTGATCGCAAAGAGGAACACAAAATTAGTGGAAGTCCACTCCATTCCCTGTTCCGAACAAGGGATTATTTTCCCGCCTAAAGGGAAAAAGAGTGCGAAAACTTTAATTAAACAAGTTTGGTGAGAATTGAGCTCAGGACTTTTGTAAACGGATAATCGAAGCCGTTGAATACACCTGAGAGTATATTCGGACTCTAAAAGGAAGTCCAACAATACTATTGTAGAAAGTAGAAGTATGATCTTGACATCGAGAATCGGCAGATGTTTGATAGAATTTTTATGAAATTTTAGGAATCGAGTGATATCTTCGAGATAAACGAGTTTACTTCAGAAGTTTTGGAATATAGAACGGGGTATTTTGCGCGTAGATTTGTAAATATTTCGTTTTAGTGTTAGCTTATTCAGATAACTGAATATTATATTAAAGTTGCTTTAAGTGATAACTGAGAAGACTGATGTTTCAGAGATCTGCGGGTACAGACCGACATACAGACAAGTATTGCATATAATACACACAAATGTATATAAGTACCTACCGCATATACGAGTACCTAATTTATAATTATGCATTTAGCAAAAGGCTGTTATTTCGACATTACAAACAGACACTTCAATTTTATTTATTGTATATTATATGGAGATTGATAGAATTTTTAATAATACCCGCTTATTTTAAAGGTTAAAAGTGTCACGCCTCGTCTTTATTTCTAAAAATGGAATATATGCTATTATGACATTTATAGAACTGTCATAATAGTACAGAATAGTCTAGAACAACCATTTAATACCGCCCACATCCAAATACTTTCAGCGACCTTTATGCGGTCGTCTTACCATCCTGTCCTTGTAAAAATCTAAGGGAGAGGCTTTTGTTCATCTGTTATTCGTTCTTTAGTGATTATGATAACGATGATGATCAAATTTCTATTGCTGCTTAAAAGCTTCTTACAAAATAACCAATCACAAAAAACAATTATTACTACTGTCTCATTAGTCTAGTGTACTAAGCGCAACTGCAACGCTAGAGATCTTTTATTATTGTGTTTAAAAAATATTGTATTTTCTAAGTAATTTTCAATAGCAGCTCGGAGTTTGGATTTTCGTCCGGTAAATTGCAATAGACTAACCCTTAAATATAATGTAATAACATTTAATCACACAAACGGTGATCTGTAGTGATACTTAAGTACTACTTGGGTTAAGTAGCGGTACTTAAAGGCGTGATGGTATGTAATAATCTTTGACGTCCGTGCATTCGCGTATTTCACGCCCTTTAAGAAAAGGGCCCAGTTGAAAACCAGTGTCAGGTACTAGCTGTCTGGTACATGCTGTACTAGGATCCTCTTTGATGAAGCGTAGTTAGACAAGCAAACAACAAAAATATTGTTATAGTGAGATTAGTTAAGTTATTGTTTTGTCCTGTGTCAAATAACAATCGTTTCTTTCGTTCTTATGATATAACTAGAATAAAACTTACAACAATTAGAACGCTACCATTTTAAAGCAATATTATAACGTAAATAAAATAAGTTTACGAAACATTATATCGGGAGCGAAAAAGCATTTTAAAGCAGAAACTGAGCAAAGTAACAAGTGCACTTAAATATGAAAGAATAGTGTTTATGAAAGTGTTGCGACAAGTGAAACTTCTCATACGTTGTGCTCCAAACATTATAGTTCTCGCGTTGAATGAGCTTCAACGGGTTAGCAAGCAAGTGAACGGTTACAACGCTTCTGTAGTTTAGTAGCGATTCAGTAATGCAAAGCGAAATACAAAATTGTATTATGATTAATGGAATTGGTAACTTCGTTATTATTAGTGATATATTTAGGGTTGGACCTCATCTGGCAGCACGGAATCGCATTTGTTCCGCCTGTGCTACCACGTGCTGCAGTATGCTGCCGCATGCAAACGCGCGCTGTCGCATTCCGCAGACAAAAAGATGCAAGTGATCGGCGGTGAAAGGATGCGTTAGCATGCTATCGCGCGCTTCAGCGTTCCGGAGTCTCCCTGCCGACGAGGATGAGATGAGGCAGATGAGGTCCAACCCTTATCGTGACTGCCTCGTTAGTCTAGTGGTCCCAAGCGCGACTGCTAGCTAGTCTGCTAGAGGTCTCGTAAATTCGTCGCTAAATTCTCAGTAGCAACTCGGAGTCCCCATTTGAGCTCGGTTAATGGCAATAGGCTTGCCCCCTATTATATGGAGCTAAACCTACCTGGCCCTACTTACAAAGAATATTCTGTTTTCACAGACGCAGTTCATTCGACACTGAATCGAAATATACATAGATATCCAAGCAATTTTGGAATGTATTGCGGTGGTTGAATCATTGTCGCGCGTGCCTTGAATACCAACGTAAGTAAATTATTTGCTTGTCATCTACAAGACTACAACTGTTATCTTAGCCCGATTCTCTCAATTATTCTTGGAGCTTACGCAGGGAGACGCATGATTATCGTGGATTGTCGCCCGTGTAAATGTATTGAGGCGCTTGTAAAGTTAATCCTATTGGTATGTAGACATATATGTATGTAGATTTTGTTGGGATGCTAAAGTTTAACAATTTCAGCAAGATGTTTAGATGGTTTAAATGTTTTATTTTTATTGTGTCCATCTAAGAATTATAGCTAAAGTTGTGTTGTAAGCAAGTTGTAGTGCCTATGTATTAAACGTACGGCACACAGTTTAAGGCTCAATATTCAGCCTATGGCGCCGAATACCTATATATTTTTTGGTTTTTATATATTTTTTATATGGCAAATTGTTGGTTTATTACACATTATGAAAACATGGCAGTAGAAATCGCGACATTAACAATAACTTATTCATAATAATTGAGTAGGTATTAAAACTTCTACTTAAACTTAACTTAAAAATCGTTATCGCAATTTGCGGAAAAACAAAAAGTATTGAATTTGGCGTCAACGCTAAGCGCTTATCCTAAATTGGAGTCGCAATAGAACCACCAAGTAACTCCTCGCTATATTTATTTCCCAGAACCTATAGGTAGGCACTACCCTATACCTCCCGATAGTGTGGTCACTCACAGTCAAAGCGTTTATTGATATTAGCTACACCTAAATAATCGTTTAACAATCATAACATTAAATACAAACTCCTTATAAGGCAATTACTTATTTTATTATGTAAGTGTGGTCATTATTACCTAACTCTTCGTTGAATAGGTATAGATGTGATAGCATAATGTTCAAAGTTCCTTCCGATAAGTAAATATATATTTAATAGACATTAAAACACTACGGTAACTACACTTTATTATTGGCTCAGGTTTTTTTTACGTACAGTTTTCCGCCACAAATATAGTTTAAAGTATTTAATATATATTTTTATACAATGACTATCTTAAAGAGTGACGAGGCAAATTGCAACGTGATACCCATAAATTAATCACGGTCGATTGTAAGCCAGCGGTTATCACGGCCGCCCGAATATCCACAACAATAGTGTCCGGCAGTGGTTCA